>BROG01000064.1:420000-452500 GCA_030159075.1 Atrina japonica | reverse complement strand
TTGTCGATGACAACCGTAATTTGTATATTAATATATGTATACTAACCTCCATCGCGTATTTCGCACGAGACTTTGTTTCACTCAAAATGCACCAATGGTTAATTCTGAGATCAGTTTCACCAATAATGTGACCTTTTGAAGCCACCCTTCGCCGTATTTAAACATGTATACTCATATGCGTCATTTCTCTAAAAACCACCCCTCTAACACACATACACAGAAACACACACACAAATTTTAAATATATATATATATATATATATATATATATATATATATATATATATATATATATATATATATATAATATTTTTTATCTTTTCGTGACAGTTACAACTAAATAGGTGTATGAATCATTCTAGAGTCTTAGCGACCATGTAGCACGCGACGATCAATTTTACTGCGCCATCTGGGGTTTCCTTACAATCTTCATAACAAATGGTAGTACGTGAGAAAGACACATCGTTGGTTCTCATTTAAACTCGGCCATGGAATTGTACTTTTCTTTCAAATCTAAATTCAATCGTCGATCGCTTCCATGCCATGTATATTTCCTCGAAGTACATGTACTCTACCCGATTTTATAACAATTTAATGGCCTTAACTTGTTTTGGAAATCGTATATAGCGTGACAGATTCACCTTTTTAGCTAGCAAAAGTTGGGTATAATCCTCAAAGGGAACTAATCGAATTTCGTATAATCATGATAAATAAAACGTACCCCACACAAGTGGCGTTACATAGTTCTATCAAACTTCTGTTAAACAATATCTGTGTTATTTCTGATATACACAGTAGATGACACTTGATTTATTCTACAATCATCCATTAACAACAGTGCGGAAGCACTGGCGCAAAATGCTACATGGATTTAACGCGCCTTTTTGTAATATCATGTTTGCTATCGGATGTAAGCGTGTTCTTCTTTATCTTTACCTCATTTTTTAAGTGACTAATGTATAAACTATTAATAACTGAATAACTGTTTAATACAAATATAATGTTTCATATGAACCAATGGTGAACAGAAGAAAAAAACGACCAAGATCATCAATGTAAACTTGTAGATGCCACCAATTGTTCGTTATTTAAAAACCAGGTAATATTTGACAATTTCATTAAAGTGACAAAATATAAGATACCTACAACACTAGCGCACCACTGGTGATAAAAGTCAGTATGTAGAGTAATTTCAACTTAAAATTTCAGTGTAGCTGTTCCTCTGTACGTAAAAGATGTGACTACAGAAAAATATATGTATCTGAAGTTAAAACACCATAAATTAGATGTCTAATACAGGTATTTTCTTCTCTTTTTAGTTTAAAGCTTCAGTTACTAACTTTTCTAGTATCGTTGATGCACATCTTGATTTACTAACGTTTGGGTATCTTTTCTATACATCCTGAGTTACTAACATTTCCAGTATCTTTGACGCACACTTTGAGTTACTAACGTTTGCAGTATCTTTGACGTACATCTTTCGTTACTGTCCATCTTGCGTTACTAATGTTTTGGGTATCTTTACTATAATTCTTGATTTACTAACGTTTACAGTATTTTTTACGCATATCTTGAATTACTAATGTTCGGAGTACCCTTACTGTACATTTTGAGTTACTAACCTGGGGTATTTCTACTGTACATCCTGAGTTTCTAACATTTTGGATATCTTGGACGCATATCTTGAGTTACTTATTTTGGAGTATCTGATGCATATCTTGAGTTACTTACATTTGGAGTACCTTTACTGTACATCTGCAATTATTAATTTGTCGTACATTTCTGTTGTGCATCTTGTTTTCATATTGTTTTAGTTGTCTCCGCTTAACATCGAGTGTTAATCAGTATATCGGGGTGTATGCATAGTGTCTTGTTGATCTAAGGTCTGACGTACCTTAAATGTGGTGTGCTGAGTATATCTGTTCATCCAATTTCTCACTAGCGTTTCAAATGCGTTTCCTGTGCCTTTTTGTGATATCAAAGTGTTGCGTTTTCCTGTTCTTCATCCTGTGTATCAGATATGTTAATTTTCTGTTGTGCATCTTGTTTGACTATCTCCTCCTTGACATTCCTTAACTTATTCTAATGCTATACATCTTTCAGTATTATTTTTTTTATTTTGCTGTAAAATTTATTAACTGTAGTGTCGACTATCTTGTCTCTGCCATTTCACCTTTCAGTTTCTTCGATAACTTCTAATATGTATCTTATGATACCTTTGTGTTGATTGTGCATCATCTGTTATCAACATTTAAATAAAAATATGTATCTAATTAAGTATCTGTTTAACAAATGTGTCGAGTATCTCTGCTGTGCAGTTTGAATTTTCTATCGTTTACAAGACCTTATTTTGTGCGTCCAGTAGTCAGAATATGCCATTGTTGTACATCTACACATCTTGTCGTACCAATATGTCGAATGTTGTATATCATAAGGTTGCTATGTCTAACGTATGCCAATCTACAAGGAAAAACAGTACAATCTAGATAGAAGTCATTACAAGCAAAGTACCAGTGTGTGTGTTTGTGTGTGTGTCACCATGTGTGTGTCACCATGTGTGTGTCACCGGTGTGTGTGTGTGTGTGTGTGTGTGTGTGTGTGTGTGTGTGTGTGTGTGTGTGTGTGTGTGTGTGTGTGTGTGTGACAACAGTTGTTGTTTTGTGTGTGTGTCACCATGTGATTGTCACCATTTGTGTGTCACCGTGTGTGTGTGTGTGTGTGTGTGTGTGTGTGTGTGTGTGTGTGTGTGTGTGTGTGTGTGTGTGTGTGTGTGTGTGTGTGTGTGGTTGTGTGCATTTCTTCTATTGAATACAATACATTTAAAAATATCATTACTCCTATGTAGATAATTAACTTTGTAATTTTTACCTCAAATAAGTGTGAGGTCCCTGTATTAAATAGTCTTCACCTTAGTCTTTGTTAACTTTTCTTTGATCAATTACTTACCTACAGTCTGCCCCGGGTAATGTTTGGTAGTTCCTATAAATGTTTATAAATTCTAATATTAATTCTTCCCATTAAACCCCATTCACTTTTGAGACGCACTTAAGTTTTTTGTAGTACTTACTCACCCGAAACATTTGTGATCGGTGAGCAACGTTACATTATCCTATTGCAATATCATATTTTTAATTTAAAAACTCGTTTATAAACATTTTGGGAGTTTAGGACAAATGCATTAATCAGAATTGACCCTCGGCTCTTCCGTCTTCAGTATGTTAAAATACACAGTCGGAAGAAATGGAATACGTATATTTATACGTGCTGAAAAAGTGCAGTTTTAAATATGAGTAATTGTTTACTTGATAAATCTAAACAGATGATTTGTATCAATGTCTCCACACAACAAGACGGTCTCACAAAGTACTTTTATTTCGTCCCGTAATGCCCCATATATAAACATATCCTTTTATATATATATATAGAGAGAGAGAGAGAGAGAGAGAGAGAGAGAGAGAGAGAGAGAGAGAGAGAGAGAGAGAGAGAGAGAGAGAGAGAGAGAGAGAGAGAGAGAGAGATAGAGATACTGGACATCCTGACGATTAATTCTTTGGTATCTGAGATTTTTGAACTTTAACAACCATTTACGTACATATATGTATTGTCTATGGATAGGTGGCGTGCCATCATATGATTTATCTGGAAAAACACCAGCTTTGTTTACAACATGGGCGCAGACATTTTGGACACCCAAAGTTGTGCGGAGGGTAAAATGAGCCCAATGATCTGATTGGTCATTAAATGAAAAAATTAGTTTTGCCATTAATAAGTGAAATAAAGGTGATAAAAAAGATACATGAATATTGGTAGTACTTTGGAAATTATAGGGTTGACGGTTGAAAATTGAAAGGGAGGGGTCATATGAGAATAGATATTTTCCTTTGGTGCGGAATACTACGAGTTGTAAACAAGTGAAAATTTGAAGTAAAAATGCAACGGCAACTTATATTTTTGATTGCAAATTTTGCTATCAGAAATATTGATCTTTCACCACAGGGTACTTATTTGACCCAGATATAATAAACATGGGAGTGACAGTGACCTGAAGTTTTGCAAATTAGCATTGAGGCCTATGGGAAAATATTTGGTGGTGTCTGTCCATCTAGAGCTGAAACGAGTGTTTGAATATTCGCCGATGAGAAGTTACAATTTAAAGTTTGAATAGGAATATCATTAACGATACCAATGTTATAATTTTACACAAAAGGCAAAAACAAATGCTAAAGACGATCATTTCTGTCAATAAAACAATAAAACTTCATCAGTTGTGCTAGAAATAGGGCCTAAATGTATAAAAAGAAAAACTGGTACCATACACTTCCGAGTATTCGGGTACGTGTCTTTTACCTACATATATGTATTATGCAGAGTAGCATTCTCTATTGTTCGTACTCGACATAAAAACAATAAGCTTGGTGTGGGATTGTATGGTACTAGGGTCGACTTATAGCATAAAGTTATGTTTTAACACTTAATTATTAAAGCTCTGGTGTTCATATACGTGTTCTAGACACACATCTATCTATTTAGATATGTATCTAAAATGTTTCTAGGTCATAAGTAACAACAAGGGTTATTTAAAGAATGAAAAATTACAAATGTAAGGAGACAAAAATTTTAATATAAATAGAATAGCAGTAACGAAAATCAGAACCTGGTTTTAGGTATTTGTTTCAGCCTCAAATTTATCCAACTTTTTTATTTTGTTTTCTTGTTTTGTTTTGTTTTGTTTTTAAACTTTCTTTCTTTTACTTTTGTGGGGTGATTCCTTCCAAAGGTTACAGTATTTACAAATCTTAATACAATTAGTAAACAAAATATATGCTATCAACAGCTACGATAAAATCTATATCCTTAGGAAGTAAGTATTATGAATTGTCTCTGGTATTTACAAAATCAGTTTGTGTATAATTAAAGCTAACTCTTCTCCATGACGTGTTTCAATGTTCTAGTTTGTTTTGGCTTGTTTATTTGCTGTTGTTGTTGTTGGTGTTGTTGTTCTTCTTCTTTTGTTTTGGGTTTTTTTTTCTTCGTTTTTGTCTGTTCATTCTCTTTTTTTTTTTTTTTCGGGAGGGGGGCATTAAATTTTAGTTGGATTTCAAATAAAAATTTATGCGTGTCTTTATTCATAGAAATGTTTTGATATTTTTGTGACACGTTGCAATATGTCGTGTCAAACAATAAATTATGGGCATATGTTTTCTAGTGAAAATATAATTAAAACAGAACTATCTTTCGTGTCGGATAATTGTGATCGCAAGATTTGTTATTTTGTTTCCAAAACATCATTTTTATAATTGTAAAATGTTGATAATGTCCATCCTTTCCTGACTGCCATAATGTGTCCACGGAACACTTGCTTTCTGGTGACAATATGGCGCTTCTCAGCCATCATTATGGTCATTTTAGTGAATTTAGATATGTATCTAAAATTTCCCCATTTCCTATAAACAGTATATCATCAATTGACAGCCATCCCCGCAGGCACATTACAAGTCTATGATGAATGCATAATGTAAATACACTTTCCATTGTAACAGATTTTAGTTGATTTCATCAATACCTTATATGACTTAAAACCAAACAACGTGTCTTTCACACACACACACACGCGCACGCGCACGCGCGCACACACACACACACACATACACACACACATACACACACACATAGATAGATAGATAGATAGATAGATAGATAGATAGATAGATAGATAGATAGATAGATAGATGTAAACACCAGTGTAATAACACAAAAATAATTCTGAATCCAACAAATGTATTTCTGGAAAATAAAGACTAGAAATCTCGTACAGTAAATATTCGATATCAAAATGATTTTCTGTTTAATAAAATTATATAATTAACGATAAAACGAAATTATTAAACAAAAATTGGTTTTATTGTATTAAAATAAGGTTTTGGGGTTTTTTTTCAAAAAAGATCAGTTTAGCAATGCGTGTTTCGAATCTGTGGTCATCGAGTGTTTTTTTACAAATTATAAAATGTGACTGAATTATTTGTTCTCACCGGGAATCGATCCTTCAACCTCCTGGTCACTATTAGCCGCAGCAGATGAAGAGTATGTCCTTTCGATCTGGATATTTCCAGAGGTTTGTGTGTGTCCAATGTTCATCAGATTATGTGTCCTGGACATCTTTAGATTTAAACTTTAGTTTCTGAGATTTTTATATTGGTAGCACTCAGAAGATGTAAGATGGTGATATACTCACAGTAAAGTATACAAAGTGTTGGTTTTGTAATCAATCTGACAAAGGTGTTGGATATAGGGAGCCAAAATCATATAAATAATTTGATACATTTGTTGAAGATGAATATGAAATCTGGTACTCCGGTAAGCATATTAACAAATTTTCATCACAAAAATTTGATAAAAATATAATTGAAATAACAGAATATTTTGATGTCTATTCTTCAATCTAAAATCTTCTTGTTTCCCAGGTATAAAACTCAAAATAATACCTGATCCCGAAACGCCACCCACATCAGATTGAAACCATAGATATTGGTTTCTTTATTTATATACCTTTTCAAAAGATTGAATATTTTCTTGTATATCACACACCAGACGCTTAACTGCGTGTTTTTGATTCTCAATAATGATGTCAAAAGTAGCATAAAAATTTTCATAAAAATTTCATAAAATGGTAAATAACGATTTTAACTCAAATTTCGATCAACAAATTTCCGTATGCATTCTATACAAGTTCAGTTGCAATCAATCATTTTGTGTACTCCTTTATCAGTAAGAAAAATTAATACGCTGTCATAAGTTTGATGTAATCAGCTTTACAAGTTTCTAATATGATCAGTATAACTGAGTAGATCAGATTATCGGTATATATGTCATATGCAAACGAACTTTATCAGAGTTTGAATAATGTCAAACTGGTACTGCCGTTGTATATTTGGGGAAGAATACAAGTGCCGTGATGTGACGCGTATTTAATCAACCTAATCATTTGAATGTTTCATGTGACCACATTTATTTGTAATTTTTGGTGCAGTCTATTGATGCGTCCTTTCCATCGAAAATTTGTCTTCAAATTGCCAGATTAAATCATTATAGCGTAGGATGTTTTTCACATATTGTAAATGGCTGGTTTACGATTTTCTGTAGAACCCTTTGATCAAATTAGCAAAACTGCCGTTTTTAACCTAAATCGTCAAATTGCTATGGTATTATGCTTTGTGTCTTTCACTTGTGTTTCCAAATTCTATGTGTACATGATGTGAACGTTTTAACATTCCATTTGATATCAGGTATTAAATGTAAAAATTGTCTCATTATCTAACGCAACTACGTAAAAAGACCTTATCGCGAATATATAACAACATAGAAATTTTTCGGTAGCAGCTTCATCTGATAAACGCGAAAAATCATCTTAATTCACATGTTACGGGTATGGGAGAGTAAGACACGTACGTAGATCTTTAAAGTTATAAAGGATTCTGTACGTGTCGGATGAAAGTGATTACAAGCACATATTAAATCTATGAAATCTGAAGCTTGTATTTTATGTTCTTGTGTTGGGCTGCAGTAACTACCGTCGGTAAATATAATTGAAATAGTTTTTATGTCTTGTATTGATGTTAAACTTGGACGACTTGCTTCTATCAAACATCTATGTATGTATGTTCATAATTCATGTAAATCCTAACTTAAAAACCTGATATTAATATTGCTTGCTATCTTTTCGATTATTCAATACAATCATGTATTACTATTACTGCAAATTATTGAGTTTCATTTATTTATACATCTCTTTATTTATTCAATCATTTAGTTATTCAATAATTTATTTATTTATCTATTGTCATTTTAATTTTACATTTAATTTTATTTGTAACATATAATTATCATGCTTTTTTTTATTTGGAATGGTTTAGTAAAAAAACCAACTTTTGTAGAAAGGATAATACCTTTTTGTTACTTGTGAATTTATATAAAGCGGATTTCTGACTTTATTTCCAATCATAATGATACTGAATTTCAGAAATGACGAGATTTGGGCCATATTCCCTTATACATTTACGTTAATATTATAAACATGATACCAAAATTATACATTCCCATAAAACTGGTCAAAACAAATGCTCAAGACGATCGTTTCTGACAATAAAACTTCATCATTTGAAGTTAAATTTAAAATAGATGTTCCGAAACAAAAAGTGTTATCAAACAAGTAAGACTTCGTTTGACTAATCCTGATTTTAAGAACATACAAGTTGTATCTCACAATGATCACCAGTCCCAAAAACTGTACGAGTATATCATATCAATATCAGACGCCTTAAACAAAAACAAAGGAAAGAAATGAAAAAAAACACCAAAACAAAAACATACAAAAACTTGATATTCAAATGCTGCTCTTCACAGAAAACCTTGTATAGAGACAATGAAAACATAAATTTTTTTACCATTTTTGTATGAACTTGAAGCATTTTCATATACAAACAATTAATGTATATAATATTCATATGAATTGTTTGACCGAAAATAGGGTGTTATAATATTGCTTCGAAGTAATTATATGAATTCGAATTCAAGATTTATTAAGATGAATAATAACTATGGATGTAGCATTTGTCATAAAACTGATTTCCAAAACTACAGTCATGTACATGCCGTCATTTTTATAGAATAGATTGAATGCTTTGTCAGATATACACAATTTTTATATAATTTTACAATGCGCAGATGTAAATAACACAAAATATAATATTATTATTATTGAGCTGTTAGTACACTTGTCTCTAGTTGTTGTACATAAATCTCTATTTATCATTAACAATTCTATATCGTCTGTCGAATTTTGAATTTTTTGTATATTTCAATTGCATTTGTACATTTTAACCCTAAAAGCCGTCAATTCAGGTGTTCGTATTATATAAAATATTATATTTTATTATATATCTATAGATTAAACCTACTTTTGCTCTATTCATCAACTTCCGTCACAATATATTAATAAGCAATATCACAGTTTTAATGCCCTTCAATTTTACAATAGTATTTTTTCAATATAAACATATATCCATGAAGCTATGGTCATAGAAAGAAGAAATAAAACGTTTTTAAAGTAAAAAGTCAGACGACGCTCTATTATCCCTATATATTCATCATTTGACCTGACTTTAAAATCAAAAGATTTGAAATTATACTGATAAGATCGGTCCGTCGGGTCATCAAGACTTAAATGTGACTATATTATAACGTGTTAATGGCTTTACATAGGATGTAGGTAGCCTCATTTATTTGAAGTAATAGATTTGAATTCAAGTCTCGACACCTTCAATGAAGTTGGCAACTTGTGGTGAAACAGCTTAGTAGTTTTTACATGCGATAATGAAGTCCACTGGTAGATTTGAATACACGTGTCAAAACTTGGAATAAATCACTGAATGTATGAAACCATTGGTAACCCCTAAATAATTGGAGTAAATGTCAAAAGAGAAATATATAAATATTATTTCATTATCTAATTTGATAATTTTGATATCCAATTTTATCTATATGTTTTTATATAATATTCTTGAATGTAAACGATTTAATGTTAACAATTTATTATCATATGAGTTGCTTTTTGATTTATTCGATCTATCTGAAGACCAATATGGTCACTTTTTCATTTATAATCAGAATTTAAATCGTAATATTACAGAGGAAATATATTTTGAATAATATCTTAACAAACTTATAAATCCATGGACTCTACCTGTCTTTACAAAGAGACAAACTTCACTACTAAGAATCCATGGCTTTCATTGGTGAAATAAGAAATCTTCATTTTGTTTGAAACAATAACTTACACAGGAAGAAATTCTGAAAATACCATTTCCAACCAGCTATGGTCCCGTAATCATGAAAAATATCCCCGATTAGACGTCCAGCAATCCAGTAACAATGACAACATTGTCTTTTTATAGAACATATATCAATTTGATGTCCAAAATTACATGCATGCAGTTAAATGTTAAGAGTTTATTGAAGAAATTAAACACAAGTGTAACAAAAAACATGATAATTTTAATTCAAATATTTCCCAAATTTGTTGAAAGAATTAATACGGGCATATTGCAATTTCTGTTGTTCCTTTGATTTTGTTTTAGTTTATTTCAATTAATAGGAATATTGTGACAGATCAACTAATTAATTGCATTTCTTCTTTATTAAATCTGTCAACATTGATTAAAAATAAGTATATTAGGAATATATAGTTGATTCAATATATTTTGTTAAAATGTTGGTTGGAAGAATATTTTAATGCTATTATCATTGGTTTGGAGTTAAAGTTTTGTGAACTCTTACGGCATTAAGAACATATTAAACATAGCAATGTTTGTAAAAATACTGCACTATATATTGTGGTGAAACCAATGATAAAATAATTTTGATAATAATAATAATAATAATAATAATAATAATAATAATAATAATAACAATAACAATAACAATAACAATAATAATAATAATAATAATAACAATAATAATAATAATAATAACAATAATACTTTATTTTATTTTATTATTATTATTTTTATTATTATGTTTATTATTATCATTATTATTATTATTATTATTAGATTGGTTTAATTCATAAAAGTAATGCATTTTGATACAAAAATTTCATATAAACGTGCACATCCTATATGTTTTTCTCATAAACCTTATTTTCTACACGCATTGATACTTTGTGTTGTTGCGGTTTACAATTCATATAAGATTATCAATGTTATCCCGGGAAAACTGATATATCCAGGTACATCAAGGCATATATTATGGCTTGATATGAAAGAAATATGATCTGGTTTTGTGAAATGAAAATGAACCTTTGTCATTTGCATACATTAAATCATAAATAATTCATAATATTCATAGAACTGTTATCTATCTGATAACAAGACATACATTTGATCACGGTACGTCAATCACTCTACAATTTCAAAATAGTATAGAGCACCTTGTAGATCAGGAATAAACAGGGGAGACAAGAGTCATGGAGTTGATTTCTAAATATTATGTCCATGAGAAATAAGGTGAGGTATTAAATGATTCGCTAGATATACCTGGGAATAAACAAAAACAGAATGTAAAATGAATATTTGGTAATAGGAGTAGTAGTAGTAGTAGTAGTAGTAGTAGTAGTAGTAGTAGTAGTAGTAGTAGTAGTAGTAGTAGTAGTAGTAGTAGTTGTTGTTGTTGTTGTTGTTGTAGTAGTAGTAGTAGTAGTAGTAGTAGTAGTAGTAGTAGTAGTAGTAGTAGTAGTAGTAGTAGTAGTAGTAGTAGTAGTAGTAGTAGTAGTAGTAGTAGTAGTAGTAGTAGTAGTAGTAGTATGAAAATATTAACAGCAGTTATAGTAGCAATTCTGGTCGAGGATCAAAACCGGCTAGTCATTAGTTTCGTCATTAGTGCGCAGCACGACAATATTTTTTCCTTCTGTTTGAGAAACATGTCCAATAGCACATGATTGATCTAAACAAACCCCATAAAATCTTGTTCTATAGCCGAAATCATGTAATATTCAGCTATTGGTCCTAGACCAGTAGTAGTTGTAGGTGTTTATTGATGATGATGAGGAGGGGGAGGAAGAGGAGGAGGATATAAAATGTCAGACTTGTAGAAAGCGCTACAGGACGGCCGGTTGCCGTAGTATTAGACCTATGAAGTATCCCCTGGAGGAAGATTATGTGTCTGTATTAATACCTGTATTTCACCTCCTCTGTGTAAGACCTAAGACAAACTATAACACAAAAATCACAAATACAAATAAAGTTAAAGCCATGCTTCCTAACAATACACCAAAAACACTGTTACCATTTCAAAAGCGATGGAGTCAGTTGTCAGTTTAGTAACATTTGAAAAATACTTTCTGAATGGAAATATAAAACGGTTGATAAGTAATACATAGAACTCGTTATATGATAAATAATAAATATTGAACAATAAGTTGTATACAAAACGAATGTGTATGCAAAACGATTATATATGCACAAAGTCTACAACTATGTCAGGCCACGCCTTTACAGGAGAATTTATCAATTATCAATAATGATCAAACCTTTGAACATAACATAAATATGCATGATTTGGTGATATATCTTATAACTAACACGTGGAAGGATGTCAATATAATACGGCATGGGACATCATCTCAAGTTACATATATTGCTATGTTATTTATGCAGGTATTATCCAGATATCAACAAATTTGTTAATAAAATCTATTTTCTTTTTTGTGGGTATGAGGTATCCTATTCTCTGCAATATTATATATATATATATATATATATATATATATATATATATATATATATATATATATATATATATATATATATATATATATATATATATATATATATATATATATATATATATATATATATATATATATATATATATATTATGTTACATTTTATATATATATATATATATATATATATATATAAATGTAACATAATATATATATATATATATATATATGCGTGTGTATCTTTGTGTAGGGGAAGTAGGATTTCATATATATATATATATATATATATATATATATATATATATATATATATATATATATATATATATATATATATATATATATATATATATATATATATATATATATATATATATATATATAGTGAGAACAAGCAGATAGTTATCTGTCACTACAGTCCTCCTGTCAGCTTCCGCTGTTTCCTTTCACGCGGAGAGATAGGTGATATGGTTTTAGGAAACAAAGAAATACCATATATCCGTTGTTCAAATCTGCCAATTTAGTGAATCTTGTCCTCAACTAGATACTAATTTAAAAACCGCATACGTTACATTTTTTTTTTCAATGATAAAACTTTTACTTCAATAAGAACCTGTTGTGTAGAGAAAAAAGATCAATTTTTTAATTGCGGCAAACGGCAATTCAAGTTACAAAACATCGTGTTTTTTCAATAATTGGTTAAATATGTTACAGACATCCTTCTTCTGAGATGACGTCAGAGGTGGCACAAACATTACGATTACCATAAAATATGACACAGAAAACATAATTCGACAATTTAAATTTGTCGTTTTACATAATTTTCGTGATCTTCTCTGATAAAGCCATCTTTTATATTGATCAATATATATTAGGAATAAACTATCTCCATAAATATATTTATGGTATTTTGTGACTAGTGTTTCTGGGGGAAATAGTTATAATTTACTATAATTTTATTTTTCTACTCTACAGGCCTGCCATAAAACTTCAAAATAGCTAAAATGAGAGTGATCTACGATTCTTGTTTGCACGTAGCAAAGCCTCTCATTTTAGTGATTTATTACAATAAACGTTCAAAACCACTTTAGATAACGTATTTGAAAATTTAGGTAATTGAGACTTTGGTTTCTATGGAATAAGGATTCTTTGCAATATTGAGACCAATGATCTACGTGCGGATGCTTACTTGGGTAAATATTATAAACATAATACCAAAGTTATAATGCTCAAGACGATCGTTTCTGTCACTAGTAAGACAAGAGTGCTGTAAATCAGAGGGTATATCTTCTCTTTTTATTAAGTGCTTGAATAGAATATAAAACCTCAGAAACCAAAGTATAAATCTTCAGGATGTCCAGGACACGTATACAAATCTGGTGAGTATTGGACAAACTCGGACCACTGGGAATCCAGAGTTGGAATCAGGTGCTATGGAATCCTCATCACAATCTGGATCGATCCTAGTCGTGACTTTGGTGACTTTTTTTGCAATCTATACATTGAAGTTCGCTAGTGTTTCCTGGATATGCTGTGTCTGGTCTGTCCTTACCCTGCATTTAAGTTATTCTCACCGTATTACTGAATAATTTTATTCTAGGTTTAAGATATCCTTTAAAATAATGAAAATACGCATATAAACGCATAGTCATATGATATAAGCCTTCTTCGTTCGTTCAAATTGTTTGCTTTCAACGTTTTTATCGGATGATACGGAACCACGAAATGTTGTCGGAAGACGAAATTTTCTCGTCGCACTCGGAAATACAGCAGAAAGTTTTGTATGTGACCCGTTTAACAATTTGAAAGAAGGGAAAAGTTAGAAACGAGTTTCAGAATAGGTAAACAATTTTTATTTATATTAGACGTTTATCTATAATGATAATGACAGAAATAAACTCAAGACATTCAAAAATTTTGTCAAATAATTCAGAAATCCCTCAAAATTCATTGCGAACATGCTACGAGACAATGACGTCTCCATATTTGACTTCGGCATTGATAGTCAAAAAAAATAATGGAACGTAACTCTACGTAATCTTCCCGCTGAAATGACGTTACCGCGGGATATTGTCTGCTATTGTCATTCCATCACTAATAGAAACAATAGTCCCGCAGAAACATTATCGGGTATCACGTGTTACATGAATTAGTCCCATTTGAACCAACGAATGTTTATATTATAGGAACACTAAAGGAAATGACAACAATTTGCTTTGAAGTAAAAATTAACATAAAGGTCAGCCTTCATTTCTATATTTAAAATAATGATATTCTTGAAATAATAAAATAGATTTTTTCCAAAAGTAAATCGATAAATTAATTTCTTCACAGAAATAAAAAGAAATCACGGAAGGAAAAGAATGTCTAGTATTTGCTAAACTGGAAGTTTAAGGAAACAAACCACTTAAGTGATATCTAATTAAGCTGATGATGCTTTTAAAGGTTGGGGTTATATGGAAATTACAGTTAATATACCACTTCACGTTAAGAAGTATAACAAGATTCTGAAAACCATTAGTAGCTTTTAAAAATCAAATACTGTACTGTACTTATTTTAGCGTTATTCTAAAATTAGCGCATTTCGCGCTAAAGTCATTGCGCTAATTCAAGGGCCGCGCTAAAAAAAAATTCATCCTGTCATTCTGTATACACGACAAAGTTTATGAAATGACTTGCGTGAATTTCAGATCGCGCTAATAAATCTATATCCCCTCTAGAACGCTAAAATATGAGTGAGCTAATTTGAATACACATACAGTATGCTTTTAACTACATTTCAACCGTCATCTTGCCGAATTGGTGTAGTCAACGAAAGCGTCCATATATGGTAATAAATAAACTACATGAAATAGAGAATCAAAAATCTATAAAAGTTAGTTTTATTATTTAATTAATACATGACATTAAGATGATAATAATTAATTTAACAATAGTTCGAATTTAAATCACAGACCGTGAAATGTGCACAGACAGAACAAAATGCGGGATGTACAATTGCTATTATGGTGTCATAGAAGAATATTTGTCATAGAATAGATATACAGCAAAAGTAAACATGATATAATGAATAAGATTTCAAATGTGTTACGTTGGGGGTTTCATTTTTTAACAAAACAGACCTAGCACATCTAGCAACAATAATCAATATCTACAAATAAATATTCATCTGTGCATTTCTTCAATCAAGATCTGTTGAATTGGGCTTTTAAAATTATGCCTAATGAAATCTAAGTGTTACGTCTGTTGTAGTTTGATATTCAAATCCCTTAGCAGTATGCTCGGATATTAGAACTGAAAGAATTATGACTGGTAGCTGAATCAAATTTAAGTTTATGTATGAATATCAAGAACATAGTGTATATATAACAAAATTATAGATGTAATTTCTCTGGCACTGCAAGTGCACGTCCTCCATATCATCTTAACAAGGATTCTGAAAAAAATTAAAATCTTTATCTGTGTCTGTTGCAATATATTTATACAAATTTCTTTCACTCGTCCTCTCTATCTATCTATCTATCTATCTAACTATCTATCTATCTATCTATCTATCTATCTATCTATCTATCTATCTTTCTTTCTTTCTTTCTTTCTTTCTTTCTTTCTATCTATCTATCTATCTATCTATCTATCTATCTTTCTTTCTTTGTTTCTTTCTATCTATCTATCTATCTATCTATCTATCTATCTATCTATCTATCTATCTATATATATATATATATATATATATATATATATATATATATATATATATATATATATATATATATATATATATATATATTGATCGGTGAAAGTCATGTTGATCAAGGTCTTGATATGTACTATGCTTTACAACCACATCATAGTTGACACGTCAAATTCTGATTTAAATATAAAACTATGCAAGACACTAGATAGACTTAAGAAAGGAGTAGTGCAATGTAGTCTTATGGACGATACAGTTGGACGGTTATGCAATCATTAAAATAAACAACATATATTGCAACACACTGAGCCTTGCCTAAAATTTACAATAGAAATATTATAAGCACACAAACACACACACACATACACACACATACACACATATATATATATATATATATATATATATATATATATATATATATATATATATATATATATATATATATTGTAATGGATTTTACCGTCTCGCTCAAATATCACAAGACGAGAAATGTAATCACATATCAATTGATTAAGTATGATTTGATGATAAGACAAGTATTTTTACAAACAGCAAGTGAGAAGAGATATAAAATATCTCAGATACCATAGTATAAATCTTTACGATGTCCAGGACACAGATACAAATTCGGCAAAAATGGAGAGATTCAATGTAATATAAGTATATACACTCCCATACAAACATACATACATATGTCAGTTCATCTATCAGCACACCCATACATACATACATACATACATACATACATACATACATACATACATACATACATACATACATACATACAGGAATACTGGAATACAGGAATACAGGAATACTGGAATACAGGCATGCATTCGGGTATACATTACAGACAAATATACACAAAAACACTCAAATAAACACATACGTTGTCACCTATGAAGTTGCTTTCTTTGAGGACTTAACAAACAGGTTCCCTGTTTAGAGTTAAGAAAGAATGTCGCTGATGCATTTTACAACGGAATTTTGTGTATTCACTAAGTATTTCTAATTAAGATAGTGAGCGATCATTCGTACAAATGATTTTATTCAATAATGATGCATTTGTTTTAAAGGTAAATAAACAGTGTTGTTGTTATCATTAATCACATAGCCAAGACACCTTAGTTTTCTGCAGCAGAACAGTTTTGTCTTGATAACAAACAGGTTTAATCATTAATCATAAATGATTTGAATCCTTGTAAATACCGAACGCCAAACGATGTGTGTTTGAGATATTGTACAAATGCTAGAGTGAAACAGCATCGATGAGAAAGTTCGTTATGTGTCATGTGATTACGTGAGTAAGTGAGGACATCTGATGATGCAAAAAGGATGAACTACAACCGAACAGATGACGTAATGACGTAATTAATAGTTACGTCACACTTTGAACATAGAGTCACACATAATGAAATAATATTCTGCAATAAGCCACTAGGATCTTGGGTAGGTTTTAGCAATGTTGAAATACCATGATTACGTCTAAAACACATACGTCAATTTATCAAAGTTTTAAGTCAATCTCTGTCTTTACCCCTTGTGTATTTATTTGAATATTTCTATAATGTCACTCCATCAATTTAATTGATCACAGCGGTTTGTTTGTGGGTATAGATTATTAAAGCACAGTGAATAAATTTTCAGAGCACTTTCTCGTTTTACAATTCTAAATCTTAGTCTCAGTACCCCATGTCGTGCCGTTAAATCACTCAAATTAGTATGTTTAAACCATGAAAACAAGAACATGGCTACGCTCTGACAAACAGAAAATGTTGTTTTCATTATTTTTCTCAACATATAAGCATGTACGTATTTCATGTACAAAAATAATAAAGAAAATCTATTAAAGATACACGTATCAGACATTAAATCCTGTAGAACTGATTGATTTATACAATCTGAAATCAAATAATTCATATTTTACACAGAATTATGATTGGTTCATTGTTTTTATCAGACAGTTTTAATTTCCGCATTTGTTTTTTTTTCGCTATTATCAATGAAAACAAGCAGCATTAAATAAATGAGAAATGTGTATATACATGATTAGAAGAGAAATTGTGCGCTATCAGTTAAGGACAATACAGATAGTACGTTACTTCCTATGTTGAATTCTTGCTATCTCGTCTTTATATGTCAGGTTTCCTATACTGCCACATTTTTTAAAGGGGTTGTGTTTTATATATATATATATATATATATATATATATATATATATATATATATATATATATATATATATATATATAATATATATAGTGTATATAGTTTGTGTGTGTGTGTGTCACCGTGTGTGTGTGTCACCGTGTGTGTGTGGTTCTTTGTATAAAGAAAAACCTAGCATTCAGACAGAACGATAGATAGATAGATAGAACGATAGATAGATAAATAGACAGACAGATAGATAGATAGATAGATAGATAGACAGACAGACAGACAGACAGACAGACAGACAGACAGACAGACAGATAGATAGATAGATAGATAGGTAGGTAGGTAGGTAGGTAGGTAGGTAGGTAGGTAGGTAGGTAGGTAGATAGATAGATAGATAGATAGATAGATAGATAGTTAGATAGATAGATAGATAGATAGATAGATAGATAGATAGATAGATAGATAAATAAATAAATAAATAAATAAATAAATAGATAGACAGACAGACAGGTAGGGAAGAAGGTAAGTAGGGAGGTATGTAGTTGGGTTTAGGAAGGAACTCAAGGTAGATAATTAGCTTGGCGTACCTTGATAATGATTTATTAGTATGCTTTGATAATTATAACGTTGTATATATGCGTGTGGCAGATTCGCTACTGCTTGTTTCGCAGTTTTCTCAGGATAACTTTCATGCACATAATTACTATGTCTATAATTTCTGACGCTTAAAATAATTAGATAATCTATAGGTTCTCATAAATTTCGACGTTTGAAGCATTCCAATCTCCTTCTTCCACCACAAGCTTCTGTAATAAACTGTAGTCGTGAAATGCGTAGTACAGGGTGGGACAAAACCAATAGTTTATATCGAGCAGTTAAAGTTCACTGCTCTAGAAACATGCTGTAAAACAGGATATCCAGTCCGAACGTTTCTGTATTTCAGCAATAAAAATAAAGAAAAAAATTATTTGACTACCTATTTAGAATACTTTCATTAAGACACAAATATATTCAAAGATATGTACATTGTACACAGATTGCATATTTTCAGGTTTGATGGAAAATGTTCTAAAAGATTCCTAACAAAATCTAATTCAATTGGTTTACGAAAGATTCATTTTAGACATGTAAATATAAAATACATAGACATATAAACCACTTGAAAAACTTGCATCTGCATAAAGGTCTTATATGAAAAAGGTACACGAACATAGAGCACACACACACGAAACACACATATCGAACACATACAAAAGTCACTTCAACATACACAAAAAAGACATTTCGAACACATACAAAAGGCACTCACACATACACGAAACATATATCGAACACATACAAAAGTCACTTCAACATAAACGAAACACATTTCGAACACATACAAAAGGCACTCACACATACACGAAACACACATATCGTACACATAAAAACGTCACTTCAACATACACAAAAAACACATTTCGAACACATACAAAAGGCACTCACACATACACGAAACACATATATCGAACACATACAAAAGTCACTTCAACATACACAAAACACATTTCGAACACAAACAAAAGGCGCTCACATATACACGAAACACATCGAACACAAACAAAAAGCATTCACACATACACGAAACACATTTCGAACACATACAAAAGGCACTCACACATACACGAGACACACATATCGAACACATACAAAAGGCACTCACACATACACGAAACACACATATCGAACACATACAAAAGGCACTCACACATACACGAAACACACATATCGAACACAAACAAAAGGCACTTAAACATACATCATATACTTATTTGAAACAGTTATTCATGAAATACTTACACACATCTATCAAACACTTATATATACATCAAACATACACTTCGTATGCTTACAAATATATAAAATACTCACCCATACATCAAATACTCATACGTATATCAAACACATACAAGAGACAATTACACATAAATAACACACACATATATAAAAAACACAAATTTAAACACATGCTTCAAGCACTCATACGTATATCAAACAGATACACATACGTGAAACACACTTATCTGAAACATTTAAACATAAATTATCAACTTACACATACATCAAACACGCACACACAATACATGCATACATACATACATATTTTTGTTATTATCTTTCTACAATTCTGTATCATCATTAACACTTGCTTTGGTTGAGAACCACCCTGTACGCTTTTGAAAAATTATTTTACTTCTAAACAGCTGATTAACAGTTGGAGAACATACTCCCCCATGCCAGTAAATTGTATTTCACATAGATGAGAACAGTGAGGTTTCAAATTAGGGTTAAGAGGTCAATTTCACAGAGTTTGAGGTCGCATATTAACAAATATGTAAATGGTATCATATTAGAAAGAGTTTTTATGCCATTAACACTGGGTGTTTCAAGACCATGAGAAAAAAAACATGCCAGCACTTTTCCAAATGTATTTTACAGTGCGTCTAATTGAATTTGGATATAATACAAATTAAAGATAATTTTGGACTTCATGTAATATATTTTTGTTTCAATTAATGAAAAACAGTTTTTAATACGCATTAAGGCTGATTATATTTCCCACTGAGTTATTTATACCATATGACGATGCTTCGACACTACATTTGACAGAGATATGATGCCATAAAGTACTGGAAAGGCTTAAAATAGTTACGCAACACTAAATGGTTTATCTACTATCTATCTATTGATTTATTTCACTTTATATATATATTCAGTCATTCATTATATATTTTTGCCGGACATCAAGCCTGATCTAATATAACTTACACATATACAATATAAGATACAATATAGTAATATGTGAACAAACACAGACCTCTGTAAATACTGAGAGGGATCAGGTGCCATGGAAGATTTAGCATCCCCTGATGACCGGTCACATCCGTACATCAAGCAAAATATTTGGCAATGTGATATTTGTGAATTAATATATTTGCAGATACCTGTGAAGTGGCGATTCATTTTAACATACTTACAGTGTTGAGGGAAAGATTTCGTTTTATTTTTATATGCTCCTGAACAATAAGTATTTATAGTAAACAAATGTCGCTTTTAGAAAGCTTTCTGTTTTCGTCATTTGACAAAAACTAAATGTATAGTATTGTTAAGATTGGAGAAACATGGGGCAAAATGAAGTGATATTTTCTGAATAAGTGACATAAAATAGTTTATTTTTTGTATTTTTAAAGTTACTTCGAATGACACTGAAAAGTTGCACCATTTTAAGACATATGAATATAAAAGTCACTGATACCAAAGTATTAATCGCCAGAATTCTACTGAACATTGGACAAACAAAAGAACTATTCCAACAGAATGTATATTGTAGGTCACATTGGGAGAGATAAGTTATCTGGAATAGCGTTCAATGTCAACATTCCGCATTCCATATTTTACGGCCGTTTACCTTGTTTACAATTACCATGTTTCACTAAATGAAACGTTACCTGTTCGATAGAGGCTTTTATTTTTTCCTCACTTATTTCATTGGACTGTTGACTCGTGGTTGGTGTGACCTGTCAACAGGGCATGCTTACTCCTTAATGGCACCTGATCCCACCTTTAGATTTCCAGAGATGCATGTTTGCCCAATATTTACCAGATTTATCTCCGAAAACTCTTGATTATAATAAAATATAAGGAATTTCCCGTTTTTGTATTTTGAATTATGTTCAAGGGACATACTTGTAAGTGTCGAAAATGATATGTTATTTGTTATTTAATATCCCTCAGTTACCCGCATATGGAGTTTATATTTCACAAATGATCCGATATGCCAGGGCGTGCACAACAGATGAAGATTTTATATACAGAGGTAAACTACTCACTGACAAATTATTGACACAGGGATATCGAAAACCACGTTTAATGTCAACGTTCCGCAAATTTTACGGTCGGTATAATAGTCTTGTTCGCGACTACTCTGTTTCACTAAGTGAAATGTTGAGTTGCCTTTTCGTTGGCGGTTGTTGAGACGTCTGTACCAATTGTGACGAGGATACACTCCTCACTTGTTTCATTGGACTTGACTGTGGACTCACGGCGGGTGTGACCGGTCGACAGGGGATGCTTACTCCTCCATGGCACCTAATTCCACCTCTTGGTTTCCAGAGGTCCGTGTTTGTCCATTTTTACCGGATTTGTATCTATGTCCTGGACATTCTATTGATTCATACTTTGGTATCTGAAATTTTTATATTATTTATGTAGTTCATCATGTAAATGTATATCCTGCAGTGAAGATATTTTGTTTTAAATTTTTAAGTGAGTGTAGTTTGTTTTCATATTTTGTGGTCACTCGTCCTAAATAGTAAGTTAATTGATATTCGTTTTATACGCACTATAGTTAGAGTAAAGAAAGTTTGGTAAATTTCTGTTTACAGTGAAACTTGTATATTAAGAACCCCTTACAGACACAACAAAACCAGTATTTATAGGGAGAAGGTCTTTATATAGAGTTTGATTTGTACACAAATAGTACTATTGGAGACAGCAAAAAAGGTTTTTGTGACCATATATATATATATATATATATATATATATATATATATATATATATATATATATATATATATATATATATAGTCAGAGATCGGTAATCTCGATTTACCCGGTTATCTTGATATCAAACGCCGGTCCCGGCAATTTTTCCTTCTATTTCTTACTAAAAAGACCTGATAACTCGAGACCAGAAAAGTCGATGTTTAAACATGGCCCCGATGTTTAATTTCAATGTAAAAGTAACCAGTTATCTCGAATTTATTTTTTTTGTCCAACGTCATTAAATCATTTTGATTATATGATTATTGTTGAACAAATATGCTTCCTGCATCGTTTGTGAGTATATACAATGAATAAAAAATGTTATTTTGCTCTCCGTTCTATATATATATATATATATATATAAAAGGTTTTTTCTACTTAACGTTGGCCGAAATCTCTATGCTTATCTGAAATTGCGCAACTTATTTGTCTTCTATAATGTATGTATATGTTACACATTCACATCTATACTATAGCTAAGTTTTCAAATGTCTAAGTGATGTCAGGAACAAACAGTGCATCGACCTGTAACATGGGATCATATCAATGTTTTCTACAAGCATGTATAACTGTATGACCGTTAAGCTTTCAAAACAAACAGATGATATTCTAATCCTTGTACCAGCCACATTTTGGCGGTATAGACTTGTGACGCCCAAGCTCAACAAGGGTCCCAAGTGAAGAACGGAACGCGGAGAGATTTCTTTAATAAGGGGATCTAGTACAAGGCTCTAATTCATATTAAAATGAAATAGATCTGTATTTATATATCAAAGAAACATAAGTGCGACCATCAAAGGGTCGTAGCTATATACTACCAAGAGTCCGTATATCATTAGCATAATAGGAAATTGACAAGAAATGGACATAAACCACCTGTCAGTCAATTAACATCAAGGAGTGCTTCAATTAAACATGTATTTTTTTTAAATTACGAATAAAGATATATACATGTAGTGTTTGTGAGAAAATCTGGAACAAGTGAGCAAAAGCATTTTTTTATAAATATTATAAACATAATACCAAAGTTATAATGCTCAAGACGATCGTTTCTGTCAATTAGACTTCATCAGCTGAGCACCAACTTAAAATCTATATGTATTTTCAAAAGAGAAAGTGTTATAAATGAAAAGATGAAACAGATAATAACTTTTCGTTAACAATTCTACTATCCAATCGTATAATATACGTATCCTTTCAAATGTCATTCCCACACGGACACAAATACAAAAATACAGACACAAACGCATATGAGTATAGCTGTTTTAATATTGGTAACGATCCAAAGAAACATTTCTTATGTCAAAATGGTAGGGGATCTCCGTGGCCAGGTGGTTAGATCATTGTGCTCTGAACCCTAAAGTATCTCACTTCTGGTCATCGTAGGTTCTAGCCCCGCTGGAATCAAAGCTGATTCTTGTGGGATTGTTTTCCAGTTTACTTTGCGGAGGGCCGGTGGTATTTTCCCGAGTACATTGTACCCAGGTTTCCTCCTCCACCTGATAAAAACTGGTCGCTACCATATAACTGAACAATTGATGAGTCTGGCGTAAAACACTATTCAAAAATCAAATGAGTGCTATACACTGATGCAAAGGCGGCATTGGATGTACCAAGTACATAGTTTACCAAAGGAAAATACAAAATACCCGGTTTGTGTGTGTGTGTGTGTGTGTGTGTGTGTGTGTGTGTGTGTGTGTGTGTGTGTGTGTGTGTGTGTGTGTGTGTGTGTGTGTGCGTGCGTGCGTGCGTGCGTGCGTGCGTGCGTGCGTGCGTGCGTGCGTGCGTGTGTGTGTGTGTGTGTGTGTGTGTGTTAGATAGATAGATAGATACCTACAACCGATACCGATTTTGAGCTACTATATTTATATTGGATACCTAAACTTCATAAAACCCCATATAAGCAACGATACATAGCAGGATCCAGCAAATGTCCTTTCATCTTTACTCCTTACCAAGATATTGACAGCCGTTAAGGAGACACTTCAACGATACTGTACAGTTGCTTATTCCAGAGGCAGTACAAATCAGATGTGGATACTAAAAAATTCAAAACAGCTTTTAGAAAATTTGAAGGCACACAATTTTTCTCGAATTCACAGTATCAATGACTTCTCTACTTTTTACACTACTATTCCACATAAAAAATAGAAGAAAGACTTTTTAGCATCATAGACAACTGTTTTTTCACTAAAGGTGGTACCCGAAATTTTAAATATCTAGTAATTGGCTATCAGGATACTTATTTTGTCCAACACCACTCTGATTCTACACATAAATACACTGAAGCTGATATAAAAACTATGCTGGAATTTCTAATAGACAATATATTTGTAATGTTTGGAGACGTGGTCTTTCAACAAACTGTCAGCATTCCTATGGGAACCAATTGTGCCCCTTTATTGGGCGACCTGTTCCTTTATTCATACGAAGCAGACTTCATTCAGAAAATGCTGAATCAAAAGAAGAAAAAGATACCAGTGTCCTCCTTTAATTTGACATTTAGATATATCAACGACGTTTTGTCAATTAATAATGACAATTTTCATACATATGTCAATGCGATATATCCCAGCGAACTAGAAATAAAAGATACAACAGAATCAAGCACACACGCTTCATACTTAGACATTTTACTTAATATAGACACAGACGGGACATTGGCAACTAAGCTATACGACAAACACGACGGTTTCGGCTTTCCCATCGTAAATTTTCCACAATTAAATAGTAATATCCCTCAGTCAACCGCATATGGAGTTTATATTTCAAAAATGATCCGATATGCCAGGGCGTGCACAACATATGAAGATTTCATATACAGAAGAAAACTAATCACTGACAAATTATTGACACAGGGATATCGAAAACTGCTTACTCCTCCATGGCACCTGATCCCACCTCTTGGTTTCCAGAGGTCGGTGTTTGTCCATTATTACCGGATTTGTATCTATGTCCTGTACATTCTATTGATTTTACTTTGGTATCTGAGAATTTTTATATAAATAGACAGACAGACAGACAGATAGATAGATAGATAGATAGATAGATAGATAGATAGATAGATAGATAGATAGATAGATACATACATACATACATAGATACATAGATACATACATAGATAGATACATACATAGATGGATACATACATAGATAGATAGATAGATACATAGAAACATAGATAGAAAGACAGATAGCCAGACAGACAGACAGGCGAGCAGGAAGGTAGGCAGAAAGGTAGATCATGAAATTGTAATCTATAATCATTTCTGTAGATGTCATTGGCGTACTTTGATAATAATGCATTATATTTTGAGAATCATAACATTGTTGGTGAGAACATGATGTTTCTCATTAATCTATATAAATATATCATAACATTGTTGGTGAGAACATGATGTTTCTCATTAATTTATATAAATATATCATAACATTGTTGGTGAGAACATGATGTTTCTCGTTAATTTATATGAATATATCATAACATTATTGGTGAGAACATGATGTTTCTCATTAATTTATATAAATATATCATAACATTGTTGGTGAGAACATGATGTTTCTCATTAATTTATATAATATATCATAACATTGATGGTGAGAACATGATGTTTCTCATTAATTTATATAAATATATCATAACATTGATGGTGAGAACATGATGTTTCTCATTAATTTATATAAATATATCATAACATTGTTGGTGAGAACATGATGTTTCTCATTAATTTATATAAATATATCATAACATTGTTGGTGAGAACATGATGTTTCTCATTAATTTATATAAATATATCATAACATTGTTGGTGAGAACATGATGTTTCTCATTAATTTATATAAATATATCATAACATTGTTGGTGAGAACATGATGTTTCTCACTAATCTATATAAATATATCATAACATTGTTGGTGAGAACATGATGTTTCTCACTAATCTATATAAATATATCATAACATTGTTGGTGAGAACATGATGTTTCTCACTAATTTATATAAATATATCATTTGTAAAATTGACAATTTCATCGATTATATGCATATGACAGATTTACTACTTTTGTCTCCTCCTTTGTCGTAGGACAACTATATGTATTAATATAAACACGGTGTATATGAATATGCCTACAAAATGTTCACATTATTTTTATTGTATATGTACATATAATCACAGATACTAAAGTAGTAATCTTAAGGATGCCCAGGATACAATATTCACATCTGGTTTATATTGAATAAGCATGGATCTTTGGAAATCTAGAGGTGGGATCATGTGTCATGGAGGAGTACGTATCCCCTATAGACCGGAAACACTCGCCGCGAGTCCTCAGTCAAATTCAAATGAAATAAGTGGGACATAAATCCTCGTCACAATGGGTACAGACGACTCAACTGTATCTAACCCTATCACGTTGCGATGTACACAATGATACATATATTATTTTGAAGTAGCCGATTGAGTTAAAAAATACATGAAGGTATTAATTAACTTTAGATAGTATGACATATATAAATACATTGTCATGATGCAATCATCGATACACTTAGCGATATATATGTTTAATATAAAAACCTCATCTCTTTTACCTTACGTTATTTAATAAATGGTCCTTCATCACATTCGAAGCAAAAATCCCGGTGGATTCCTTAACACTCTGTATTAAAATCCCGTGTCCAAAATGGACACGTTTATAACGAATTTACGCTTACAACGAAGTAATTCTTGTTCCCCTTGACTTGTAATAGAATGCAAAATCAACTTTTTAAAAGTTTTTTTCATAATATTTTTTTACGATCTAATCGATCTCACCTGTCAAGCTATAAGGCTACATCAAATTCAAAATTTCTGATATTTTTGTTTTGCGTGGAGTTTGGTGATTCAAAATAACAAAACTTTTCAATGTTATTTGCATTTATTTTATCGTATATATACGAGTTACTTTATAATTTTAGAATCCAGAGAATAATGATATCGCTGAAGTCTAACATATTATTGTAACATTTTTTCTGTTTTGTTCCTGTAAATCTTATAAATATCAGATAGTGCAGTCAAATGTCGTGATCATTTTGGACCGTGCGATTGGGTTTCAATTCCTCTCAGCGGCACTATTTTTTATCAAATAGATCTAATAATATTTGTTTCAACATAAATATAAATAATTATATAAATGAATTCAATAAAATATTTGTCTCTGAAATATTCTTTAAGATCACGCAATTGTAGCTATACATGTTTTAGTGGAGTTTTCTTATAGGAAGTGATTATGCTATTTTGTAACGCATTTGTTATATTTAAGTTAAGAATTCGCTATAAATGTATAACGAAGTACACAGTGTAACCTCGCTGTTAAGACCATCTAATTGACTCACTCAAAGTGGTCTTATTAGTGAAGTGGTCTTTTAAGTGAGGTATTGTACTTATTCAATATTTAAGAAGAGACTTGCAATTCATTGTCTTATATGTGAGGTGGTCCGCTAAACGAGGTGGTCTCCTAAGCGAGTAGGTCTTTAGCCGAGGTATTACTGTATATGGACATTCATAAACAGTGCAAATCGATCAATAAGATAGAATTAGGGCCTCGGTAAGATATATGTTCAAAATATTGTGGAATAGTTATATTGCATATTATCTCATCAGTGCCTATTCTTAATTAGGGAATATCCGTTTTTCATACTTTTTAGTTCTGTTTGAGAAATGATTAGGAAGAAATTAAATCTGAAATTCGTTATCATCGATTGTGGAATGAATAAATTTATATATTGTATTACAGTTTAAGTTTTCCACTGAGCAATGCGCACTCACACTGAATTGACAATACGGAATGAAATATAGACAGAAACTATTACTTAAATACTGAATTAGATCCTCCATGTACTTTAATCCCTTAATCGAGATTTCCAGAGATATGTATATTGTTTCCTTAACCATCTAGCTATTAATAAAATGGTATCTGTGATATATATATATATATATATATATATATATATATATATATATATATATATATATATATATATATATATATATATATATATATATATATATATATATATATATATATATATATATATATATATATATATATATATAATTAAAATTTTCATAGACATTTAATATTCCATGCCTTCCGTTTAACGTATAACATTATATTTTGTGAAATTCTATGGAAAGAAGTGCGTTTTTCTTCAAACCCACAATACGTAAATGTGGCAAAAGCGACATTTTTGTATAATGATATTTTATCACTATATAAGTTGATTATATAATTGTTGTAACATCTAAATGTTCATAAAGTAATATTTTCAAACGGTCTTGTCAAACGCAATATTTAAGACCTGCGCAAAACACAGACGATATGGCTATGAAATATAACTCAAAAACACAAATACAGTTATTGATAATCAAATATTACTATTTCATGAAACCATTTTCATAACTTTCCAAAATTAAATACAATTTAAGGACATTATGCAAAATAATAATTATGGAATAAATTGAATTTTTGAGAGCCAATGTATGAAACATTGACCGAATTGATCGTAGACATGTCTAAACATGTCAACAATTCCCAACAGAAAACTGGTAACACGTGTGATTCAAAATGTTGTTTAAACGAGGCAACAAATTCCAAAACATTCTGTGTGTGACAGGCATGTCAAGCTTAAAAACCAGGCATCAATGTTTAAATTGGACTTTAGAAAAGGTCAATGACCAAAATGGCGTCATCACAATGTAATTGAAATATTAATACATAAACTAGCAACGACTTAACGTATTACATCCATACATATAGTTTACAGATATCAAATTTCAGTGAACCCCGTATATATTGAAATTGAAGAGGGATTTTTTTGTATTTCAAATAAACAGGGTTTTCAATATAATATTGTTATAATGGTAGTAAACAAACTTGACCGCGAAGTCAAAATCATTTCAATTAAAGCGGGATTTCGATGTAACAGGGAGGTTTCGATGTAACAGGGTTCAATATTAGTGGATTCGACTGTATAACCAACTTTTGCAAATTTTCAGTTCATTGAGATTGTATGTTAATTTATTAATTCGAAGAACATTAAAATGTTATTGTTTGCAGAAATATTGATATATCCAAATACGCATCTTTTCTACCCTGTTTTCCGTGCAACAAAATTACTGATCTGACAGAACAATGTAAGATATTGCTGCACGAGATAATTTCAGGAAATCATACATTTTGAAAAAGTGCATAACTAGACACAATCATTTCGAAAGGTTACTAACAACATGTATTTTATGATTTTATTACGAAATAGATTTATTTTACATCAACAAGTGTCCAGAAGGGTTTCCTGATTTATTCTTCTGGGACAAGAAATGTTCGATAGATTGTTAGATCATCAGAAGATAGGACAACTATCTAGCATATTGATCTTGATGAAATTGATTCTAATGTTATCAAAATATAAATATTTGTTGATCGCTCTGTTTAACTTGCAATTCGTATTGCAATTGCAGCCATCATTTCAAAATTTTGTTATTTCCAGTTTAATCAACTAATAGCGATATATATGACCGTACAATGTTAATGATATCACTCGCATTTGGAAACAACAACGCTTACATGATGCTAAACAGGAGTTTTGCTTTATAAGAAATTAGAATTTCAGAAAAGTCATTTTCCCACGATGTCTCCCAGACACCGTATCCTTTTCCAGGCTCCCCATGGATGGCCCCAGGCTAATTGCATGGGACATCTCTTAGATTAGATTCTCATGAAGTAATAGGAATGACTTAACCTTCGTTTGTAATAGTTTTAGTGTTTTGTCGAAATAAAATTTCTAACATCTTAAAACAAGTGCATATTTGTTAGATTCCAAGGAAAAGCAACGGCGGCAGATGAAGGGTATTAATTTCCATTTCTAGCGTGCCTTTAAACTATGAACTTAGGACTACCAAAAGTGCTTATGATAAATTTTGGAAAAAAATAATCGACTTCCAAACTTTTGCCTAATCATCTTGTTAAAAAGTCAATTTGATTTTATCACCAATGTTTTACAAATTTTACGGATTGGATAACATAAATAGTTTACTTGTCTAGATTTTCTATATCCAAGTTTTGTATTTTTGTTATATATACATATGCATGTATTGTTTACGTTCTCGTCCACACACGCTGTTGGTGCCCGTCAGTATAAATTTGTTTATTAGAAACCCATACAGTTTCAGCTGATGGTAGCTTTGGCTAGGCAAAGTCAATGACTTATAAGTATAATAACAAATGGCTGTTGTTCTACGGACATTTTTTGAAAATTACAAAACTGTTTTAGTTATCTGTAATATACAATGTACTTTTATATTGCGTATTTTCTGTTACACAGCTTTTATGAAAAGTTTTATATATTAAATTGGCCATCCACCAATCACATGTTCGAGTGATTGCATCACTCTGCCAAACTCTGTGTACAAAGTAAGTTAAAACTGTCCATCTGTCTCTGTCTGTCTGTCTCTCTATCTCTGTCTGTCTGTCTCTCTGTCTCTGTCTGTCTCTGTCTCTGTTTGTCTGTCTCTGTCTCTGTCTGTCTCAGTCTCTCTCTGTCTCTCTCTCTCTCTCTCTCTCTCTCTCTCTATATATATATATATATATATATATATATATATATATATATATATATATATATATATATATATATATATATATATATATATATATAACTCTCTCTCTCGGTAATGACACGTCCACTCACGGCATACACGTATTTATTTGCGTTTGCATATTACACAGATTTGTAAAATTGAGTTTTGTGATAGGCAAAATATAGAGAAAGCAAATTATGTAGAGACACTATAACAAATATGTAAATAGCATCGATGCATTGATGACAATCTTTGTTATTTTGATATGTCACAAATATTTGTCCGTCACTTTAGCATGAACTGCTCGTCATGATGAATTTGCTTTGTCCAATTGTCATTCATAAGACCATGAATGCTAACTGAAAGCGGTTCATTGCTTATATTTACTTATTTCTTATGTTATCCGACTTTTCTTTTGTCATTTTTATTATTGGAATTTCAAATTTCCCGCACAACTGTTCTTGTACGCACGGTTTCTGGAACAGCTGTGTTGGCAGTTACGAGATGTTGAAATACAATTTTTACAATGATTAAACAGTGGCAATTCCAATAGATGGTTTAAATAATAATCACGCGATTTCATCATCATCTTCGTGATCATGGTTTGTGAGCTTACTTTTTTCCTTGAGTTGAAGGATATTGTTCGCGACCATCAGGGGATATTTAATTCCTTTAAGATATGGTAAATATTGACTAAACTTTTCATCAATGTCGTCGGAGCTGTAACTGTCGTTTACGATGCCCATATTTCGGTTGCACAAAAATAATTCAAGAGCAACAATCACCATGAACGCTATGTGATTATGACTGGATCACCCACTCGAAAAGAAGATATATTTGGGATTTTTTTTTTTCATTTCTATCCAATTTTGTGGTGGACTCGAAAAAAAATAATAAAAGCCATTATCAATTATAGTATTCATGCAAATGAAGCTTATTTATATATGACATTTTACAATTCACATCGCCGTAAAATGAAAAGAGTGGGTTCCAGCGTTTAGTCGTAATCTATAATTGTCCATTTGAGGAAATATTTATCTTAATAAACACGCAATACTGTAAAACCGATATTTGTATTGTAAAACCGTCATTTTTTATCTTGAGATATAGAATATTATTGTAAATGAACTGTTTTGTCTTTCTTTTTGTTCATCCGCGTCAAATTAATATT
>BROG01000064.1:297500-415000 GCA_030159075.1 Atrina japonica | reverse complement strand
TTTACTTCCTTTAGGCCTCAATGCTAACCTACAAAACTTCAGGTCAATGTCACTCCCATGTTTATCAAATTTGGTTCAAATCAGTACCCTGTGCTGAAAAAACAATATTTTTGTAACAAAATTTGCGATCAAAATTGTAGGTTGCCGTTGCACTTCTACTTGTTTACAACTTTTAGTATCCTGCACCAAGGAAAATATCTATTCTCATCTGCCCCTTCCTTAAATTTTCAACTACTAATATTAATGTATCTTTTTATCACCTTAATTTCACTTATTAATGACAAAACCAATTTGTCATTTAATGATCAGTCAGATCGTCGGACTCATTTTACCCTCCGCACAACTTATCTGCGCAATTCCAGTACTGTATTCAGGGAAGTAACTCACGATGTTAAAGCGATATGAGCTGTCGTAGGTGAAACATTTTACAAACCCATTTTATGTAATATTTTATCTCATATATATTCTATCTGGTGGTTAGAATAAGTAATGCTGTGTAAAATTGCAACAATGTTGCCAAACGTAACCCGTAATATCAGATATTGTTTGTCCGTCATTACTTTGAGCATTGCAAATTAACTTTCGGTATTTTTTTACGAAGATTACCGAGTGTCCACTGAACACGTGCTATTTGCAGTTAATATACATTCTATTCTTATTACCGTTTGCGTATATTTTCGTACATCATCATTTCCTACCTAAATCAGGCAAAGTTTGTCTTTTTCGTCATTTTAAAAAATTGTTTCTGAAATTGTCCATGTGCCGGGTATATCGGGTGATCTCGACCCATTTTTTAACTCGTCCCAATGCATTCTCGGCTCTATCATTCTTGACACATATGATAATGAACTGCCCAACTCCACCGCCCATGGCGGCACGATTGTAAAACATGAGGTACGCAAAAGTTTCAGTTATATTGTTTTGATTTTGTCAATGTCAGCATTCAGGGTAACATTAAAGATCGGGAAAAGTCTTTTAGTGACCTGATATATTTATTAATATATTCATCCGATTTTCTTCGGGTATTTAAAATAGCGCTGAAAAGCATATATTTTACATAATACATGCACTTTGCAATAAAAATCAAGTCCTGTATTTTAAAAGTGAATATAAGACACATAAAAATCGGCCGACTTTAACATAGTCCGAGCGCGTAAAGACCGAGATCCCCTGACCGAATTACGAAGTACATTTGATATGACAAAAGAGTTTATCTGAAAGGTAATTGCATACGGAAATACAGCTGGAATTTTTAAAGTACGGGAAAACTTAAATTCTAATAGCACAAATAACTTCGAAAAGAAGATCTTTTACAACGTTTCACGTGTTTGATAATGTATTTGAACACACATTTTATCATATTCTCGGCTATATGTCAGGAGACAAAAAAAATCATTGTGACAGCTTATATCGCTTTAATGTTCGCTCTATTTAAGTTGTTGATAATTCCGTGAAAATAAGAATTCTGTCAATATGTTTTGATACGTTGTATGTATATTATAGGGTGACTTTGCGAGACTTGATACTTCTAATTCATAATTCTGCTGTCTTCCCTCTGAAACGGAGAACTGACTTCAACGCTAACTATCCAAGGGAAAATAGCAATTCTAGTTTATTTATGCCGAAAACGAAATAGGGATTCTTAAACCTCTTAGAAATTCTACAAATCTTCCTTTGTCGAAAGCAAATGGAGAAAAAAGAGTGCTATTGACTGTGTCTTTCTGCACAGAATTAAGATTTTACAACTCAATGGTAGAACATGGTGATACATCATCAATCCAAATATAAAGAACTCTTAACACTTTTAATTAGAAAAGTGTGTTTTAAGGTATTTCTTTGTCAAGAGAGAAACAACGGTTCAAAACCATTTCTATGTGAACAATATAATTTAAAATATTTGGTAATTACCAAATGTTTAAGAGTAAAGATGTCTGGAACATAATAAAGTATACCTGGACATGTACGTCCATGATTACTTCCGCCATTTTAGGACAAATTTGTCTTAAAGCACCAGTCTCATCAATGGAATATATGTCGGTGATTCATTTATTTAGCATGAAAATTTCCCTTTCATCTTAAATTGGCCCCCTCTAATGTAAGGACGAAAATGGTGAAATTTGAACAGCAGACAAAAGTTCCAGGGGCCCGTTTTAAGAAAGGTCCTAAGTGCTAAATCCTAACTTTTAGTCCTAACTACCATGGCAATGCATCGCTGATTGGTCAGTCCCATGAAAATTAAGACTCTAGGACTTAGGATTAAGGACTTAGGACCTTTCGTAAAACGGTCCCCAGGTATCCAGTACTCATTGCAGATATAACATAGACAAGAACTACTGGATGGAGATCCGTTTGTCCAATGTCCATCAAACTTGTCTCTTGATATTTTGAAATCTGTGAACTTTATACTGATACTGATTTCAGTAATAAAGTGTAGAGGTCGATGGAATTTCAACATGAAAGTTATATCCTATAGAAAACAATGTCTAATAATATATAACTGACTAATGCATTCGTCCTTGAATAACAAATGAACATCAATAGATGTATAAAGTAACGGAACAATGGGAAATGAAATCATTGAAGAAACATAGTCCTGATGTCGTTTGAACTGCGTCTATATTCCAACATCACGGTAAAGCTTTATCTGTAGTTGAAAATTGACTGTGTTTGATACTGGCGCTTCAAAGTTATTCAGACAAGATAATCAATACAAGTTTGAGGAGTTTAAGGACAAAATCCCATTACGTAATGTCCAAGGTTCCCCTTTAAATGCAATATAACTCTGTATACCAAATACCATTTTCCTTTCTGATAATATACAACATGACTACTCTAGTCATGTTGTATATTTTATTTGATAAAATAAGATATATCAGAAAGGACAGTATGTTTACTTACCAATATAAAAAAAATCTCAGATACCAAAGTATAAATCTTTAGGATGTCCAGGATATACATATAAATCTGGTAAAAATGGACAAAATCGGACCTCTGGAAACCAATAGGTGAGATCAGGTGCCATGGAGGAGTAAACATCCCCTGTCGACCGGTCACATCCGCCGTGAGTCCACAGTCAAATCCAAATGAAATACATGAGAAATGAATCCTTGTCATAATTTGGTACAGACGACTCAACAACCGGCAACTCAACATTTCACCCAGTGAAACAGAGTAATCGCAAATAAGACTATTATACCGACCGTAAAATTTGCGGAACGTTGACATCAAACGCGGTTTTCGATATCCATTTGTCAATAATTTGTCAGTGAGTAGTTTACATCAGTATATGAAATGTTCATATGTTGAACACACCATGACATATCGGATCATTTGTGATTTATAAACTCCATATGCGGGTGACTGTGGGATATTATTACTTAAATGTGGAATATTTACGGTGGGAAAGCCGAAATCGTCGCGTTTGTCGTATAGCTTAGTTGCCAATTTCCTGTCTGTGTCTATAGTGAGTAAAATGTCTATGTATGAAGCTTGTGTGCTTGATTATGTTGTATCTTTAATTTCTATTTCCCTGGGATATATCGCATTGACATATGTATGAAAATTGTCATTATTAATTGACAAAACGTCGTCGATATATCTAAATGTCAAATTAAAGGACACTTCTAGTTTTTCCTTCTTTTGTTTCAACAGTTTCTGAATGTAGTCTGCTTCGTATGAATAAAGGAACAGGTCATCCAATAAAAGGGCACAATTAGTTCCCATAGGAATGCCGACAGTTTGTTAAAAAACCACGTCTCCGACCATTACAAATATATAAATTGTACGAAAAAACATAGTATTAAGTCTGCACAATACACAACTTCATGGCAAATGTATTGTGAAGACTCAATACTATGCAACTAATATACATATTGTTGTCCTTCGCTTGATAAAGGCCAAGGGGCCGAACATTTGTGAATATTGAGTCTTTTACTGGGATTTTTTTCGCATAACTATACTTCCCTTTTGATTGTATATTAGAAATTTCAGCATATTTTTTATATTAACGTCAGTGTATTTATGTGTAGAATCAGAGTGGTGTTGGACAAAATAAGTGTCATGAGAACTAGATATTTAAATTTTTGTTCACAACCTTTAGTGAAAAAAACAGATGTCTCTTTGAATTTGTTATGTGGAATTGTTGTGTAAAATGTCACTATACATTGTGCTTATCAAGTTTTACAACACGGTCATATATGGTTCTAACAACAATTTGTCGTTTTTTTTCATAACTTAAATCGAATGATGTATAAGTCGCAATTATGTAAGTTCAAAATACATCAAATCAGAATTATACAAAATGATTAAAATGATAATATACTACAGGTATATAAGATAAGTCTAAAAGTATGGATTGAATGTCAATCTTCATGTACATGGATACTCCGTAAGTTATACCGCCGTATTTCCTGTGGCACAGTATCACTGTGTGGTGATATATAATCATTAGCATGTAAAATATTATGCTGTTATATATCTTTTATCATAATCATATTTTGTTTTTCTGGTGCAATGTATAACACAAACTATGCCCGGTAGTTACTGGAAATCACCTATATTTTGATAAGTGACTTGTTCGCGAATTCAAATATATAATGAACATTTATATCATTCTATGTGTCTATAAAAATGTTGTCCACGTGTATAACAAGATTTTGCGGCTATCAAAATTGGAATATGTATCTACAGTAATTCCAGTATGTAGAACATTGAAAGCAGCATTCTTAAATTTTATTTATATTTTCTTTTGTATACAAATGTATAATATGACCACTTACAACTCGCTAAATTAGTATTGCAATAAACAACTCGTGGTGGGCAGGTTAGATGTTTCGACTTACATGTACATGTGGTAGGTATCCAGTTGGTTTTCTGCTATGAGACCATACTTAGAATTTTTAAAAGGTGTTGACTGTTCCTTTACCAGGCGCTATAGGAACAGGAAGTCTTATAACCGGTGTTCAGTTTCACAGAGGGCGTGACACCTTTTAAAGCCCTCACCGCGTTAGCATATGTTCACAGAACAGCTCTGTTGCACTTCAAATACAGTTTATGGTCCCTCTGTTTAAAGGCACACAAGCTGCCAAAACGGATTCTTTGTATAAAAGTTCAAATATTCTAGGTTTTATACAAATAGAAATTTCTTTAAAACTCCCTGGTTGGAAAAAAAACTTCTTATAATGTTTTAATTTGTGAAAAGAAATTGAATGTGAATAATGGAAGAGTTAAATTCTTTCAAGGATAAAAGGAATCGTCGACGTATTCCATTCATTATTGGCAATATATGCAAGATATGTTTTAAAAATTTACGGCGACATATATTTAATTTTTGTAAACAAACTTTAGGTCTAATTGTAGGGACGTAAAACAAAACATTTACAAAATAAATAATTCAACTCTTACAAAGGAAATGAATTCCCGATATTACTCTTGGAAATTTTATACGCGAAATTGATTTTGCGAAATGAAGAAAAAAAAGTTTAATATTTTAGGTGTGAAACAGCGAATTAGTGATAATTGGCAGGATTTTTTCCAGGAATATTTATTTTCATCTCATCGATCAACAACATACGTAAACATGACGAAATATAAACACCTCGTATAAAATATCATATTATGATAATTTAGCGCCCTAATTATTTCCGGAGAGATTAGATTGTGATATTTTACAATTTAAACAGATATAAATACCTAAATACTTACGCAATTTACTTAATAACATTAATGCTATTAATAGTGTCGTAACAGAATTATAGAGATCAAAGCTCTAATAATTGGAACCTATCATACTAAAGAAGCTGTTCCTAATTGGAAAACCAAAATAGATAGAGAAAATTAACTCACTGGAAAATTCTTGTCTATATCAAGGCTACTTTAGACATTGTAAATATCTGATATATTCTTAAAACTATAAATGTTCATCTTTATGTACTGATGAAATTTTCAATACATGTGATATCCCCAAAATTAAGTTAGGAGTATAAAATAAATAATTACTTTACCATTTATGAAATAGTTAAGGCATATGCTGGTTTTGGCATGAAAAACATTATCCCTGGGTATGGACAAGGTGTATATAATAATACCTTCAAATATCATCATTAACTGATTCACAAGCACTGCAACTTAATTCCCTGTGTGTCTTTGTGTATGTCTGTCCCCGTGTCTGCCTGCCTGTCTGTTTCTGTCTGTCGTATGTTTCTAAGTGTTTGCCTGTGTGTGTGTGGGTTGCTGGGTGCGTACGCGTGTCTGTATGTGATATTTAGTGTACGGAGTAAAGTTGGTATATATGTATGAAGTCACTGCTCAGATATATGTTTCTAAATACACGTTCATAATCATGCATTTTGCACAAAAGTTTGACTATACATTATCCGCGTTGAAGTGTAAATTTTACAAGTATATAAACAAAACATGTAAGAAAAAGTTGTCTATTTCACCTGTCACGTTAATTCCTATAAATACACAACATATGACAACGTAACATAAATACAAGTAAGAGATCGTTCCAGCACATTAAATTAATGTATATAGAGTACGTGCTACATGCACTTTTGAACGGTATAATCTACATATTTTGATGGAATGCTTAAGAATATATAATTAATTCTTATAAGTATACCAATTCCCTTTGTTGCACTCTTCACTCACTAGGGGGATTCTGATTAATCAGAATGACATAGATTATTGTTAAGCAGTCGATCTGATGCATCATATGTTAAAAGGTAACTGCACCTTTCTGCCAGTGCTAAACAATATGAATATTGACGTCGAACAATCACGTGACATTGTAGTTATCCTGTGCTACATAAAATAGAACTCATTGATAACAGAAATTAATGTTGCATTTAACACTAAAATAAATGAAATAGACACATAAACAAATGTAAATAAATGTTAGGTAATTCTGACATTTCCTTGTCAAATATAAAAACACTGAACCGTTTGATATACGTGGACAAAATTTCCATATGTATACAATACGAAACAGTAAGCTTTCCGTTGCTGCTATCCTCAATGAGCTCATGACCTTCACAAAATACAAACAATTCAAAGGAGAATGCAGGAATGTCATCTTCCTACTGGGGAAATTGTAAATTTTATTGCATCTATAATTCTTTATCTGTAATCACACTCCGTGAAGAAAATGAGAAAAGATAAAACTGGATATTTATGCAAATATAATGAACACGAAGGGGTTGATTATTTTCTCGAATGCACGATTAATTTCCGATGATTGCCACTAATGTAATGAAATATCAGAAAATGCAAATGTGGACAACCTAAATTCAGTCCATATATAGCTTAAGACTACATTTAAAACAATATAAATCACAGTATAATATGTACAAAGCGTTTTGCTACATCGTTCGTGTACAAATGTCAATATTGTTTTATGAAATTAGATTTGTTTTACTCATAACGAAAGCTATCTCCTTCATCAAAATATGAGAACCTAATATATTCCCAGTAAATCAGTGAAAATATAAGAAATGGAATCAAATGTCGCCAGAATAGAGTAAAGTCTTTACCAATGAAATTATTTTGAACAGTGCCCTGTAACTGTTTGTCAACAGCTATTTATGTATGCTCTATAAGACCACCTGGGCCTGACACCATAAAACTTGAGAATTTAGAATATTATCAACTTGACCTTCTCAGCCAATCAAATTTTAGAATTAGCCAGAGTTTAGATTTAAATAATTCTTACGGTGTCGGGTCCTGATGACTGCTTTTTATCACTTTTCGTAACTCAGTACTTACCAGTATATTTTACATGTTCCGTTACAATACTGTGTAAATATCAAATAGCTTAACTGTAAATTCACTAATAGTGAACTAGTTCAAATTATTTTCGCTTTTGCAATTCGACCGATTATATTATACTAAAAATAAGAATAAGAATAACTCTTCAGGATGTCCAGGATACATGACTCCTCAAAAGGTAAGTAAGTTTTTACATTTGTTACTCTTAGACTGATTTGGGAATACGTTTAGATTAAATTTTTCCCTTGTATGACACCACTCGCTGTTTCAGAACTCTACATCTATTTTAAATTCGAGCTCAAATGATGAAGGCTTATTGATAAAAACGATCGTTTTGAGCATTTCTTTTGTTTTAGTTATATCGCAAAATTATAACTCTGGTAATATATTGATAATATTTGCATCAATTTTGCAACATATAATAGTATACACCTAAGAACAAAGTTATAGAAGAGGCCAAAACAAAGCCTAAGGCGATGGAGTCTGTCAATAAAGCTTTATCAGTTGAGTTTGAATTTAAAATAGATGTTTCGAAACAAAAAGTGACATCATACAAGGACAAAAGAAACATAGATGTATTCCTAATTCAATCTTACAGTAACCACTTTAAAAAAATGACTATCTTAGTTTTGGAGAGGCGGTTGGCTTTTCCTGTCAGTGTAGATGCTCAAAAATTTGAAGCCCTTCGCCGACATTTGGTGACGTCTCCATATGAGTGAAAGATTCTAGAGTGGGACGTTAAACACATATTTTGTTTGTTTATTGTTGTTTATCGTCCCACTCAAGAATATTTCACTCATATGGAGACGTCACCAAATGCCGGTGAAGGGCTTTAAATTTTTGTCTATGCTCGGCACTTACTGCTATTGAGCAGTGAGGGTTCTTTAACGTGCCGACACCTACTGTGACACGGGACCTCGGTTTTTACAGTCTCATCCGAAAGACAGGAAACCAACCTGTCACCGGCGGGACTCTAACTCACGACCTCACGATCCAGAGTCAAGCATGCTACCGACTGAGCCAGGCCGGCTCTTAAATACATATACAACAACTATTTTTGTTTTGAGGTGTTTTGAATTGCTGACTGCTATCATTAAAATTTACAACAATAAAATGTATCATTGTATCACATCACATAGTATCAATGTATCATTGTATCATTCATAAATATCTCATCGCTTTTGTTTTAGATTTTATTGTATATACCGAAATTCTATTTCCTTTAATGTCAGATTAGTGTCTTATTTATCAACTGCATTTAACATAAAAAGCACATTCTCCTTTTCTGTACTGTGGGTTTTGTCCACTCGAACACGATCTATCACGTGGATTTGAATACTAGTATAGGAAGGTACCACGAAAATATCGATTAATGGAATGTACTTTCATTCATCTATTCAAAACAAAATTCTATTCACATTATTAGAACGTTGTTTAAATATTTAAAATTGTTTTTAGAAAGTAGTGTTTTATTTTATTGTATTTTGTTTTATAACGTAAAAAGCACAGGTACCTAAGTATTATGGTAAAAACTGGACAAACAAGAATCACCGGGAAATCCAGCAATGAAATCAGGTGCCTTGGGGGAATGAGCATCTCCTGTCAAAGATACAGATCTATCGTGAGTCCACAAGGGACGAATTTTCGACACAATTGTCCAAGTAACTCAACAGTAAAACATATAAATTGCAAACAAAACGATTGTATTTACGGTAAAACTTTAGATATTTTGATTTTAATATCACTATATACGACATTATCATAAGTTGCACACGCTCTTGTATGTTGGATCATCTGGAAGATAGCAGTTTCCTTTAATTGGTCATTTAGATAAATCCACGACGTTTTGTCAATTAATAATGACAATTTCCATGCATATGTCAATGCGATATATCCCAGAGAACTAGAAATTAAAGATTCAATAGAATCAAGCACACACTCTTCACACTGAGACATTTTACTTACTATAGACACAGACGGAAAATTGGTAACTAAGCTATACGACAAACGCGACGATTTTGGCTTTCCCATCGTACATTTTCCACATTTAAGTAGTAATATCCCACAGTCACCCGCAAATGAAGTTTATATTTCACAAATGATCCGATATGCCAGACGTGTTCAACATATGCACATTTCATATACAGATGTAAACTACTCACTGATAAATTATTGACACAGGTATACCGAAAACCGCGTTTGATGTCAACGTTCCGCAAATTTTACGGTCGGTATAATAGACTTGTTTGCGATTACCTTGTTTCACTGGGTGAAATGTTGAGTTGCCTTTTCGTTAGATAGATAGATAAGATAGATAGATAGAAAGATAGATGAATGAATGGATGGATAGGTTGGTTGGTTGGTTGATTGATAGATAGATTGATTAAAATATTTTCAATCCTTATCGGAAATTCAGAAGGTAGGTACTCAAACATTTAGCATAAAACTGACCATTATTTGGTAGGTGGCAAAGGCTTAAACATCATTGGTACTTATATTTTTGAGAAGTCAGAGAAATTGAAACAAAAATTTTCACGATATTTGAATAAGTAAAAGTCACAGGGGTAAATTTAGGGGGATTTCAAAACATTGTTCTAGTAATTTTGCAGCATCCTTTTCCGCAACAAAGAACTGACTTTAACACTTATGCATTGTTATGTTATAAGGTCTTTCAGCAATCTGTCGGCATCTCATGGGAACAAACTGTGCATCTTTAGTCGCTGACCTGTTCCGTTGTTCATATGAAGCAGAATTCATTCAGAAGCTTCTGCATCAGAGGACGAAAAAGCGGTGGCAGTTATATTTAGGTATATCGACGACGTTTTGTCAAGTAATAATAACAATTTTCATACATATATCCCAACGAACGAGAAATTTAAGACACAGCAGAATTAAGCACATGTGCTTCCTGTTTTGACATTTTATTTACTGTAGACACAGACGAGAAAGTAATAACAAGGCTATTAGACAAACGCAACGATTTCGGCTTCCCAACGTCAATGTTCCACATTTAAGTAGTCAAATCCCGCTACTGCATGCATAAGGTGTTTATAAATCAGAAATGATCCGATATGAGAAGAGAAACGACCCTTCTACATAATATATTTGTCTGAATATTTGTCCAGTTTCAAAATATTTCTCGGACAAGATGGAAAATACATGTTGTCCAAAGCCAGAAGGTGGTGATACAGTCACTGTCTGCCAAAATATGACAGTTTTAAAATCCCCCTCTGTAAATATGGACATTTTTCTACAGCCTCTCTTTGTCAAGATAGATTCAAAAACATTTCTCTTTACACATATAAAATGACAGATATCAAACGTTTTGGAGTTTGGATGTCCATAAAACAGTATACAAACACAAACTCGCTGTTGTCGACAATAACTAAAATGTCCATGTATGTGCTCTCTAAAATTTAGTTGGCTTGGTTATATTACATTCACATAAGTATGGAAATGGTATTTTAATTGCCAAATGTCGTTGATACATCCAAATGTCACATTAAAGGCCTCATATGCTGCTTTGGAAGTTACTAAATAAAGTCTGCTGAATAGGAACAAAGGAAGAGGTCCAGTAAAGAGACACAATTGGTTTTTATGGTGATGTCGACAGTTTGCTGATAGATCAATTAAAAAATTTAATCTGATGACACAAAATTTACAGATACAGCATTTAAGATTAAAATATTATAATAAAAATTTATCGATTAATTAATGTTAACACGTCATCAATACAATCATATGCTGAATCAAATTTCACCTCGTGTCATCAACAAAACGCATCCAAAATCCCATCTTACTTCAAATTACAGCTCATAATAGAAACTTGAAACTGATATTTGTGAAAGAATTCGTTTTTATGAGAAACGGCAGAGAAAGTGTCAGGAACAAAAAAGAATTAAATGGAAATATGTTGGTTTTTTTCTGTTATATATTGTTTTTGCCACACAAGTTGGAGTGTTATTGTTCTGTCTATCATTTCGTTTTTGCAAAAAATCACTTTGACTTGGGTTGATTTACTCAATTCAATCCGTCATATATGCCATTTCTAATTTTCTTGATTCTCATTGGAAGGTTTTTACTTGACCTCCAGGTCAATTAAAGTAGACCTGACACAAGGTCACGCGCTGCAGCTGTTAGGTTGTGTCCGACTGTGGCTTTTTATATCTTCAAGGCTTCTTACAAAAATGATAAATAAAAAACACAATATGTTCCACTGCAACTCAGGGAGTGAAAAATGAAATTGTTTGTTGTTTTGTCAAATTGGGAAATTTAATGAACGAAATCAATTTTATCTGGCGTTGAAATAAACCGAATCATCCACAATATTCCCTCGCGCACGATAATCTCGTACACTTTCTGTTGTTTTTGCTAAATCTATCAATGTTGCATAATTATTATTGAATCTCCATCAAGGTGAACTATTTCGGTCATCACAGAACTTAATTGGAAGAAATAACATTTACGAATGTACATACGCAAAACTCATTTTTGTTTAATAGTTTATGTGAACCTTTCTGAATAAGGACATTCCTAGAATTGCTCTATTCTAGTCTCCATTTCTCATTCAGTCAGCAAATTCTTCCTGATCCAACGATGTCAGGAAAAGGGAAGTTAAACTGATTTTATTCTGCACCAAGACAATTCAAAATCATTGATGACAACAATAGTCTTTTTCCATTCTCCTCATATTATGATTTCCTTCATGGTTAAGTCAATTCCGCTGGAATAACAAGAATACAAAACAAGTTGAATGGACTCTACATGTAGAGATATACTGCTGTTAATAGTACGTTAATGAATACCTTATCATATTAAATTATAAAAGTCACGGATACCAAAGTATTAATCTTCAAAATGTCCACGAGACAATATAATTAAGTGAACATTGGACAAACATGGACCACTGGAAATCCAGAGGTGGGATCAGGTGACATGGGGGAGTAAGCATCCCCTATTAACCGGTCACATCCGTCATGAGTTCACAGTCAACAAATATGTTTATCTTTATGACTACGTATATTAGCGATGCTAATATTTTGTGATTTTCACGTTGTTCATTTACGATAAGCATCTATATATAAATAATGGAGATCAAACTGAAACACGGACAGAGCAATTAATATACCTGCATGCCTAATAAATGTTTATTGATTTTGAAAAACTACCAAAAACACTTATGATGTCGTATGTGACTGGTCCAACTTATACGATTTGGTACCTTTATAGACTTAGTGTGTTAAATATTAATCATCTTATATTTTGCGGTATACTTAAAGTAGTGGCCTTCACAGTTTTTTTATTGGTCTGAAGTGCGCGTCCGCTCGCGTTGCCTGTAACAATTGACGACAGTTATAAATTATTTATTTTCAAATTCACATTTGAATATCAATAAAAGTGACTGGCCATAATCAGTAGTTGATCACTATAATTACAGCATGTAGCATGTATGAATTGTGAACTGCCTTCCAATTTTTGCATTTGAATGTTGATTAATGTAACCGGGAAGAGACCATCAACCTTCCGCAAGTAAACTGGCAAATCGACTCACTCGAACTTGCAAGTTCATAGTTCAAAGTGCAATGCTCCAACCACTCCGCCACGGAGACCCCAAAATGGCCGACTACCTTCGAAATGATCTGTATAAATCTAATTTTGGTTTTTGATCGTTTATACCGATTGTGACGAGAATTTATCCCTCATTGATTCCGCCTCTGGATTACCAGGGTTACGTGTTAGGCCACCACACGGGATAAATATGTTTTATGGTACATAGAATAAGACGCAGGACATGATTGCGTAGTTAAATGATCAATAATTATATAATGCACAAAGTCTTATTTTGCGTACGTAACCAAACCTCTTTAACATTTTTCCTATAGGGTATTGTTTAATTTACTTATTTTTCAAGCACATACAAACACGAAACTGATGATTAAACTTGGTTTTAACTACGAGATATTGTTTTCAAAACATGTTTAAAAATAAACACGAAATCCATCTTAGGGATTTTCATTTCCGGTTAGAAGAAGTATGCCAGTAGTCTAAGTTCGAGTTGATCTACCAAAGACCAAATAATCTGTAAATCTACAAATCGATGTTACTTTGGTGCAGAAGTATTCCCTTGCAATTTATCAATAAAGTCTTTTCTCTGCATACTTCTATATATATAAAAAGAATGCAACGTTTCTGTCAACAGAACTCTCACGGAATAGAAATGTTTCTTTATTTTACTTCAATCAACAAGAACACTATATACTACGCCCATATGTATTCAGTCCACTTTTCCTAGATATCATGTTCTCGAGATTTTTAATGTCAAATACTGGAGATACAATTTTCCATGATTTTCACACTTTTTTCATTATTAGATTTGCGTTCGTCTGTAACGTCAGTGAAATTTTGGAATAACATATCCCTTTGTAAATGTAAAATATCTAATTTCATTTATATTTATAATAGAGTAGTTTGTTTATCAAACATAGGAGTAAGTCCAGTTATTAAGTTGAATACATTTCAGTGCCTATTCTATCACATTACTAATGTTTGGGAAAAAATCTCAGTGAAGAAGTTAATTTATGTTCCAATCGGATCACGTCGATAACCAATGAACAAGAGTGTGTGTGTGTGTGTGTGTGTGTGTGTGTGTGTGTGTGTGTGTGTGTGTGTGTGTGTGTGTGTGTGTGTGTGTGTGTGTGTGTGTGTGTATGTGTGTGTGTGTGTGTGTGTTTGTTTGTGTGTTTGCTTGTATGCGTGCATGCGTGCGTATGTGTTGGGGTTATTATGCGTGTGTTGCGTTTGTTATGTGTTATGTTCATATTCAAATTGTTACCGGAAAACAGGAACTCAATAATTAATTATCTGTTTTAATTGTACATATTCTGTTCACGCATCTATTACAGGTATACAGTTGAAGGCTGTTTAACCGAGTGTTAACAGCATCGCACTTCCACCTACGACGTCTCGCAACATCTAATCAGTGGGAGCCTCACTAAAGCTGAAACTGGTTGCCCGTTTCATCGTCAAAATCTTATTTCCAGGGTACATTTCTATTAAAGCTTACAGCGTAAATGACCGTGTAACTGAACGTGTAACTCATCGTGTATCTGAAAACAAATGTTTATTATGTGCTTAAAAAGTTCAAAATCACAGATACCAAAGTAGTAACAGTATGGACATTGCATATACATGATAAAACAGAGTTTGGATCAGGTGTCATGAAGGAGTAAGCATCCCCTACTGACAGGCCAGATTAGTAATACAGAGTTTGGATCAGGTGCCATGAAGGAGTAAGCATCCCCTACTGACAGGCCAAATCAGTAATACAGAGATGGGATCACGTATCATGAAGGAGTATACATCCCCTACTGACAGGCCAAATCAGTAATACAGAGATGGGATCACGTATCATGAAGGAGTAAGCATCCCCTACTGACAGGCCAAATCAGTAATACAGAGATGGGATCACGTATCATGAAGGAGTAAGCATCCCCTACTGACAGGCCAGATTAGTAATACAGAGGTGGGATCACGTATCATGAAGGAGTAAGCATCCCCTACTGACAGGCCAGATTAGTAATACAGAGATGGGATCACGTATCATGAAGGAGTATGCATCCCCTACTGACAGGCCAGATTAGTGATACAGAGATGGGATCACGTATCATGAAGGAGTATGCATCCCCTACTGACAGGCCAGATTAGTAATACAGAAATGGGATCACGTATCATGAAGGAGTAAGCATCCCCTACTGACAGGCCAGATTAGTAATACAGAGATGGGATCACGTATCATGAAGGAGTAAGCATCCCCTACTGACAGGCCAGATTAGTAATACAGAGATGGGATCACGTATCATGAAGGAGTAAGCATCCCCTACTGACAGGCCAGATTAGTAATACAGAGGTGGGGATCACGTATCATGAAGGAGTAAGCATCCCCTACTGACAGGCCAGATTAGTAATACAGAGATGGGATCACGTATCATGAAGGAGTATGCATCCCCTACTGACAGGCCAGATTAGTAATACAGAGATGGGATCACGTATCATGAAGGAGTATGCATCCCCTACTGACAGGCCAGATTAGTAATACAGAGATGGGATCACGTATCATGAAGGAGTAAGCATCCCCTACTGACAGGCCAGATTAGTAATACAGAGATGGGATCACGTATCATGAAGGAGTAAGCATCCCCTACTGACAGGCCAGATTAGTAATACAGAGATGGGATCACGTATCATGAAGGAGTAAGCATCCCCTACTGACAGGCCAGATTAGTAATACAGAGATGGGATCACGTATCATGAAGAAGTAAGCATCCCCTACTGACAGACCAAATTAGTAATACAGAGGTGGGATCACGTGTCATGAAGGAGTAAGCTTCCCCTACTGACAGGCCAGATCAGTAATACAGATATGGGATCAGGTGTCATGAAAGAGTAAGCATTCCCTACTGACAGGCCAGATCAGTAAACAGAACTTTACAAACAAATTTTAATTTGGGAAATTTTACCATGTGTTTTGTGATGGATAATGTATCCATATGAAATATGTGGGGCAGGGATGAGGATATTGAGTCTGTGTACAGATTTACTTATAACATAATATTTTATTTTCATTTGCACGAATCACCAGCAGAATGTTCCTACACAAGATTGTAGAACCCTGCCTAGAGTAAGAAATAATTTCTGCCATCAAAACAAACATCTGTTATCACTGATTTTGTGACATCGTGCCACAGGATATATAATATAATACATCAATTTGTATTCCATACTGCGAAATAATTAACCTATTCACTATCGTTCTGCCAGTTCTCCTAGTGGGTGGATACGAGTTATTTTTTCATATTTCCCCGTAGTAAAGTAAACTGTTGCCATGACATAGTTGGACAATTTACCTGGTTTTTGTTCAAACGTTTTATTGAATCAGATTATTTTGCGTGGTAATTAACAAATTCTTCATTGATTTTTCCAATACTAAATCTCAGGGTTCGGTCCCTTAAATAGTTTTTGATTTATTTGAAAATAGAACCTTCATTATGTCAGGCGAAAAAAGGCATCCGACGTTATGTTTAAATTTCTACGTATTACAAAGGCATTAGCATTGTTTATTCTTCAGTAAAAAGGAAAAGGTGGATGTGAAGTATGTAACATAGATAATTTTTTATCATACATTGATGATAACAATAGCAAACATTTAGGTTGCAATGCAATTCTTATTAAACTGTGAAAAGAAAATATGACAACATAAATTACCAATAAAGGTATTCTATGGTGATTTCGCACTGACTTTGTTTTAGCTGAATTATATATATATGTGTGTGTGTGTGTGTGTGTGTGTGTGTGTGTGTGTGTGTGTGTGTGTGTGTGTGTGTGTGTGTGTGTGTGTGTGTGTGTGTGTGTGTGTGTGTGTGTGTGTGTGTGTGTGTGTGTGTGTGTGTGTGTGTGTGTGTGTGTGTGACTTGTTTCACATTAATTCGGAAAATTGTGTTTTTTTCTGTTCATGAATAATATATATTGAACGTTCGAGTTGAGTGTCATGTAACTTTTTGGTCCCTTAATTTCACAACTTCTGTTGGCTAGATTGTCTCATTTATTTTCATAGTAACATTTTCCACACTTCCTCATTTTATCTCAAACTATTATGTTGTATTTGTCAACATGATAAATTGAAATCTATTTTATGTTATTAGCATCGTTTTGTTTAAAGTATTGGCATATATAGTCAACAATACTTTGCATTAGAATTTCTATAAATATATAGAATAAAAGTAAAAATGAAGAAGTACCAATGGATAATCGAAACTCCAAGTCCATTACAGTACATAAAATTAGATATACAAATGATCTCAACATTAAGAACAATTTCGAATCACCAACAGGATAAGATCAGGTGTCCGGAAAGGGGTCTGCATTTTCTGCTAGCATGTAACACTCAGTATGGTAAATAGTACAAATTATCTGCATGAAAAGTTAAATATTTTAATATAAAGTAAGTTTATTAAATTCATATAAACTATTTTTAGAGCATTTACAACAATTTATGAAATATATGACTTACTCAAACAGCAACATGTAAGTATAAGTATTAATTTTAGACTTAAATATAAAATTGTTCATAAGGAAATGTGATTTGTAATTTAGAGTTATATTTCAGAGCTCAATCTTAATTTTTCGATGTAGTTTTCGATGTAGGCGTATTCAAATACATTTGTACTCTCATTTGAAGAAACAATATAAGATAAGAAAATCCCGCCATATTATATTTTTAAAGTGAAAGAATGTAAATTACGTTATCTACTGGCAGACTCTCTCTTGGTGGATTTTGGTGAATTGTTATATCTATCTATCTATCTATCTATCTATCTATCTATCTGCCTATCTATCTATCTATCTATCTATATATATATATATATATATATATATATATATATATATATATATATATATATATATATATATATATATATATATATATATATATTCAACTAAAACCAACTCTTTGTCGTTTTCGAATGAATGATGTATAGTAAATTGTTATCCTTTTAGAGCAACTTGTAGTTGAAAAACATTTCACCGTTCCAGTAATATTACAATGATATTTTTAACTCTCAATCGCAAGTATAAAAAAAGTCTAGATTAAGAAGAAATTTCAAATTCTAGGTCAGAACTGGTTTAAGTATCTAAACTGTCAGTATTTGAGTTGTGTAGGACGGAGCCTTCTTTTACAATAACTATTTGTTCTAGCAACATTATGAATACAAAATGAAGTGATGTTTTGTTATCTGCTAATTTTGTAAGACTTGTGAGTCTCCGAGTGACTCATATCTTTATTTCAAAGAAGAAGAGGTAAAAAAATAATATTGATGATGATGATGATGATGATGATGATGATGATGATGATGATGTTGATGTTGATGATGATGATGAATAAAAATAATAGATTATTACCCACCTTTCACAAGTATAAAATTCAGCTACTCATTATACAAGGATCCCGCTAATAGGCAGTGATTACTTGATGATAAGAAACTTTGAAACAAGACAAAATTTAACAAATATTCTCAAATAACCAGTTACTTGTTTATTCAAATGCTTTGGTCGAAATTTCATACACCTATTTTCGGAATAGACATGTGGCCGCCATGTTACAAGCCTTTTACGTGATAGCTTGCCGGGAAAGCATTATAAACAATCACACCATTTCATCCAATTACTTCAATTTCACGCCAATCCCCAAAACTTAGGATTTTTGCAATTGCGAGAAATAGTTACATATTCACTGTTAATTAGCACTGCGTGTGTTTTTGTTTTTACTATTGCAAGATTCCTACGTATTGTAATCACCTGATATGCAAATAAGATGCACAAGTTTTGAAATAATCATGTGATTGCATTATAATAAAAAAAAAAAAAATTCAACTTAATTTTAGTGGAGGGGTCGGATACTAATATACTATATTTTGTCGCAAGCTAAGAAGAAACATTAAATGAAACACAAGAGAGGGCGTTTTTAAAAACTTTTAAATAATTTTGGATCTACATGAAACATATGTGTATGATTACAGCAATTATGATACAAAAGTGTTTAACATATATATCTAAAATGTTTAAGGTACACTTCAATTGATTCATTTACACACAATAGAATGACAGGTTGGGGAGCACGATGTACTGAGGTCAATAGTTCACTTCCGATTTTTCAAATAAAACCGATAATTCCTTACGGGTTTATATATGGCTACTTCAAAGTACAAATATTAAGTGTGTCATTAGATAAGAAATTATTACTGAAATTAAAAATACCTCTTTGAAATGACATGAAAGAATTTAACTCATTTATTTCTTAAATGCATTGACTCTTGGTCGAATAAAATAATACAGGTCATGAAAGGTCAAAAAGGAAGATGACTGAGTCGATAACAATAACAAAGACACTAAAGTAGACATGGTGACGGTGGCAGAATACGAAATTAAGATCGGACTAACGATAATAAAATACATTTGCGACATATTGTATTTCCTAGCGGAGGGAGTAGTTTATAATTTCAAAATTTAATTAGTATGCTGTGTTTCTGTAAAGTTTACATGAAAGCAACACGAAAAAACAACATTTTTCTTGGCAAGTAAGATTAGCCATTTACCGACATTGTTCAGCACTTGTAATTTGACCGATTACACTAGTTTATGTTTTGCTGGAAAAAAAATTAAAATATTTAATAATTGTATCACGTTTTTAATACTTAACACTACCTGTTTATAAATTTGATAGATCAACTTCAATCTATCATGTGACTTTTAAATAAGTGTCAGTAAAAAGACTCTCTCTCTCTCTCTCTCTCTCTCTCTCTCTCTCTCTCTCTCTCTCTCTCTCTCTCATTATTTTGCCTTTTGCATAGTCGAATGATTTTTAGGAAAGCAACGGTTTTAGAAAATAAATAATTCAATTCTATACAATTATTCACATTGGATGTAAGCTCCAGTTTGTTGTCCAAACTCTAAGTATAGTTATTGGGTTTCATATTATTCTTACTATACATGCCCATTAGTTTATATATCCTCATATTTTGTTTCGGGTTTGAGAATATTATTTCCGGTTTTTATTTTCAAATTTCACCGAAAAGGACATTCTGTGTAATGTGTTATAAAACAGGCGAATGTATAATAAAGTGACAACCATTTGATTATGAAGACAAATTATTTTTAGAAAAGATGTAGATACAAGACAAATTATGTGTACTTTTTAATCTATCAATAGACTATGACTTTTTATCAAAAGTATTCAGATCCCAATAACATATTGGTCTCTTTGTCATATAATAAAACGTGATTATAAGATTTGTAATCAAAACATGAAATAAGAATGTTTTTCGTCAAAATTACAAACCTCCTACAACATTCTATCGATATACGGGTATTTCCCTATCCTTTAAAATTTACAATTATGATAAGTCGGTTCATACTACGGTACCTTTATACGTTGCTCATTTATAAACACGTTTAATCTTCATTCACTTATCAATGTCAATTAATACTGGTGTTTCTTTCATTACACAATCAATCCGTTCTGATTCTTCTGTAGAGTATGCAATAAAAACATGATTTATTGCAACTGTATTTTCATTCCAAATATATTAACAAATTAGCAGGTATCCTTTGGTTTGCATCTCTGTGATGAGTAATTTTCAAAATGTATGTCATTTTTTCCAGCAGCATTCCACAGGTCGATATGTTCGTTGCATATTATAAGTAACATTACTAGATCGGTGACAATATTCTGTTTTTAATCTATCAAGGTCTGTCCTCCATGTTTATGATATGTTGGTCATTGTCGTCGACGAGAATCAATATCCTTTTAGCCTCTTAAAATTCTTCCCTAAAGACACATTTGGACTGGTCTTATTCATTAATTTACAGAAGAGTCCATTGTTTTTCAGGGGTCGATGAGTTAATATCTTAACATTGGTATATTTCTCTCTAATCATCATTTTGTTTCATTTGCAGCCTGTTTTAGATATTTTATTTTATGATATACTATAGTTAGAAAAACCAATCCGGTCTTGAAATATAGTCATTCTCGTACACTCTTCCTCTGACTCAATACCCATGTGACATCAGTTACATTAAGACGCGATGAATAGACATAAGAAATGTCTGAGAATGTGGTATTTTGACGAGTCAGACTCAAAAAGAAACCAACAAAGACTGCCATTGTGTTTTGCAGAAAATTTAAGAAAATTTTTGTCAAAATGCACTATACCGAATTCCACATCGTTCTGATCATGACAGTGCATACTAATACATCAATAAGGCAGCATTGTGCAGCAAAATATCATAGAGGTCTCCTTTTCCAAACATCCCATGAAATCATTCATCAGAATTTTTATACCATGGAATGTTCTTTGATAATTGTTTTCTTTACAATTTTCAATTCAAGATTGTACATTGAAATATGTTATGATATAATTAATTGTGTATCGATTCAACAATCTCTGAGGAATTCTTTCCTTCTAATGAAACAAACGATAAACAAATAACAAATTATTTCAATCAAAATTTTATTTTTTCTGACATTCTTATTTTATAACTGTTATCATATACATCTCAATTATTATAAGACACAGCATGACCATCGAATAAACTAAAACACTGTACCTAGATGTGTTTTTATTTATACAACCATACATTTTATTTTAGTTTGTGAAATCGTCAAACAATCACATCATTAACTATACATACATTTGGAATGTATCCAGAAATGAACATCATTTGCATAAACCACTCTGTAATAGTCAAGTAACTTCAACCACAAATTGCATTGGTCAATCTCTGGATCAAATAAACTCCATTTGATAACAAATGATGAACATCTCATTATTTTAAATATTGATATCTAATCTAATTTCTTAATTACAATGGATTTCATGGAGATCCGCTAAGATGCAAATACACAGTTTATTTTTTTCTGTACACTTTAGCAAATAAAATCTCCCAAATAAAGCTGGCAGATCGAGAAAAAAACAAGGAAAACAAATAAGGACTAAATAATTTCTGGATTTCAGAAAATAGAAGTATGAAATGTACTTCACAAATACAGTAAGGACAAATATTCACTGTGAAAATTGCACTACGGCGAAATTTTTCTTTACTTTAGTCATAATTTTAATTAATTTAAAAATCTGAACAAATATATCCATGGATTATCTCAGTATAACACATTTCAGAAATATGTAGCACTCGGGTTTTAAAATGTACAATCGGGTACCCGGTATGAAAAATATGTTTTTGTACCCTATTTTGATTTTCGTACTCATAAAGGGACTAGAAACACATTAAGTCCTATTTCCTCCTTAATCTCTTCTTGTCATGTATCAAAACACTCGTATTTACTCCAAACTGAACAAATAAATTAGTATATACAATCAAACGCAAATAAAAATGCAATACCACAATTTTATCTGAAATGAAAATAAAAATGTATATTTCTCAATCGTTTGAGCACATGCAGAGCTGCAATAGATTAATTCGCTTCTCAAAAATTATCAAATAAATTATCAAATTACACCTCATATTCAACCTTTACACCTCCTTTACAAATGAATCATAAATGAGAAAATTATTCTCTTGAATATTGAGACCTGTGATCAATTATTTACCTCGGAGGTGATGCTAATGTTCAAAGTTTACAAGCACCAGACATTATATCAAACGTCCACTAAGTAATGTATTCTTGTGCTAGGGACAAAAGTAGTTCTGTTCAATCCTTGGTTTTCTTACAGCACTTTGAATCACTTCTCAAGTGTTACATAGTTAATGTAACGTATTTTTTTCGAGGTCGCTGCGCGAGCTAACCTCTCGTGCATATTTGACCCGCAGGTGGGTCGTTTTACCCAAAATAGTCCCTCTTAACCACCCACCTCTTCACACTCCTCCTCTCATGTTCGTCTGTAATTCACACTGGTAAATAGTGATGAATAGAGCAGCGAAATTTGAAACCTTGAAACCAGCCGATAACTATTGTTTGCATCCGTGACTTAAAAATATATTCCTTTTGGAATTAGTTTTACTTCGTGACAAATATGTTTTGGAAGTAAATGGGATATTTGCACGCATCTGGTTTACCTGTCCTGTCTGTCTCTCTCTGCCTGGGTGTTCATCTGCGCCTGCGCGTAGATTCTATGGAGTTCTTTTTCGGAGACAATAAAGTCAGCATATTCAACAACGGGAAGTCAATCGACAGTTTGTTTTCGCAATAAGCGACGATTTACAAACAGACACAATCATTAGTCCATTGGAATATACTCGTCATTTTTCACTTTGTAATTATCCTGTCTATTTTCAATTATTTCTTGCAAAAATACATTCATACTTAACAGGTAACGATCTGTTTCCGTCTAACCGCTGACTTTCAGTTAGTCATATGAACGTCTGCTACACATGACAATGTTTTCAGTTAGTTCATTTTATTGTCTACGCCATAGCACCGACCATATTCGAACTAGATGAAAGATTTAGCCCAGAGGGAAAACCCCCGGATGTCGTCGACAAATTCAGTCCTGATGGAAAGGCGGAAGTCGGATTGCTTGATATACTTGAAAATGATGACGCAAAACTCGATGGGATCGAGGATGGGAAATTATTAAATCCACTTGAAAAGCCTCCGTGCCCGAGTCCTGAGGAACTTTGCATATGTGATGCACCATGTGGCAGATATGATCCACCAAGGGAGGATCCGCCTCCCATATATGTTGGCATTGGGGCATGCATGGCATTCAAATTTGGTGGAAATCCTCCAAAAGGCTTATCAAGAGGCTTCAGGAGATCTGACATGGCCATTCCTTTCTTGTTTTTCTTACTCTTTGTAGACATCTTTCTATTTCGTGTTTGGATGCCGTCCTTCTTCATTGTCAGGGGGCGATTGACCTGAAAAAGTAAAATATATTTTGTTCACTTGTTATTCTAATACATCGGAGTGTCACTGAAACATTTCCAGTGCCTTTTGCACATTCCGTTTTAGATATATACTACATCTGTTTTACAGAACGTTCAATTAACATTTTCGAATACGTTTGTCACAGTCATATTGTGTAGAATTTATTTGGTGAAAAGAACAAAAAGCAATTAATGTAACGTATGTCATGCCGGGGTCAGTATGGGCCACAATATTTCACACAACTAGTACATGTTTTACCCGTTTTGACAGATAAATTGTGTACATTTTAAGGTGATAAAGTACATTTATTCATGTTAAAATAAACGGAAATAGCAGTACAAGCCTGAGTGCTTACTGTTGGAAATTACCTTTTGTTTTATAAAATGACATTTGAAAGCCTTTAAATTAAAAATTGACATTTTTAACTCGTACGAATCAACTCTATGCACAATTATTTTTGCAACAGATCGAAGGTTTAAATACTAATTGTGTGATTATATTTGCTTTGTTAAGGTTTTAAGTTTTAGTTTTATGAATTATTATTTCAATGTACTCAGAACAGTCTTATATAATATCATTTTCAACAGCAGATAGTCAGGTTAATTTTTCCCTTTAAATATTTAATTTGTTTTGTTTCCTTTTTTAAGAGGTGCGTGATCAGAAGATCGTGTTCTATGTTTTCCTTCGTCAACAAGGGGTATACATGTCAGTTACCTTCCCAAAATATATAAAACCACACATGACATTGATGATAGTGGTGGGCCGTCAGCAACACCTTGTAGACTCCAAAATGAAGTCAAAATGACGGCGACTACTCGTTCTTCAGACCGTATAAACTTCATATACCATTCAGGGGATGTAATGGGGTTTGTCAGTAGTATTTGTTAGAACCATTTCAAGCATTGTCCGCAGTGATTAGTCTACCCAACTCAATAATCGCAACAAAAACTTAAATTCGACGAAGCGGAAGAATTTTGCAATACGGTAATGCGGTCGCGTTTTCTACCTAAAGGAAATAACTGTGTGGTTAACTGGAGGGTAGATCCCATCATTCACGTCTACTACTCAAAGCAATTATCTGAAATTTTCATCAGGTTCCATTACCTCTTCAAACTAGCGTGTGGCCAAGGCGAAAAGTGTTATGTTAGTACCACTTTATATTGTTCCCGGCCTCGGCATCTTGGGGTGATAATTGCCCTTGTAACCCTCATGTTTATGTCAATGGAACAATAGTGCGCAGACAAGAGCCATTTAGATCCACAATAAACTAGCAGTGTAGTTAAAACTCTTTGCCATTTACAGCCAGGAAAAAAGTTGTATCCGCCTATCTAAAAAGCTATTAAGCTATTGTAATAATGTATCAAAAATACAAATATACAAACACGTATATATATATATATATATATATATATATATATATATATATATATATATATATATATATATATATATATATATATATATATATATATATATATATATGCATTTAGAGAACAAAACTCCCAAGCTGCTGATTATTAAACTCCGAGGTCATTAGAACGTCTGAACTATATAAATCGCTTTTTTCATAAGTAATCACGCGAATTTAATCGATTTGCAGTTACTCCTATTATTCCATTTTCATTTTGTCATCGTACATATAAATACACGGGCAAATTGATGTAAAAGGTATTAAATCTCAGAATGCCTTTAACAGTCATTATCACTGATGTATATTTGTACTGGAGGGTATGTCGTTTTGGGGCTTACACTTATTCCCGTGGGTAAGTGGCACAATGACATATAATGATGGAATTAATATTAAAACATTAACTTGAGCAAAGGTTCCTTTTGCATTCAATTACCTAAGGTAAACAAAAAGTCACTAAAGGCAATATTTGCTTTAAAGTGAGCAACAATTGCTAAATACTAATTGACTTTTTCCCGAAATCGGTGAAAAATATCGCAGCAATAGTTTTTATTATGACTCTAAACAAGCACCTTGCTTGATTATTACAATCATCCTACAGGTAAACTAACATGTCATAACACAAGCAAGTAAGAATTGCAGATTAATTATGTGCTTACTGGGATCAACGTCCAGTGTATGATATTAATATTTTCCCTGATGTATGTTGGACACCATTAGATGGTGTGTATTGCAATTACAGTGTTTCCGTGCTAAGCTATATAAACCATGGAAGATAAATGTATTTCGATGTAATTTTCTAAATGTTCGTATTCATCTCAACATCTGAAGTTTATAATTACAATCACACACAAAATGTTATCTAGTAAATTTAGCCCAATTGCAAAAAATGCATTGATTTTTTTTACTTTTGACGACTTCTTCAAGACAGTGCCATTTTGTTATGAAAACACTATCAATGAGTGTAAGAATTGTTTAAAATGGGTCAAATTGTCTCGACAAAGCCTGCACGTTAAACAGTACAGACTAATGGTGGGTAAATGCAATTATTTTCATTTCATTCACTTTAATTCCCAAATTATTGGTCTATCCTTGGCGTAGCGTTAACAAGCCCCAGTTACATTTTCAATACAAACAAAACACCATTTGGTGGATAAAAATTTAAAGACAACAGATTTTCTCGATGACTGTCAGAAGAACACGTTGTAATTTACTGTCAAATTATCTGTCGCCATTCTCCCCCATGCTGTCTGAAATGTTCAAATCAAATGCCAGAACCCACGGCCGGTGGGCCCTGCTTATCTCCGGATTCATCAGTGAAATCGACAAATGGAATCCCTTGACCGTGTAAGCCATATGATTAGTGGATTTTCGCATTAAATAACAAGATAAGAGAATCTCTATGTGACAATTAACAAAAAGGATCAAGTAAGTGCTCTGATTGGATACGTGTACAGCCTTTACATAATAGTTTTGCAAATAGAATTTTAAAGTCGACGTGATTGAGATCTATTGTCAATATCATAAAGAATGTATTTCTTCTTCTGGATTACACATGAACAATAAAATGACTTTTATTCGTACTATACGAACATTTAATGATAGATCGTGACAGCATTTCTTGTCTTTTACGGGTACATATCACTGTACCTTTACTTGCTCAGTTTTTTACTGGGTTGAACTAAATTAACAGTCAGGAAAATTGTTTCACACAATTTGATACTCTCTAACTGAACTTTATATTCAGAGGTCAATAATTAATCTAAAATAGGCGAGTAGTATATCGGGTACTCTACTAGCATTCCTCACTAAATAGTGTTGAAATGAATACATATAATAAAAAGATGTAAACCAATGGCGCCGGTGAATTTTCAGTCACATAAGCATCTTGTCGTCAAACCACTGAAACCGTAACTCCAAAAGATCCTAATTTTATAGAATCTGAGGCAGTTTCCGAAATATATACTCTTGTTTATTTCTCGTCGCGACAATAAGCGGAAATAATGGATGCATAGAAGAGAAAATCATATTTAGATGTAAGTTAATATACATTTAAGGATATTTATACAAGATACACTGAAAAGTCAAGGTACTCGTCTTGTTATTGTGTTATTTCGTACATATATTTCAGGGTAATGAACCATGAAATAAAGTAATGATGAGTTAGAAAACGGCTAGAACTCTTTAGTGAGGGAGGTACAAAGGCGATTAAACCAGAACTATGAGAAGACAAGTTCGCGAGAGTCGGAGAAACAGAGAGGTGAAATTTAATCGTCCGTGGAAAGTTTTTAAGACGTCTCCGCTGTGTCTGAAACTAAACCCTGGTCATACAACCAAAGAATGCTCTTTTGATCAATTCGAATGTATACGAAGTATGTAGAAAGGTACAACGACGATTAAATATTATTTTGATACGAGAGTTTTTTAAAAGAAAAAATTATGAACTTAAACATTACACCACAGAAGGTAGAAGAATAGTTTTAAATAGGGAAGTAGAGTAAGAGTGAAAGTAATATGACATTCATTTCAGGTAGAATATTTGTTTACAATTTAAAAGGTCGAAAATATTTTTTTTTCACGTTTCACAGACCAAAAGTAATGATATTAAATTTCAGCTGTGACCCCGAATGTTTTAATTACTTTTTCAATAAAATATATGTCGCACATTTTCAATACAAGCCCATCTAAATGTCCAACAACAATAACTTGTACACATGTGGGCTAGCTATATATCAAAGCATTTCGGTACTATAGTGTTATTTTGTTTTCTGGTCTAATCATCATTTTTGTCAAGTGGAAGAAACTTTGCAAGATAAAACTGGATTGTTTACTTTATTTAGCCCTACAAAGAGCAACATACATACATTAGTGATTTCCGGAAATTGATCTAAATGACTTCGCTTTATCGGCGTCCGATCCGGATTTTGTTTTAACAAGATCGGTATCCGATCTTTTTGGGTTTTCCTCTGGTCAGAGAAACAGACAATTTCGGTAGCTGATATTATACATGAAAATTTACACAGTATAATGCGGGTGATTGTAGATAAGAAAATATAAAAAGGTGTTTGTTTATCTTTTCAAATTCTGTGATGCGCAAATAACTTAGATGCCTGTCTCAAAATAAACCTTCTAGAACTTATAGGCAAAAAGAAACTCATTATTGTCACTTTTATACATTTCAATAGACTATGACTTAGCGATGACGTCAGCTGAAGAGGGGAATACTATTCTACCTTACAAAACTTAATTACAATGAGGAAAAGTGAATATCACGTGACACTGTGTCCTTTTGTTTTCTCTGGTGTATCACTGCTTATATAGGAACAACCTATTAACAACTATATTATTGATTATATTAATAATTAATTCATCTATCGGCTCCGTGGTTTGTGCTTATTGCAATTAGGTTCAAGGTATTTCCATTCGACTGCTTCTTTATGTTGTGGCCCTCCCAATGAAATCAAAGACAGATAAAATGAAACTCGTCTTGCATCAATGCGTAATTATACGAACTATTATGTCGAATATCAAAATGCAGTTTGAATAAATACGTCAGACCAAGTCGGTAAAGATTGGTAATACCTTTAGTAACAATATTAAGGTTAATTGCGATCCGAATGGGTTTAAATCAAAATTACTGTTTTGTGAAAGTTAATCAATAGGCTTTGAGAAAGACAGGATGCGACCGGGGTAGAATAATAATAGTAACTTGTACTCCTTCTAGCAATTAAACTATAGTGTTACCTTTTTTCTTGTTCATTTTTGAGACATTTGTTAAAAGACTTATTCACCCGACAAAAATTCGAAAATCAATTGGTTGAGCTTGTAATGTACAAAGATTAGTGTAAACTTTATATTTAAGTCTTGATGAAGGATTTCTGCACTTACATATGTGTTTTAATTACTTGATTAATTTTTATCTAAAGAATTTTCTAAAATGAGGAAGTTGTCTTCAGTCATGTTAACAGTGAAATAATATAGTAATTTTAAATTTCTAAACATCTCAGTGATTTGGTATAATGATGGTTCATTTCGTCAAGAAACTAAGATGTTATAACTGTGACGAATGATCAAGTAGTTTTGTCTGCTTGACGAGGAAATTATACCTGGTTGTCACTTAGACTCCGGGCAAGAAGCAGTTATTATATGAAAACACATGACTACAAACACGCTATTGACTTTACAAAAATTTGTTTCTAACACTAAACAGTGATAATATTGCTCGAAGCAAGCTCTTAACGTTCCTTACGTTGTTTGTTTCTGTTGCAGCCAATAAAATATTGTTATAGTCTGCTGGGCTTTCCAAAATGGCGTCTACCCGTTCCTGATACGACAGGAAGTTTAGGGAACTTCATGATACGCTTGGTTTATAAAAAGTGGTGGTTTTTAACTTTCATCTCGTCATAAAACAAGAGAAGTGAATGAAAGTAATATAAAATGTCACATGTAGGAAAAGATCATTTTTATTTGAATTTGTATGATGTTTGTTATTTGAGTTCAATAATTACACCCCAGAAGAAGAGGGCACAAACAGATACTGAATTGATACGCATGAATAAATATGAATTTTAAAAACAGGATATCGATGTTAATTGATTCTAAAAGCTTTCTGGAGTTCAACAATACATTTGTTTGAAAATTTTGAATAACATTTTATTACAACACATCACCATTTCGTTTTAATATATCTGTTTTCTAACTGCACTGTTAAATTCAAATTCTCTATACTTTTTGCAATTTATTTTGTACTGAATGTATGTTACTTATATTCAGTATTTGATTTTAAGACTGCCAATACACTGATAGGTTTTATTCTATTTATGACCATCTATCGTCTTCTACCAGTATCCGTTTTATTAACAACTATTCACAAACTGTGCATTTTTTTCTTATTTTTAAATATCCTATATTTTCTTTGACGCAGAAATCTTACATTTTTATTACAAGAAATTTGAAGGTCATTGTAGTATAAATTAATTTCGCCATTTGTTAGAATATTTATTTGTGATGCAATAAATTAAAGTACATAAACAGTATGACCAGAGGCGTATTTAGTTTTACATATGTTGGAACAGGTTTGGGTATGTTTCATGTCAAAAAAATATTAAAACATCAAAAACAATACCTAAGGTTACAAACATTTTAAAATCAGTTGAAATTCATGTTTTATGACGAGCCGCTTTGATAACTTTACTACACCCTTGGGACTTACATATGTTTAAAATAGCAAAGATTAAGATCACAGATCCCTTAGACCAGGACTGTATACATACTTAGAACATACGACACAAGTGATTTTGACATTGTCTAAAAACATGTTCAATGTCGGTTTCCAGCACCTATAGACGTCTGACTGTATGTTTGTACATACGGAACAGTATCAACATGTCAATAGTTTGTAAACTTGTTCATGTTTGACATTAAATGACACACATAACTTGATATTATGTTGATAGTTTTTTAATTAGATCATGCAGGATGATAATTCTGATGTCAAACATGTCAGTACTTCTACAAGTTAGGAAAAGTTTTCTCTGAGTTTTCATATCAACTATATCAAACTTAAAGGGATGTTCAATTTTCATTTAACTATTTTTTTTTTTTAGTTTAATGACATATATTTTGTTCTTTTTACTCTTGCGTCTGATTGATCTCAAAAAATATTTCCTTTCTATAGAAAAGTATATTTTATTGATTAATAACTACTTGTTATATTTACCTTTAAATATTCTCTTAAAGTTTATGGATATAAATTAAAAATTCAAACGTAATTATGATCTTGACTTATTAAATTCCTTGTTAATCTTCAATATTTACACGTTTTCTGTTTATTAGTATTGTGCGTGATATCTATTCATTTTGTAGGTTTATTACATTATACTAAATATGGAATTAACAAAGAACAAATGTTTGTATACGATTTGTGATACTATAAACCCCTAAATTGAAGTTAAGAGTCGGAATGCGAAATTATTATTTCATTCAGATGTCATCATTTTTATATCAAGAATAAAGTTTGTGTATGACTTTTGTTTTATATGATAAACAAATAAATGTAAACTTACGTTGTGCAGTTTGTAGTATAAGCCACAAGCATTGCAAACTGGATCGCCATTGCCATTCCTGCGCCATAATGTTGTAGTGGTTGTCCCACAGTTCGCACAACTTGTTCCTGCTCTTCTTGCTGCTGACTGTTAAAATAAAATCATTTTATTTTGAGAAAAGTGTGGAAAATATATATATGCAAAGATGAAATATATAAAAAGAATAATGATTTTATCAATTTTAAGATAATTTTGACACCAAATAATGTATTAAAAGTATTCATTTTACTGTGACCAATGGTATATTTGTTCACCTTGCCATCATTTCAATATTCTGTATATACATGTATTTTCATACCTGATGTGCATTGTGATATAAGAAAATATAAAATTGAAATTGAAAATTCTACGATAGTATATACATAGTACATGACGAGTATATAGCAGTCATTAATTTTCATTAAAAACAAAAAATCATGTCTTATCGTACAGTAAGCGTTATAGCTTTATTAGCTATGAAAACAAGTTGGTTTTCTGTGTTTACATACATAGCTGAACTTCGGAATTCTTAGGACGATTCATTTAACAGAAAAATAACAAGAAAATAGGAGCGCCATTAAAGATAGAATTTCTTACTCTAGGCTAAATGAATGATCATAAATATCATAGGCGCTTATGGTGCATTGTTCAAATGCATGACTTTTGTCGGCGTTTTAGAGGATACAACAGAGGATCTGTCAGGGAAATACATAGGTTATAAAAAGTATTTTGGAGTCAGCTGCACGGTGCTAACCTTCCTTTTGGCAACTTATAATTGACTTTCCTAGTTCGTATAGGAAAAACGTCCAAACGATCTACAGTGTGAGAGTTAGGTTAAATTAAATACACATGTCTTTGGGCTCTAAAAATCACAAAGTGGGGGTGAAAATGATATTAAGTCCCTTTAAAATCATCAGAAAGAAACATTGTAAATAGGGCAGCATTTAATATTGATCGCCAACTGTGATTCCCAATGACATAGAAACACCGCTGAAAACTCATAAATGTTTTAAATTTCTCTTCCAATGATGACAAGGCTTGGTACTCAGTTTTAGTCTGACAACCGTGCTCGTAATAGTAGCGCGCTGAAACACAATATGGAAGGGAACCTATTGGGTGTAAGTCATGATGCACTCGGTACAAAGCCGCTTTGTTTCAACAAGAAATATTTTTAAAAGCCGAGGAAAGACAAACACTATTCATTTCACTTGGGAGACTAATTCCCACAGTGATTTTTGCTGTAAGTGCGAGAGGGTATGAAAAATAAGATCACGGTTACTCTACTTCATTTCCTACATGTTAACGGGTATTATATAAAATTTACGTGGCTAAGGTACACAAGACAAGAAAAATGCGACCAGTTAAACAAGGTAACTCTCTACTCCCTATACTGTACAATCGTGTATAAGTATAGAATTGAAATGCTTTTGGATGTATCTTGATATCATGAAACAATAATGCTTCTTTGTTCGTAAAATGACCTTGCTAAGTTATGTATTACTTTTGAAATTGAACTCGAAAATAAAAAGGTTTTATTCAAAATTCTGTGTATGACTATAGTTCAATATATGTTACTTGAAATTCGCATGATTTGAGGCATATAAAAGAAACACACCAAAGTAATTGAAATCAGCAAATGGTATGGAAATAAAAAGTTTTAAGTTTTATAAAACGTCAAACTGAGTGAACCTTTAGAAAATTTTACATTTCTTTAATTATTTATATCGTTAGCCTGTTTCTGTTTATTTACAAACTCTAATCAAGAATGCCATTTTCTTTTATTTCATTTTTCTCATTGTCATTAGGAAACAAAAGTTAACATTTTAAGACAAGGGGATTAATGGCATTATCCTGCCACCCAAGATGATATCAGTCTTAGTGTAAGTTTCATGCTGATGGGAATATCAGGCAATAGATTGGTATCGAATTGCCACATTTTGATCATTTTATATCCAAATCGTCAACTTATAATCTGTGATCAAATTCCTTCAACAACAAATTGTTTTTGACAGCCGTTTTAGATATAGCGCTTGGTATCTGTGATGGTAACCGTGGATGAGACACTATCTTTTTATTCCTTTTTATCAATAAGATTTAACGATTCATTGGTTTTTTCTATCGGTTCAATATCTTTTCTATTCTGATCTACAGGGGAAAAAATTATCAAAATTTCAATCAGTCCGAATAAATCACTCGGGTTTGTAATCACACAGTGTATGAAACTCCGATCCCGAGCGATAAATGGCGAATATCTTTATTTCCGAAATCTGATTAGCCATATTTGATGACATAATTTAAAGGAGGAAATCTATATGTATATTTTGATGTTTTAATAAAGTGACGTCATGGCACGAGAATGGTATTGTAATTATCTGTTGTATATTTCAATATCATCGAATGATACCGAAGACAAAACCTAACCCCGTTATCTGATTGTATTATACGGGATCGGACTTTAACTTCTGAGCACCTGATATTATCGATAATCTAGTGTATGTTACTTTATCTTGACCATCTATTTGTTCGGATTCATACCTCTTGTACAATAAAACCTTATTCAGTATTTATCAAAATATCTTGCACCTTTTATCAAAGAATCAAGCGTTGTTTTAATTTGTATAAAATTCTTCTATTGCCTATTATACGCGTCTTTGCTTTGCAGCCCGGGACTAAAACGGGGCTGAATATCGCCTATTGATTCGGGAGCTGTTTTATGTATAATTAATGAAGTTTAGCAGGAATGGTACCACCAAATAAATGCAAAATAAAAAGACAAAAACAATTTGATTGAAACATTTCGTGACTTCAAGAGATCTGGAATTCTAAAAACGATTACCCATTGTTTTAACGACCTCCTTTGTCTTACCAAAATCTACGCAGCTTCAAGTCGAAGCCTTGCACTCCAGATAATCGTAAAGATATTTTCAACAAACTATTCAAAATTTTGTAAAATCAAATGAAAAATCTGAATCGTTTAACTCAAACCTAAGAATATGTCATCATACCATTTTACTTATTAGGTATATCTGAGAAAATCTTATTTTGCTCGCTTTGAATTAGAAGTAAATAAAATTGAAATTCTGACTTGGAATTCAAGTGTAACCCCTTTAAAGTGGAAATCAATTACATCTAAGACATACACCACCACTGCTCATGAAATAACCATTATCAAACTTCAGAATCAAAGTACATTTTATGGACTTCTAGTAACTATCTCCCTCATCTTGAAATCTCACTTGTGTACAGAAATTTAAGCAAATCACAATATTTAGCTTATTGTAAATTATATCCCACTGAGAAATATGAAGATTTATGTAGAAGTAAGTACAAAGAGTGCATTTGAAGACAAAGATCTCACTGTCTATATTTCCTTGCCTTGTGTATATAACTGTACACGGATTTAGTTCTCTGTTTACAAACATATACTTTGTGTTGAAACATCCACAGAACACTTCATGTTTAACTAATTAAAGAATATAAAGGATTATTATTCATTTTATTGTACATATCTGCAAGTAAATTGTTCGGTATATTCTCCGACATATATTTTATTTCACTTCGAGTTCGCTGTAGAATAACAGTAAACAGTATGATGTAGTTTTAAGATTTTGTTCTAATTATACAAAAGAACTGGGAACAAAAACGCTGTTCTAATAGATAATTTTTAAAATCTCTATTGTGACCATTTGAAATTACTCACAAAACAGAAGGAACATGGGAATCTGATGAAGATGTCAGAACGGGTGCATTTGAAAACCTAGGCAAATAATCAGGTGTTACAAAATAGAAAAAAAAATCTTTCTGAGATTGGGATAAGTGAGTATTTGAACGATAATCAAGGGAGTCTTATGTATGATTGGATCTAAATAACATATATTAAATAAAATCTTTTTCATGAAAATATAATTACGAATGTCAATTTTACGCCTGTAAAGTCTACCGATAAAATTTGTTTTTGTTTATGTTATGACAGCCCTAATCCTGATATACGGTTTTACCCCACACGTAAATACTTTAGCAAGATGCCGTTTCATGAGAATACAATCCCAGCTGCTTAATACAAACGAGACTCAAATTCGCATAAACTCCTCTAACTGACATGAGAACTTTATACTATCAACACCAAGTTCCTATGTTTGAAAACATTCTACATTAATAGGCTTAGTCGGTAAATAGAGTCTGCGACCACAGCATAAATTGATACGAAGTCAAAACGCTGCTCTCTCTCTCTCTCTCTCTCTCTCTCTCTCTCTCTCTCTCTCTCTCCCTCTCTCTCTCTCTTTCTCTCTCTCTCTCTCTCTCTGGCAGCGGCTGATTAAATTTTACAACTGTGAACGATGATCTGTTACGCCCATTTCGTTTAAATCAACATTGGTAGGAGTTATAGCTGTAATTCAATTCACTTGATTTTGTAACTGTTTGCATATTTTTGTACAAATATAAAGATACTAAAAGGACAATAAAATCTTACATTGTTAGAAATTGTATTTTTGGAACAGGTGTCCGATACATTTATACAACTTTTTTCACTTAATTACCGGTGTCAATTTCTTACGGCGCGTGGAAAAGATTTACATCTATTGAACAAATTTCTGTGCTTCTCCGGAGATGGGCGTTTTCTGTACTATACTATACTGTACAGTAGAAGCATTTCTATAATACCGTTTTCATGCTACTACTAGATAAAATTCCGATTTTTCAGTTAATAATAATAATATTAAAACTCATAAATATGCCCATAATTTTACAACCGAAATTGTTAAATCGACATGGTTACATCCGTAGACGTAATAAGAATGGTTAAATAAATAGAAAAACCTCACGGAATTCACAAAACAATTTTCTGTATAACTTTTTAGCAAATACAGTACATCCCCCACCCCACCTTTTCACTTGAAATCGAACAAGAATTAATCGTCAACAGTGTGTTGTTCGTTATTATTAATCAGCTGATTTCACATGATTGACTAGGGTATTCAATTCTAGCCAACTCATTTTCTTTACTGGTGTAACCGTCAGAAAGATTTAGTTTTAGTTCGGCGCCATGGCCGAATGACTCGACATTCGTTTGACCACCCACAAGTTTTGCGAGACTAAATTCATTCCAAAATGTTTCGTGTAAATTCATCAATAGTTGTGTCAACTACTTTCATTTTTAATAAGTATATGGAAAAACTAAAGTTTGAATTCTTGCACAAGTCTTAGTAATTTATTGTATTGATTTGAACCAAGTCGCCAACAGAGCGGTGTTATGTGACAAAATGTGATTTAGCGGTAAAGTAACAAACAAGCATTGTAGCATATATTTTTCGCCCAAGAAGGGGCCAATCGAAGATCATGCACATTTTTAGGCGAACGGGGCTGGCATTTATTTATTAAAAGGGAACTTAGTGAATGACCATGTAAACAGAAAGTAAATCGCTTCTCTTGAGTATTAAGGAGGCGCATTCATTTAAAGAAAAATAAACATATTGTCCTACATACTTGACAGCGCGTGTTAAAATGTGTTTTTGTATTTATACGCCTACTGTTACGAGAATTTCTGCCATTACCCTGTATCTGAGGAGCCACACAGGAATACACCTTGCTCATTTAAATGTGAGCCTTTTGCTGTGAGAACATTATGCACATACATAAAATAAACATTTAGCTATGATTTATATAACATCAACATCCAGCTTTAATGATGTATTAAATAAAAAATTTAAATAAACAACTACTGTTGTACTCATTATTCGAAAATAACGCAATCAGCATACATTCTTACGGTGAGTCCGTATGGTAGAGTGTCAATTCTTTATGTCAAAAGCTATTTCAACACCCGATGAAGTATTATTATTTAAATTCTATTAAAAATATTCGTTTACGGTTTTAGAACGTGAATGGAAAAGCTAGTATTCGTCAACAGTTTTATTGTTGGGGATGTCGAATAAATTACCAAGCTCTAAAGGTTTGCAATGGTTTGTTTCATATTTCCCGCTCTCCTCTGGAGAAAATTACAAGTAATTAATACCATTAAAATTCTTGTTATGACGGACAATCTAAAAAATTCAATCTATTGATTGCTGTACGGTCATATATGTGTATGTGAGAGAGAGAGAGAGAGAGAGAGAGAGAGAGAGAGAGAGAGAGAGAGAGAGAGAGAGAGAGAGAGAGAGAGAGAGAGAGAGAGAGAGAGAGAGAGAGAGAGAGAGAAATTTAAAATGTAATTATATAACTATAAACCGCTAGAGGAATTCATACACCATATTTTTAAGTGTTGGTTGGCTAGTCTTTTCTTGTTGTTTTTATTATTATTACTGCTTATTCTGTAATTTCTTTTCTAAATAAAATATTACAGTGAAAAGAAAGGGGTAGCTATGCAATAAATCAACGAATGTACGTTTTACTGCGTTCTGCTATGAAAGTGCTGAACCATGGGGCATTCATTGGAGATTTTACATTGAGATTTGAATTGCATTTCAGTTGTGCGGAACTATCTGTAAGGATTATGGAAGTTTATCAGAGCAACATGTTGATATTACCAAAAGAGAGTGATATATACAAAGATTTTAAACACATAATATATCATTCTGTTTATGATAATTCTTACGTATCTGTCGATCTGAGGCATTTCATAAAAACGTACAATAATTAACACCTAAACCAAGACAATTTTAAACCAATACACTTTGTATAAAATGATACAAATCAAAATATGAGTCGTCCAGCATTTAAAACATAGTTGAATGTAATGTCATCACGACTGTATCCTTAAATTTTAGGGAAATTTAGGAGAGAGAGAGAGAGAGAGAGAGAGAGAGAGAGAGAGAGAGAGAGAGAGAGAGAGAGTAAAATGAATTTGTGAATAACTTACCAATCTCCTTTTTGGTTTGATAAGGGGCCTATTTTGACCATTCATTTTATGATATAATCCACAGGCATTACACAAATAATGACCTGTCCCATCCCTTCTCCACAGTGGTGTGGATGTGGCTCCACAGTTAACACACTCTCTACCCTCTGAAAGTTAACAAAATACATTCAATTACTTCACTAGACTGAAATCATCATGTCTTGAAAGATAGATTCAATATTTTTTATCTTACCATTAAAACATAGAGCACATGTATTTTCATTTCGGTTTGATTAAGTATCAATCTGAAGTTCCATTTGTTTATACATATTTCATATTTGTTGTTTTGTGTAGTTGTTAAGTTTTACGTTATATGCTGCGAATGATATACTTACTAACAGAGTACAAGGAGGTATTAATTTAATTACATCTGGTGTGTTATAAATTGACTAGGTCCTATTTCATATCACGTACAGTGCTTAAGTATTCGGTGACGGTTAGAGCGGAAAAAGTTCTGAGCTGAGGGGTTAGGCTTATAATTTTGAACAAAAAGCAGACTTTCGTCGCCAATAATACTTGACATTTTTAGCCCATATTGTGAAATAATAATTATAGCGCTGCCGTTTGTCGTACACAATTCCTCAATCGCTTTAAACCACATTTCCGAATAGAATCGAAACTATGTAATCAAATACAACCAAGGGCCACCACCCGTCGTTGTGTTTATTTATAAGGTGGGACCTCAAAATAAAACTGGCCGCGTGGGGCTTGTGTGTCTATGCAGAAACTTGGAAAATTATAACGGACATAAAAATAATCAACAATTGTCGTAATTTATTTTCATTGTAATCGCAGTTTGTAAGTTCATGTAATTTTTTTTATATATCCATATCCTGTCAATAAAAACTTATCCACTTCCAGTAACTACTTAAATTGAGGGAACCTTCATTCACTGACTGAAGAAAAAAATTAATAATATCTATGGAATCTCATGCTTCTTGCCATACACGTCAATATAATAATATCAAGCCTAATATGTTTATGATAGGTATTTATTAAAACCTCGAGAATACAGAGTTAAAAACAATATAACAATTTTTACTATATTACTTTAATAGGATCTAACCTTGATTTATTTGTCTTGGATTCCCCGAGAAAACCATGGAAAACAGCTCGTCTGACTGAGGCCTCCCCACCGTGCCTACAATTTGTAAGTTACATATTTTGATGAATTTTTAAATTTTTAAAATTATAATTCTACAACCCAACCGTATCAGGTACCAGATATGAATATATATTTTAAAATAAAATAATTGGTTTCAAAGGTCTGGGAATTAGAATATCCGAGATTTTGAAAATTAAGAAAATAAACAGATGACTTTGAATATCTACAATTTATGCACAGAATTGCAGATGATTGTATATTTTATTTTATTGAATATTCTAGGGAATTTATTTCGGTCTTATTTTTGTAACATGAAGACATTGTGGACCCTTAAAATCGATCGTTTATTCGAACTCAACTATAAATAATATATTATTGATGCATTTTGTCGGTTTTCATTGAAACAGTTGTCTCTATAGAATAATAACTGAAAACAGAGAAATGGAAAAAAGTAACAAATACCTTACTTTTGATAATAGATACACGTGATTAAAACTCAGAAAAACGGGGGAGAGAATTACTATAACTGCAGTTACTGTTGTCAATGAGAAAAAAATCAGAAGAAAATGCCCAGTTCATGCATTGTGTTACATCAAATGAACATTATAGAAGCAAGTTCAATCTAGATGTACTCAAGTACACATTTGTATTGAAATAAATAATGTATGACATAGTTTAACATGATACATGTATATCTTAAAATATAATAGCATTGCATAGTGTTACTTATAACAATTCTCCCTCTTTAAGTGACCCTATTAATTAATATCTCTGGTGTTAATTTGTAAAACCAAGATTCTGAGCAGATGCTTCAAGTTATTTGCAATGAAAAACTCCCAGAAATAAAACGAGCATTTATTTATGTGTTCGGAATGATAGTATTCTTGTTAAACACTTTGAAATGTCAAAACCATCTTAAATGGATGCTAGTTTCATATCACTTTTACACGTGTAAAGCAATTAGTATACACTTAAGAGGGAAAAAAGGTGAAGACATGCTTTAAAAATCATCTTATAACCGTGACATCATTGGTAAACTAAGAGCTAATGTTTTTGTTTTTAATTAGTACCACGCGGTTACGTAAAGTGGCTACAAGCTGGCTTTCCTATTTCTCCTACAACTTCTGTTTCTCTATACGTTTGTATGAGAGCGGTTGCTGCGAAATTCATTTGAAAATTAAAATGTCAAGATTGAAGTTTAACTGGGCCAATTTATTAGGAAAATTAGTAGTAATTAAACCAAATCACACCAGATTATATATCATTTCAAAATAGTTTAGATTTACTGATCGTGTTAGAAATGAGACACAAAACATGAAATAATATAGAAATAAATCTCAATGCTTCTATCAACTGGACAAACTAAATAACATACTTATTTTGACGAAATCAAACAAGGGCGTTCGCTTTAAGATTTGATGAATTCGCTACTACCGGCCTATTTACGCTGGCTTCCCGACGGGTTTCCGGCCCTGACGGATATGTAGAAGTGCCCGGCAAAGATTCATATACTTTCTTTGTTAAAGGAAGTTTTATGTTTACTCGCAAGTCTATATTTTTTTTTCGTGTATAATCCAATTTTTAAAAATTGCCCCATATTATAAAAGATTATAAGTTTTTATTGTTATGTTTTGGCGTGTTGAAAATGGTATTTTTATGTAAAAAAAAAGTAAGGGACTGAATCGCAGAATGGAGAATACACTAAAACCGACAATATATTAAGACAGATAGAGAATAAAATAAAAACATTACAGAAAGCCTTTTAACCACTTGGCCATGCCGGAAAGATTGTAAGATTTTTTGATTTGATAACATGCCGAATGACGCGAGACGATCTTAAATCCACTTTCCGAAGGCAGTTTATTGGGCTGAAGTGTTTGTTTCTTTATTTGAAATTATTCCTTATCATATTCTTAACAAAAGTGTGGTCTTGAATGGTAGTAGCTTAAACCACTTAAAAAACAAACAAAGAATATTTAAATATCACTAAACGGTTTGCAATAGAACTGAACGCATGTGTGTACGCGTATATAACGTCGCTTTCGTGACGTACGTTAATGCGTCAATGTAACGTAAATAATTTTACCCAAAATAAATGCTAGACTAATTCAGTGCCAGGATATAGGTGACTAACCCAACTCGCTGAAGTATGCATTTCTGGACTGCTATATATCACTTAAATTATGTCCTATCTTTCGGTTTTTACAATTGCTATATTATAAATTCATATCAACTTTATTGCTCATACTTTCAATTAAATTGATTCTTTATTGTCACATAGAGTCATAAAATGTAATAATTAAAAATTTACCGGCACTAGATCTTGCTTTGGTTCTTGGTCGTGACAATGCTGATGTAGCTTTGAAAACGCTAGCCGGATGAAATCCAAGATGGCTGCCGGGGTAGTCTGTACCGTATGCAGGGTAAGTTGGAACGGGGTGGGCTGTTGAATGAGATGAACTGAAGGGTGATGTGCCATTTTCTTGTGAATCTATTGCCTTTGATGGTTTGCTTTCTGGGGTATATTCTGTTGACGTCGTGACGTTTTCTGGGGTTCCATCCTTTGGTGGTGTGGGTGGGAAATTAAAAGAACTAGAGGTCGGGGGATGCACTGATAATGGAGCTGTGGGACTCTGATGTTTGCTGTTGAATGGACTCACTGTCGGCCACCCTGAATGTGCGTGTATCTGTTTTTCTGTGACGAAGGGATGAAGAGGTGATGGAAAATAAGGTCTACAATTGCTCCCGGAGACTAAAACAAATAAATACAAAAGTCTTATTGGTTACATACTGATCAAAAACAAGTCAATGCTCTGACAATATTTATTTTACAAATCTTTTTGACTGTAAGTACCCATTCAATATTTTTTTAAACATCGTTCACAATATCCCTGCAAATGTAGTGGAAATTAAGATCCCTCTAGGCTTGATTTAGAACAAATTAAAAGTCTACGTTTGTAATTCGTTTGGTATTTGTAAGACAGTAAAAACGGTCAACGTACAATTAAAGATGTTGAAGCAACATTAGATTAACCCATTATGTATACGCCGAAAGATAAACTAATGAAATCGCCGGTATAGACCGTCGTCTGCCTACAAATCAATGAGGCGACTTTGTAAAATCAATACCAAATATTTTCTCAAATAATATAAACAAAGTAGATACTAATCTATCCCCTTCTAATCAAAGTATTCAACAGGTTGTTGGCTGTTTAAGTCGTTCGGAAATGCGCACATTTCTCCCTTTTACTTTTTTTCTGTTCTTAAGTCAAACATTTCGAGAGAAATGCTTACCATTTGCGAAATAAAATTTGTGTCTTTTTCTACGAGGGTAAACATTTTTTGGATATTTCCGAGTGTGTAGAAGAAACGAATGCGTGATTCTTTCAAAATATTTGTATAAAAACCGCATATTTTGCATTTTCAATTTTTGACCTACATCATAAAAGGGTCAGCAGACGATGAAATCCCACGCTCTGAGCTCGAGGTTTTAGATTTCATTCCAGTATAGAGTTATAACTTTTCTCGTTTAACCATTCATTTGAACTAAGACAGGCGAAAGTTGATTGAGAGATGTACAGAAAAGTAATAGCAGGTTTCTCGTCTTGTAAAACCTTCGGTATAAATTAGAGCAAATTGTCTTTCAATTACATTAATTGGCGCGTAATTGGTTTCAGAAGTCCGTCTGGCAATATGAAACCGAGGCTACTTGTTCCCTTGTCAAATTCATCAACTAACAGGTCTGGATCTTAGCTGGACAGGGTGTATCTAATTGACCCGCACAGGAGGCGGTTACCGATGAGGAGCAAGTCCCGGGAAATCTCAAACTCCGTGGGGAAGCACTTGTGACTTATAAACCCATCACTTTACATGTAAATAAAATCAACTTTGACGATTTCTTAGTAACATGAGTTAGCTTCATGAAGCTGACATTAAAAACATCTGGAAACCCCATTTGAACCAGTGGTAATTGATGGTTAAATTCAAATAAATACGCTTACTATTTTAAGTGGATTGTGAGAAAAAAAACAAATAAATTACAAACAAAAAGTCTGGATAATAACCACTTTCTTAAGGTTATGTATGTAGAGTTGTATTTAATATTTTACGGTGATGAATATTGCACGATTTCTACAATTTTTGGGAATTGAGTTACTGAAATAAAAGTAATATAAAATCTTAAACAAACCTTTTTTTAAATTTAATCATATTTTTATATTTATTTATTTTGTTTAAAGTTGATAATTTTGTTTAGTAATTATAATTATAGATATTTAAGCGCCATTTTATTTCAATATTTTTTATTATTATTTATATTCACATGCCTTCTCGCACATGTTTTTCTGGTGTCAAAATTAAGTCATTGAAAAGGGCGGTAAGGTAGACGAAAATTGCAATGAAAATAGTATTCAGGAAGTAAGAAAAGTTGCTGAGAACGGTCGACTGGGCGAAATAGCCGTTCAGACGCCAAGGTTAAAATTAACTACTTTGAGTATGAGAAACAACGCTAGCAAATTAAACTAACAACTCTAATAATATAACGGTGAAACAGAAGTGTCGGAGAAGAGGCTAGAGAAGGCGAAATGTATAAATAAGTGTCATTTTCAATTGCCATACATCTACAGAAAAAAAAATCTATTCTACGCGGAAATTGAGGCAGAATATGATGATATTTTCTGTAGTTTGTCTTGCACATCTGGAAATATTTTGTGTTATAATCATCATTTGTTTTTATTTATTTGTTTGTTTATTTATTTCATTTTTATTCAATTTATATTAAGAAGCATAAGTGTAACTGCTTGATAATATTTATAAAAATGTACAAAACTATTGTTATTTGAGGAAAGACAAATATTTACAGGTATTCGTTTTGTATTTTTAAAACATATTTACGGAGATGAAAATATTTTTCTGCCCAGTATCAACACGTCTGTCATTTTTGCGGTCGCTCTACTGTTTTCACTCAATCGGCCACTTATTTACAAAGTCGCATCTGTCGAATATACCCATAAACAAGCACAAAGTTATAATTCTGAACCTTTCAAAAACCATCAATATTAGTTTAGCCGTAACTCTTCTGTGTCGAAAGACAAAAATAATGACGTGTAATTTGAAATGACGGTCATTATGGATTTAAATTTCATATCAGTGAGCTCCGATCGTCTATCCGTCGCCTACAACGAAATTTTAACATACCACCAATAAACCCTAGACTTGGGCTCTGGGCTATATTACAAAAATTGGATATAGTTAACATAAACTGTTTATTTTTAGGAATTATACCCCGTATTTTAAAGTCATGAAAGTTTGTTTTAATAAAATGACTTGTATTTAAACGTATGAAGGAGCTGTGCAGTTCACTTGAAGGACAGTAGGGTACAGCGCTGATTTCCGCCAGTTAATACAAGGTCTCACTTCACAATTCTAAGTATGTATAACTGTATTTGATACATTCAGATTACAAGCAATAATCGCTGTAAATAGTTAGCTACATTTGACAATATATACTAAAACCACGCGTCTCTTCTCCCGTTGTTTACGGTAAATAGAATTCTTGACCATTTCCGTACTCTAGTCGTCAAACCGTCTAATCGGATTACCACGGATCCACATTTACTTGTCAAAAAAGATTTGATAATAATTTTAAGTTACACAATACAACATTATGGATTTCAAAGTAAATGTTTATTTAAAGCAGCATTTGTGAAATGGGCGGAAGACATTTCTTTTCAGATCTGTAGCCGATAAGACGAGACTTTTTACCGTGAATTTTGAAAATGCGATTAAAACTTCGGGCATATATCCAAATATTTTTAATGACATGTGTTTATAAACAGATTTCTATGTGATAGTAAAATTATGATGGCAAAAACATCAATTATATTTATATGTTTTGAAATATACAATTTTAAAACCTAGCTGAAGGATGCAGATATAGATATACTGATATTTTATCTTGCTATACCCTTTATTTTATAATTTTATTTATATGTTTTGAAATATACAATTTTAAAACCTAGCTGAAGGATGCAGATATAGATATACTGAGATTTTATCTTGCTATACCCTTTATTTTATAATTTTATTTATTGGCTGTCCTATGAGATATGGAGAAAAATGAAAAAGTAAAAATAATCTTCTCTCAGCAATTTTAACAATTAAAGGCAGATAAATAATGCACCTAATTTTAGATAAAATGATAAAATCATATATTAATATATATATATATATATATATATATATATATATATATATATATATATATATATATATATATATTATATATATATATATATATATATATTCTGCATTTTTTTAAAGATCTGCAACATCTAATTTAAGTTAAATTCAAACTCTCACCATGTGATGGTCTGTATCCGTGCATTGCTCTGGCTGCTTGATTATAATAACCATTCATATGACTAGCATTAGAGTCCAAGAAATGAGGTGGAAACATATCCCCTACATCTTCCGAGGGTAAAATCCCAGGGACGGAGTCGTATGCATTTCTTGGAGCTTCCGTTCTTAACCATGCTGATGCGTGTTGCTGATCAGCTTCCATAATGATAAAATTATTTTCAAACTGTCAAATCCGTATTGCAAAAAGTCAAAATTTATTTTTAACTGCGGATTTTTTCTAAAGTCTTGGAAATTCCTTATCACAAAATGGTCTATTGCCAGCCCGTTAACTCTCTTGTTATGATTCCTTTGATAATAGATAAACCACAGTTTAACTTGGAGATATAAACCATTGGAGGGAGGTCTTCACTAAATACTTCCAGTGACGACTCCAAAATTTTCACACACCGCCAATTGGTTCTATCTGAAATAAAAGACAAATTAGAATTAATAATTATATCTCTATATCACATATCAAAATATATAAGTCACGTGTTAAGTTAATATAAGTTATATTCAAATTTGGATAAAAATCTGCACGATGACTTGCCGACTTGAAACAATTCTAAAGCTGTAAAAATATTAAAACAATGATAGGTATTTTCAAAGTACTGTTTATCTAGCAGATTAATCGCAGTTGTATATTATCGATATATCTCCTGTAAGGAACTGCATGTTCAAATGATAACTGATAAAATAATTCTGATCTATGCTGATTGAAACCTACAGATGAAACATACTATCCTGACACAATTTTATCTGCACATCTCCTTGTCGTAGCATACACGTGTTTGTTGTGTACACAAATTCGCTGATGAAGTTTTAAATATCTTTTGTAATGATAATAAACTTACACGTCTGTATAAATAAACTTCATTCCACTTAAATTCTCTATGATAAGTGTATCTGAAGCACAATTGTCATCTGGTGAAAGTATTCAGAAACTGTCAAAAAAGTATGTCGTAGTAAACTAGCAGTGATTTTCAAATACGAGTATATTTTGTCCCTTTCTACTGCAATGAACAATTCGATATGCTGTTATCGGTACTTGCTTATTACATGTATAGAAGGAAATCAAGCAACTTTTTCTATTTTTGACGGCGCCATAAGGTTACAAACTCCGACGAAGCTGGCGAGACGAGGGCCAACGACCAATCAGAATGAAGAATAACGTCAATTAAGAATAAGCCACGCCTATTAATGCATTTAATAAAGGGAAATATATCAGTCAAACCACTCATGCGATCAGTTAATCGTACACGAACAATGGTGCAGGCGTAGATAGTTATATCCTTAAGCTCCGCCTTGATGCCTCTTCTTTCCCAATTAATTGTCGACAATTAAACTGTAAGCCCCGCCTCTGAATACAGAAGCAACTCCTTGTTAGCTGCACAACAAGCGAACTAAAAAACCTGATGTAAAAAATAAGTAAAAATTTGAATAAGAAACACCCGAATATTAAAATCTACAACATGATAATTAATTTATTTGATTAACAATATAGGTTTATCGACAAGAATACTGGTATATTTAAAATGTATTTTATTAAAGCATACATACCTTAAGTAGATCATTATTTAGAGAAAAATGATGAAGACTTAGAAGTAATATTTACGCAAAGTATATCTATATGATGTTAACTACATCACTACCAATACATGATACTGTATAAATATATATCATAAAATATTTCTCAAAATATAATTTGCAATATCACGTACTATGATAATTATATTAGTGGTTCAGGTTGTATTAAAAATCAGGGATATATAACAGTTATATAAGTCCAGGTAAAAGATAATCATTTAATGTTTTTAACAAATCAATCAGTTGTGTACCAGATTGTCCGACACTTACAACTAGATGTAGATATCTTGATGACATTATAATCAAGTGTGCACGGTTAAAACTAGACGCTGAAACATTACAAAGAGTAAACATACGTAATAAATATTGTGGACACTGAATATTTATCCTTATAACATGCATTAATTAATTATCAGATTCACCAGCAAATTTAATTTTTTCAATTTATTGCAGTTTTCTCAATTTTGACTTTTTCTATAATGTTTCCAGGGAATTTTTATTTTTACCGATACATGATAGAAAGTAATTATTTCAATGTTTTGTATGATATTTTATGTATGGAATGTCATTTGTTAAATGGCTACAAATGAACTTAATTTATTTCAATTATTAATTTTTTTTTTCTCGATATTATGGATTTTATCTGTAATTTATACAGTGTTATAGATAGATCAGTCGTACATTTTCTTTTAGCTCCAGTGTTACGATATCTGAGGTAGATATTAGTAACACACATGCATGGGTTATATTTACATATAGCACGTGTATCTTTGTGTTAAGTATAAACCATGTATTATTCTTATCGCCATTTCTTAGTTTTGGTTAATATATATCATGATGAGAATGTCAAATGATGGAGAGAGGCTGAAAAACCAAAATCGTACTCCGAGATGGACAATAAATAAAAACACCAAAGTCCACGAGCTATTATACAGCTATAGAAATATGCTATCAACATTCAGTAAAATTCTTATACAGCATCTGATACTGGATCTAGGGATTTTATCATGCACACTCGATGCGCGTGCTAATCATGGTTGTTGTGATATCGTTCTCCTATAATCGGAGTAATCAGACATTAGTAATGTGTACAATTATCAAAAATCCCATCAGGTTAGAGGGAGTGATAATTACTGATTAAGCCAAGGATTGATTCCCATCAGATATATTCACTTAGTTTGACCATTATCAACAAGACAGTTTTACAGCGATTTATTATTATTACAATCTAATATATCATGAATACACAAGCCACATGTAAGTCGGCATCGGCAAAATTATTATATGATATCATGGAATGGTAATATTGAGGGATTTCATATTGATCGAAAGACTTTTAAGATACACATTCCAGGGATTATTGACATATGGTGTGATTGTGTTTGTTCGGGGCAACCACATTAGATAACACATATTTCATTTTGGTTTAAAAAGTGGGTTTTTTTGTAATTCAAACTTTTTTTCATTTCTCTGGTCAACAGAAATTTTATGCCCGGCTGAAAGCATAAGCTAATATATATTTTTTCATTATAGATACATGAAACGTTTTTTGCATGTATTTTTTTAAAAAAAATAATGCAATATAAAATTGATAAAAATATTATCCTAAGCATAGCATTATCAACTGCAAAAATAATATAGAATCTGGTACACTGAATAGCATAGCTAACTATAGAAACATAATTAAATAATGCCCCCCCCCCCCAAAAAAAATAAATAAAAAATGAAATAAACATGATTGCATTTTCACGAATAAAGAATTTGTGTTGCTTCAAAATACAGGAATAGATATTAAAATGTATATCATTTCAGTCATTATGTATATAAATGCAATGACTGTAATAATATTAAAGGTCAAATAGACATATTTCCAGTTTTTCTTCCTTCCACAAAACATGACAGTATGACAAGTTCCTGACACTGCTATCTTTGTTTTTTTTTTTTAAGTCTGGGGAAAATTATTGTTTCAGTCAGTTTTGTATATTTTCTGTAGAAGTAGATAAACTCGTCTTTATTTTTGTAATGGACATTGACAGTGATTGTGACACAACGTGTTTGATCGGAACTGGCCTGATATTGACAAGTAGTTTACATACAAATGTACAAGTATTTGTTTCCAGAGGCGATCAATCACAAGGCAGACAGCTGGCAATATTAACTTTAAGTAAATTTTTAATTCAAAATATTTATATCTGATTTTTGCTCACTGTGTTGATAGGCGCAATATAAAATTACATCTTAAGAACATAGGATACGTTTGCGATATTAATGCTATTTTAAGTATTCGTTTCTCCACAGTTTTGTTTCGTATGGTAATAATATTGTACCAGTTTATGCGTGTATCTACACAGAACAAGGCTAACAGTAGAAAACTGACATTTTGTAACGATAAACAACAATAACCATAGAGTAATTCTTAACAACACTAAAGAGGGTGGAAGAAGTACTGGAGGTAAACAAAAAACGGACATTCATTTTTTATTAATAATCATCATTTTTTCACCTTTCGATCAGCGTTTGATTTAAAACGTGTGACTTATATCACCTTTGTAACAACTTCAGCTATACTTTTTTCCTGCAGACAAGACAAAATGTGGCAATTAGGTTTAATTTTAGACACCTTAATTAGGAATAATTATCATACCCTTCGGTACTTATCAAATGCGCATGTTTTCACACCAAATTTGTTGTGCCTGGAGTTTTCCGGTATTACCGTTAATGATAAATTATATACACACACACACACACACATATATATATATATATATATAGAGAGAGAGAGAGAGAGAGAGAGAGAGAGAGAGAGAGAGAGAGAGAGAGAGAGAGAGAGAGAGAGAGAGAGAGAGAGAGAGAATCATCACAACCACAATTGACGTTTTTGAATGATTTTAAAGACATTAACAATATAATGTCTTTTGATTACAGTAATTTACATATCGAGTATATATGCATATCTTATTCTCTGTTCTATGTTTGCCCCACGTGACCAGTTAATGAAGACAGATGCAAATTCAAATCAAAAGTATCAATTTGTTCTGAATGCAGATTTTATTCCGTTTTAACCAGTCACCGAACCTGGAGTAAATAAGATGTTAAAGACACTGTAACAATTATCATTTTCCAACCTAGTTTTTTTTATTTATTTACACATTATTTCTTTTTCTTCACTTAGATTTCTATCCGAAACGGAGCTGTTTCGGTCCGGATCCGACGAAAATTTCCATAATTTCCTTTTAGAAAAAACATTGGATATCATTCAAATTTGTTCAAAATAAATAATACTTTTTGTAAATGCATTGATCCAGAATACGTCTCATTCAGTCTATGTACTTTCTACCTCCGTAGCTAATGTCATTAAAAGTCTTGTCTACATTTTTATTTTTCTATTTGAAATTTCTGAAATTGATCGTAAATGACAAGATAGGTATCTTTGTAAAATCAATATCACTTACTGAGACAGTTTGAGCTGTCACCGTGCCAGTTGCACCAATCCACTATGTAAAGTTAATTATGCCGGCGAAAGGAAGTCTTTTATTTGTTTGAATAATAAAGTTAACAACAGCATACAGAAATGTATATATAAATGTAACTGCAAATTCCTACTTAATATATACAAAAAAACATACACCTCCCCAAGTGTACACGTGACATTCTTACACGTATCCCAACGATTGCATCAATCACACACTTAACATTTGAAGCATAAAAGTATAAAAACTAAAAAAAAAAAAGAAAATCACATGAATCTAACGAAATTCAATTTCTATACGAATAAAAATCCAAATTGCACAGATAATTAGAAACGTTATGAGTAACGTAAATAATTGAATGTTGATAATCGTAATGTACCTATGATTCTAAAAAAATCACATGATGCTGGGCTTTGATAAGAGAAGATGAACTACTTGATCGTTTCACTTCTCACTCATAAACTTGGAAACTGTTGCTATTTAAAATGAATTAAAATGTAGGTACTAAAGTTGAATATCACGGGAAGGGATGCAAATGAGTGGTACGAGTACCAGAAGAGTCGAGATCAAACTGCTACTTACATATATAAGCGTCCCAGGGACCACTGGAAACTGGTACATCGAAATGTAAAAACAAAATTATTCCCCAAAATTTTGTAATCTTATGAATTCAATTACGTGTTTTCACTACACAAATTTAAAAACACTCTAGTGAGATATATCTTAATTCATTTAGTTCAATCCTAAATTTCCAGAGACTGAAGATGTACAAAATCTAATCTTTTACAAATCTTTGTCCATTTCGTACTGACTTTACATATACGTTCATATAGTTCAATGATTGGAGTGAAATTCTGAGGTTGTCAACAAAAACAAGAGTATTAGGATTTTGTAGGCGTAAAGGAAAGTCCAAACTACAGTCTGTTTTACAATACAAAAATAAAACGTTATCTCCGTTGCCGAGTGGTTAGAGCATCGCGTTTTAAACTACGAAGTAACTCAGCCCTTGTCAAGTGTAGGTTCGATTCCCCTAGATCCTAAACCGATTTTGTACATTGTAACCGGGCTCTCTCCTCTACGATAAAAAACGTGTGCTGTACCATACTACAGACAGACTGTTGAGTGTGGCGTAAGACTTCTTAAAGAAATATCAAACAAATACAAAACAAATACATGTACAATGTAGTAACTTCTTCATATGGTTCAGTTTCTAACACATGCATTCAGTCTTCCCACTTCCATAAACAAACTATTACTCCATGTTCCATTCCTTCACACTTTATCTCAACTATTCATTTTTAGTAGATTAGATTAAGTATTTGCATACCAGTAAGTATATGGTATCATAAACATCTTTAATGATAATGAATGAAAAGCAAATATCAAACAAAATCGTCTCCGCGTAGTAGTCCGCGTAGTTGTCCGGCTATTGAGTGATAATGATAAAATATTGGTGGCACGCACTGATATCCACAACAAAAATTGTATTAGAAAAAATAAGTTTTCCGTAATTATTAGTATTCACAGAAGAATGATGGCCATATACAGAATTCCTTATATGGTAAACTAATCTTTGATTATTTGTCCGTCAGTGAATTAGCAAAGTATGGAATATTGAAAATATGAACCAACGTACCGAATTTGTCAAAAGTTTAGGAAAATAAAGTTACTTGAAGAAAAGAAGACTTGAAGAAAAGAAAACTTCCAGACAGATATAACAAGACAAACATATACAAAAAAACAAACAAACAAACAACTGATATTAGATACAATATTTCATTATATGAGTAAATTTTAAAATCTCATACAGATATAGGTCCATACGTAAATAAAAAATTAAAAATTAAGTAAAATTTCCTGTTATCGTATTGAAAACTATTTTTAAAAAATTGCAATTTGTGATTTATTGCTCAGGATAAAATTTGAACGAATTAGTAGGTATGGAACACCTTGGTGCGACACACATTTTGTATATGTGTTGAAATTACATTACAGAGTGTGTCCAGAGGACGTTCCAATAGATCAAACTGACAAATTTGAACAATTTAGTCAATTTCTTGCACCCTTTGAAACACCTTCCGACGGAGTATAGCGCCCTGAGGATAAATTATATTTTAACAATTACCACGTGCAGTTTTTTAGGGCGCACGTGCAATTACATATACACCTGAAGGCCTTGCAACAGCATTATGTCTTAATTATTACTTCAGAAAATTATCTAGCATAAGAACAATTACGTAGAAAGGATAGTGCAAAGGGCGATAATTCGTTTGCTTATAAAACGAAGGTACCACCAGTACTTCAACAACAACAATATTAAGAATATGTGTTATAATGTTCACCGGCGATGATGGAAATAATTTAGTCAATTTACACGTAAGATATTAAGTCCACATACACGTATATCTAATAAAGAAAAGTACCTGTCGCTTGTCATGGTCAATGCCAGCATGGTCAATTGCCAGCCCACGTACACGAAAATCTGCAGGATACATACAGTGCAGTAGATCTGACAATTTCATGAATTCTCGTAAACAATAGCAGTGGGAAGAAAATCCGCTAACAACTTCAGCAATTTATTTACTTTTACATATATATTATTCACTTTCTTTTAATTTTTCCCACTTTAACTTATTTTAATATGTATTTCTTTATTTATTTAGTTCAGGTTTTTATAATAATTCTTCCTTACAGAAACAAAATTCTGATAAAATGGTAATTTTAATTGTGCCCTCTTGTAAATCAACTGAAATGGTAATTTTAATTGTGCCCTCTTGTAAATCAACTGAAATGGTAATTTTAATTGTGCCCTCTTGTAAATCCACTGAAAAGTTCAAAATACAAACGATGATGATGATGGCGATGACGACAATATAAATTCAAATCAAAATAATATAACAAGTAAATTAATATACATTTGCACACACACACACACACACACACACACACACACACACACACACACACACACACACACAAATGACTATCGACATGGACAAAATACTTTCATTTTGTCCATGTCTTAAGTCATTTTAGTGCTTGACTGGTATCTATTGCTTAGATCCGACACCCTAGGATATATAGTCTTGTTGGTTTTAGTGCTTAGTATATATATATATATATATATATATATATATATATATATATATATATATATATATATATATATATATATATATATATATATATATATATATATATATATACTTTCTTTGCTCTATAAAAACATGAATATTTTCTAGAAATTTGTATTCAATGGATTTAAATCAATCGATTAGTAGCTATAATATTTGAACACTTTGTTGTGAGACATTTCTTGTATTTGTGATGAAATTACACTACAGGGTGTGTCTAGAGGACAAAGTAATTGATCAAATCAACAAATTTGAACAATTTACTAAAATTCTTACACCCTTTGAAACACCTTCCGACAAACAATATTGCCCCAAGGACCATTTCTATTTTGACCATCACCACGTGCACTTTTAGGACACGTGTGCAATAACGCTTCGAGTGTACACACCTTAGACCATACTTAAACAATATTATCTACAAATAGAAAAAATGAGAAACAGAAATTATATCGAAATACCCTGCAAGTTAATCTTTAACGTCAATGTTGATGACATAACTTGAAAAGGAAACGACAAACTTTTGAAGAAACAAGATCGTGTACACAAAGTATTTAAAACCAAAAATAAAAGTAGCGAAAAATGAGAACATTGCCATATCATGTACATGTATATCATTTTTTAATAAAAGAGATTTGACAGAGATATACATCGGATAAAAAGTTCTTAAATTCCTAGATATATTTTGTTTCCAGCAAATAGGTAATTCTACGACATCTAGCAGCAATTTCTGTACTACGGAAGCGTATAAGCGCCACCTTATTTCTCGTTTTCCCAAGTTTATTCTTGGAATTTCCAACTTTAAAGTTGGCTTTTCCAACTTTTTTTCTTGGAATTTCCTACTTTTAAAGTTGGGTAGTTTCGATGTAGTTGTGTCATCACTCTTTTAATTCAACCATTTTAGCGACAATCGCCTGATTGCTAATCAGTAATTGTACCGTTCATGATATTTTACATGGCGTCCTAAAATTGAAAACTATGTTTTATTCAATACACACTGTCTGAGTGCTGGCCATATTCATATGCCAGCTTTTAAGTTGGAAATTCCAAGAAAAAAGTTGGAAAAGCCAACTTTAAAGTTTGAATTACAAAAGCAAAGGTGGAAAAGCAAACTTAAAAGTTGGCAAAACGAAAAAATAGTTGGAAGTCCCAAGAAAAAGGTTGAAAAAGTCAACTTTAAAGTAGGAAATCCCAAGAAAAAATTTGGAAAAGCCAACTTTAAAGCTGGCAAAACGAGAATAAAAATATTAAGGTGGCCCTAATATGCTTCCGTGCAATACATCTTATCCTAAATTTTTTGATTCGGTAGAATAGATAACGAGTTATCGCCCCTAGTTTACCAAAGTATCAACCAGGTAAACGACGTAACAGTAACATATCACAGGTAAGGCTGAAGTCCCGAAAACTATGAATAGCTGTACAGGATGACAGGTGTACGTTTTGATACAATAGAATCGAGAAATTAGGCCTAATACCAATCAATCTTAAGATTACCCGGAGTTGACTTCAGTAAACAAATTAAAACATCAGAACAAATGTTAATCACAATGTCGATGAAAACAATAAAGATGTTAATAGAATAAAGAATTAAATATATATAAATTGTTTAATATATATATATATATATATATATATATATATATATATATATATGTGTGTGTGTGTGTGTGTGTGTGTGTGTGTGTGTGTGTGTGTGTGTGTGTGGTATTTACATGTTCAAGACAAAACAGTACTGCTCAATGGCCGTAAGTGCCGAGCATAGGCCAAAATTTGAAGCACTTCGCCGCCATTTGGTGACGTCTACATATGAGTGAAATATTCTTGAGTGGGACGTGATACAACAAGTGAATATAACAACAACAACACGAATTTAATATGTTCCCAAAGAATTTTATTTTAATTTTAAAGTTATGATAGCTGTATAAGTCATTACAGCACTGACGTGAACTAATAGTTAGTAAATGATAGCTGTATTGGTTCTTACAATACTGACGTAATTTAAACGTTTACAAATGATAGCTGTATTGGTTCTTACAGCACTGACGTTATCTAAAACTTAGCAAATGATAGCTATAATGGTCCCTAAAATACTGACGTAATCTAAGAGTTATCTTAGAAATCTGATTTTCTTCAATTTGGTTTCAAAGATGAAAGTGCTTGAAAGCACTACTGTATGCTACTGTGAAATGATTGTTCTTGGACAATGCTCTCGTTTTTGTTTGTTGTTTTGCGCCACACTCAACCAATTTTCTAGTTATATGGCGGCGACCAGTTACAATGTACGTGGATAGAGACCACAGGCTTTTCGAGAGAAAACTGGTCACTTTTCTGACAAAATCAGCTTAAGTTCCAATGGAACGCGATCCCGCAATGACAAGCAATGCTCTCGTAAACTACATTATATAAGAAACGTATTATTTTACAACATTCTTTACGCAGAGAAGAAGTTGCAGTGGTTTTATAGATGTATCACGGGTCATATTACATGACATATATTTATTAATTTTAATTTTTATAAAAATTAAAATTAATAAATATATGTCATCCAACTTGCCTTCTATCTTAATCCAGGACTTACTACTTTTATTCAATATTTTGGACTGACTATTTATTACTGATCATTTCGGACTATTTGCATTTTATTGTTACATTTTGTGATTTTATTATACTGTTCATCGTTGCGGCTTGACAATAAATACAGAGTAACATAATCAGTGATCTTCCTAGAGTTGTATTTTGGTGGACCATAGGGAATACGGCACTCTATCTACTTACGGCCCACAGCGTCACGTTACTTTACGGCCCACAGCGCCACACACAACGTCTCTTACTCTTCTTCTCGCCAACATTCCCTCACCCCGTTCGTTAACAACACAACAGCGGATACGGCTCCAGCGACAACATCAACGACAAAACATCGTCAAATACCGACACGAAACCCCGTTGTTATAGATGTCTGTAAATCGATGTTTCGGAATTAACGCTAGATAATGGAGTAGGGTAGGAAGATTTCGTGGAATTGACACTACGTGTCATGGAATTGACACTAGATATCGTGGATTTACCTCCATATGTCATGGAATTATCGCTAGATGAGGAATTGTCACTATATGTCGTGGAATTGCCGCTGTATTTCGTGGAATTGCCGCTGTATTTCGTGGAATTGCCGCTGTATTTCGTGGAATTGCCGCTGTATTTCGTGGAATTGTCCTATATGCCATGGCATTGCCCTAGATGCCGAGGAATTGTTAGATATTGAGGAACTGACAATAGATGTCCGGTGGATGCCTCTGTATGTCATGAAATTGTCGCTACACGGGGACCTATTCTCCTCACCTGACCATCTTTGGCCAATTTTCACCTGCGATTATTGCCTGCGTAGTACTGTTACACAGAATCACCTTGGACATTCGCGGGTAGCTATAGTAAAAGTATATAAAATACTCCATTAATTTCTTTATTTAAAAGAATTAGCTAATGTGACCTTCACATACGAAAGTTACAGTGGTTACGCTGAGACGGATTTTGGCTATACTTTTAGATTGAATGATACCACTTTCTATTTAGAAAATACACACACATTTTATATTGCAGCTCAACTGATAAAATATGATATAATACGATATTATCTTCTTTTTTAATTTTATTTTAATGAAAATATGCTATGAATTCAAAAAATAAATACGTATAATATACATTCATAGTACCAATAATTAAGCTTTAATCAAAATTTCATAATTCCAGTATTTAAAATGATACAGCTTAGATGAACATCACTTAAGAAAGTTCATTAAATTATCTTTATTTTGCTATACATTATGATACATTACCATTTTATCCTCGTGCTTCAGCATTTTGTTGAAATTTTGCTATGCGATTTCATGACATGTCTACGTCCATATCAAAAATACATGCACACCGAGTACCCAAACTCGCAGTTTAACGCTTAAATAATTTTTAAGATAAAAATAACATAGCTTAGATGAACATCACTTGAGAAAGTTTATATAATGTTATAATACGAATATGCTATATGATATCATTATATGTAAACATTTATTATAGTACCAGCATTATCAATGCAATCAAGTTTTAAACAAACTTTCATAATTCCCTTATTTAAAATAATACAAATTTGGTGCACCAAGTAAGTAAGTAAGTAAGTTCATTTAATTATCTTTATTTTGGTATAAATTATGATATAATATGATTTTACCTTCTTGCTTCAAAATTTTATTGAAATTTTGCTATGCGAATTTGTGACGTCTCTATGTCTAAATAAAAAAGTGCACACCGAGTACCCAAACCCGCAGTTTAACGCTTAATTATTCTTGAAATAAAACTAATGCAGCTAAAGGGAGCATCGTATACGAGAATTAATTTAATTTTCTTTATTTTGATATGAAAATATCATGATACGATTTTATCTTTGTAATTGCTTCAGAATTTTAATGAAAATATGCTTTATGATTTCATGATACGTCTACATTCATAGCTCCAGCTTTGTCAATACAACTCAGCTTTAATCAAAGTTTAATTATTCCCGTATTTAAAATAATACAGCTTATGTTAGCATCGCTTGTATATGCAATGGTGAATCGAACTCTGACAATAATGATATTTTTGTTTCGCACCTATTGAAATCGAGCTCAACTGATAAAGTCTAATTGTTAGAAACCATCGTCTTGAGCATTTGTTATGGGTTTGTTTTAGATTTTGTTCGTTTTTTATTCGCTGCCATTGCAACTTCTAAATTCTAAACTTCTCAAAAGCAAAGATAGTTATCTTTATACAGTGGATACCAGACTGTTTTTGCAAAACATTAAGGTTTATTATTTGGCCTTGTATGATACCACTTTCTTCTTTCTGACAACTGCATTTATATTAAATTCTAGCCGAACTAACAAAGTCTTATTTACAAAAACGACCGTCTTCAACATTTTTATACCCTTATTTAGGTATTGTAAATCACAAATGTTAATAATATCTATAAACATTGGGTGGTTTCTACCCGCTGGTGGACCGTTTGAGTCCCCGAGGGTATACACCATCCCAGTACCTGGTATTTGGGTACCTGTCGATTATTTATAGTAAAGAAATATTTTTCTTGGATTGCACCATTTAAATACTAAACTTTTCAAAAGTCATCGTTTTACAGTGGGTAATTCATTTAGGTTTATTATTTGGCCTTGTATGATACCACTTTTTACTTTCGGAAATATACATTTCTTTTATATTGGAGCGCAACTGATGAAGTTGTATTAACAGAAATGATTGTACTGAGTATTTTTTGGACCTCTGTTGTAAAACAATTAATAACTTTGGTATTGTAAATCATATTTATATCGACTGTCGACATAACACTGACCGCAATTATCCAGTCTCAGTATCTAAAACAACAAAACAATTGTCGGGCATCTCCGGTAAACTTTCTCTTGACTACGTCATTGGAACCAACAAAAACTGTCGGACATCTCTTGACTACGTCATTAAGAACAAAGGTAATCGAGCATGCGCTTTTTAACTTTTATGATGGTGGGCAGATACCTTGGACAGATAATTGTAATCGTTCATGTTGATTGTTCAATCAGACGAAAGAAAACAGTCCAAATGTTTCTAGAAAGATTGTATTGACGCAAATATTATTCAGGTTTTATAATATCAGTGCAGTTTAGTTCAAGGTTTATCGCGTGCATTTTGTTCTATGTCTGGATATTTCTATAGACAATATATGTAATATACGCCATACATATTGTTGTAGTCTTCTATTATAAGGTATGAAATATTTTTATAATGGAATCAAAGTCTGTGAAAATTTCGGTTTAAATTTTCACCAATTTACCTTTGAACGATTTAAAGATATGACCGAAAAAACACCTGCATATAACCTTAGCGTAAGTGGGTCTCGCTAACACACATACCAGAGTCACCCGAAAGTTATGGAATTTGACGGTACAAATTTAATATTTATTTATTGCGCGCGTGTAATACAAGTACGGATACAAAGACGATAAAGAACCACAATAAAACAAAACAAAATGTTTATCAATTAAATAATTTATTGTAATACATTTAAAGTCAACAGACTATCAAACGTTATTTATTATTAATTAACGACATATATACAAGATTTCATGAACCGTGTATTTTTTCAGGTCTTTGACACTTGGTGTATACTACTACTACTACTACTACTACTACTACCTGTAGTTTGGTGTCTCTGTAAGTCATTGTATTCGGCAACACCGTATTCACCTTTATAGAGATATTGTATATTTAGCAATTTTGATTCATCGGTTCATTAGAAGGCGAATTTAAAATGAAAGCGAAATTTTCAAGCTAAACAATTGAGGCATGAGCATACATGCTATCAATGAGACAAGGTGATTTAGGGCGAATATAAGACAAAGTGAATATGTTTTCTGTCAAACATTTCAAGGTATACAGTAATTTACCAGAAATTATGCTATATTACAGATTAAAGGGGACATCGCTCATTTAAAGATCAAAATACCCCTTTGGAAATTGACTGTTCTTTGTAACTCTCGTTGAACAACAATCGGACAGTAATGGCCGCTGTTTATATGCATGCACTGTTTTTGACAAAATGAGTTGTAGTATTAATATTGGCTATATTCATGGTGCTGCTAAATACGGGAATTTTAGAAACGGTTGCTAAATTATAAATTAAATTATATACATATTGGGTAACGTATTACGGACTATCTTTGCAAGACTACCATTAATTCAACAAACAGCAATCATATCAGGAGAGAGAAAATCGTGAAGATTACAACCCGCAGAATTAAACTTTTATACGGTATGAAAAAGGTATACACGCTAAAATTTCACATGACAAAATAATAAAAATTGAAATATGTATGGTTATGGATATTACATTGACTAATATTGTGTTACATGGATATAGTATAATATTCTGCTGAAAACTTTATAGTCACCAGAATTTATTAATAGAAAACGATATCATTTCAATAGAAAATATGTGATAGAGTTCTTTACTGTTATAGCTGGCTTTAAATGTACTGATAATGCACTTTTTGGTGCTAAAATGTGACAATACACCAATATTTCAGTAATCCTATATACTAATATACGTGTATTCACTTAAAACTGCTTCTCCTCATCCATTACTACATCGCAAATTTTTTTTCCTAGATCTTGTGATTAATTTTATGATTTCATACAACAGTCACTTCATATTTTTAATTTGTCGTTTTATAGTTGTACACCTGATAGTGTGACTTATTTGTGCTGATCGCAAAATTCAGGTTACCTTAGTGATTTGAAGGAGGCGGATATGACAGTATTACCTAAAATAGACGTTTATCTGTGTTCTGTAATTGTAATTCTATTGAAGACGTACTTTTATTCTGGGATGTCAATTTCGTACGATATCAAAGAACAATATATAAAATATTATATCATTTCAGTAGACCAGTTAAAACTGATACAACTTTCAAACATCGCTGATAAAAGGATGAATACATTTTTGTCTTTCGTAATAAAGTGGAAAACAAACAAATTGAATTTATAAATATTATCATGAACATGTCCCACTCACTCAGAATATTGCATTTAATTTCCTTAATTTTGTTTATGTTTATAATCTACGTGAAATGATTTAATTGTTTTGCTCCATATTGTTGTTATATTCTGAAGCAGGTCAAAAGAGAAAGAATAGGTAAGAAAAACACCTACTTGCGCTATCAGTCCGAAAATTTTCGCGCGATTTTATTTTTGCGATATAAAGTCTAAATTTATTCGCGAAAGTATTATGTTTTCGCGATTTCGAATGCCCTTTTCGTCATACTATTATCAAACTTCATTGGCCGTTAATTTTTATTTTGCGAGCGAAATTAACCGTTAATGAAATTCTTGCGAATAAAATAGGATTTTCAGTACCAAAGACATTAGTAAGCAAGGATAATATTTAAGGATTAACTTTAACAATTTTGAAATTTATTTAGAAATAATATGGTTTGAGGCTGTGCACACTTTATAATCCTTATAATTTAATTCAAGACAAGAATAAATTGGCTTCACATCTTAATTTTTTTAATTAAAAACGTCAGTTGAACAAAACAATGAAAGCGGAAGAATATATCCGCTAATGTCGTTTGTCCTTAGCAACCGCCAACATCAAATGCTAGTCAGCCATACTGAATCAGTGGAGAGGACACACAATATAACTAGGGTTGTTTATGGAAAGAACATTATCTGTCTAGATTTATGTAAAAGATACAGTTGGTATATGAAGAGTTAGATTGAAGTCCAGCTAACAAATTGTAGAAGCTTAAAGTGAAGTTAGAAGGCTTGGAGCTTCATCCATTTGACTTTGTGCGAGATCCTGATACGACATCAGAGAACATTACCGGAAATGGGCGTGTCTAAGCAACCTAACCGTTTTATCGAGAAATAAAATAAATAAAACGGCCAATTACAGTTACTGTCTTATTAAAAAAATTAATTGTTTGTCAGAATAAAGGTAATATAGAAATATTGACATTTATCTATTTTACTCGTTAACACATACAACTGATAAACTTCCAGATGTGTGTGACAAAAATGATTATGCAAAAAAGTCTTGTATTTCTTACACACACAAAACATAAACTTATAATTGTCATTTCCCATTCAAAATTTTAAAATGTAATGGCTATATAGTACTCGCAATTTGAAGTGAAGTGAAGTTTGGGCATATCTGAAGTTTTCCTTAGATATCCAAACATTTTTTAACATTAAAGGGGATTTAGCTGTGGTTTTTCTTTTCCTTCTCTTTTACTACTTAGATTGATATACAATAACAAAAAACAGATATACACAGGCATCAAAATTCTTAAACTTCTATATATTTCGTCAAAATTGATTCAGAAACCAGGGTTTGGCACTTTTTCAATTGCAATTGATATAAGAATTCTTATGCCTGTGTTTAGCTCTTTTTGGTTATTGTACATCAAGTACAAGTAGTAGAAGTACAAAAAATCGAAACATTTTTTTTAGTAAACACAGCTAACACCCCTTTAATTATGATTCATTTGTATACAATAAAATGCAAAATGTACATTGGAAATATAATTGTTGTACGCATTCATCTCAAAATTATAAAATATCTGTTAAGCTAGAGTATTTATCTTTTTATACAAACATACATTTTGCATGGAAGAGGTGATTTACTTTGTTTTCTTTTATTTGTTATTTTGCTTCGCATGCACGTTGTTCGTCTTGTAAACTCTTCACGTTTTTTTTTACACACCCAACTTTTGATAGAGATTAATGGACCCGAAGTCACCAACTGTATTATGTACTCAAGATAAACTTTTCGTGATTTTAAGGTAATAACGCAAAATTGATGCTGCACGTGGACATATCTGTATATTGATAGCATACAACGGAGAATAATGGAGAAAATTATTACCAATTTGAAGACAACTTCAGAAATATAAAAAAATATTTAAGTACATACTCAAATTTTGAGTACCGTGCTCAGAGTATTTATCTTTTTTTTCTGGAATATCATAAGTGTGAGCCAATATTTTATGTCATTGATGAAAAATAATAAACATGTGTTTTGTTCAATCAAATTCAGAATTTTTACAGATGACTATATAGTAAAAAAAAAGTTGAGCTTCATTATTGGAGTTTATTTAGTGACTTTGGGTATGACACTAACGTTTTTTTTCTTCACCAATCAAAACAATTGTGTAACTGTATTAAAGTTTCTGCTTGATTTAGATTCTGGGTGGCTATAAGTATGAAAACATCAAAAATAACAAGATGCGTATTGTAAGGTAAATGTTGTCGATCATTATGTGTCTAATTTTCAGTCTGGCTTCTATTTATTTCCGAAAATAGCATTTGTTTGAAAGTTAACAAATTTTGGAACTGAAGTTTGAAATTTATAATCTTTCCTTTTATCTAAATATAAAACTCAAATTTTGGTAATGAAGATCTACACTATGGACAAACAGACAGAAACAGACAAAAATACGCATACGTGCCTGAAAATAATGAATTTTCCGATGACGATTGTTTTAGAACTGATATAAAAAATAATAATACACCAAAAAGATAAAATTAGCAAAAGCAATGCCAAAATAAACAAATAGAAAACCAAAAATAACAATTAATATCCAATACGAATGACAAATTATAATAAAATTTGAAATTACCATGTAATTCATAATATAAACGAAACGGAAAAAAGTGAAGAATAAAACAAACAAATGATTGATTGTGTTAATGATTTCAAAAGTATGGAAACTATTGGAATAAATTTTGAAGTTGAAAGGGATCATGAATAGTAGGACGAAAGTGCTATATCATAAAACTGTGGAACATCCACGACTTATGTAAGTAAACCTAAAGGGGCATTAGCTGTTTGTTTTTTTTGTTTTGGTTTTTTTACTACTTAGAGTGATATACAATTAAAACAAAAAGGAGATATACACAGGCATAAAATTTCTTAAATTCATATACATGTATGTATTGTGAAAATTGATTGAGAAACCCAGGTTTGACACTTTTTCAATTGCAATTTAGTTAGTACACATTAGTATTTGTATACGATCACCACAGTGATTCTTGCATTATTTTTCTGACCTTTATTTCACAAAATATATTGCAATTTGGGATTACTATGCCTGTGTATAGCTGTTAGTAGTTATTGTACATCAAGTAGTAAAAATGGGGAAAAATCGAAATAATTATTGGGGTAAACACGGCTTATGCCATTTTGATACAAATCACAATAGTCAATATTGAAAAAATGAAACAAAACAAGGAACTTTGCTGAAACTTTTGATGTGAAAATAAAATAGAAAACCACAAAAGTCCAAATGTGGTACACAAAACCTTGCTTAAACTTTTGATGTGAAAATAAAATAAAAAAACACCCAAATCCAAATGTTGTAAGCACAAAAATACTGTGGATAAAGTCACAAAACTGTTGACAGGTGGAACCTTTGTTTTAAACTAATAGAGAAGTAAAATATTTTTAAATATTATTAACAACACCGACGTTATTGAAATAATGAGAGAGAGAGAGAGAGAGAGAGAGAGAGAGAGAGAGAGAGAGAGAGAGAGAGAGAGAGAGAGAGCTCTTTAGTAAATCATGTTCGATGATAACTCCAAGTGTTAATGGGAAAACAAAATATGATAAACAAGTTCTTTGTAATGTTATAATGAATTGTTGGTTACAAAACGTCTACAAGCATGGTTGAAGGTTCCATGGAACTTTAAATTGGAATTAGGAAATTCTATCACCTTTATATAAAATATTTCTCATACTTGTAAATTATACAAAGTTTTCAATTGCTTAGGTTTACTGTAATTGGCTTTAAACCCTTCCTTGTCAATGTCAACAATTTCGTAAATATCATAATTGAATAATATTTTTCACATTTTGGCAGACATCACGCAAATTGTACGTTGCACACATTGTATTCAAATAGCTGTAAACATGCATTGTAAGGTCCGCCATTTTAAGTAGATAAGTGTCAACGATCCCCCTCTTTCCCGTATGGTCATTACTATTGACGAATGTTGGTTTTTTAATTAATACCAAATTTCAGAGCAATACAAAATATATACCGCTTGGTCATCGAACCTCTTAGTTGAAATTCATTAGTTTTGAAGTATGTGACAGAAACTGTCGCGTCTGTGTACGAGAATGCCTACAAAATATACAAATTAACCGTGAAAATAAACTGAAATTGATGTCTCTGTTTCGTCTCACAATTTCATGAAAAAAATTCTTACCGTTGACTGTGTTTGACTGAAGAGGTTGGTTAAAAGCAAAACCAGAATGATGACGCTAGGTTGAACACTCACAACGTGACAAAATGATAAAGATCTGTTCATGTAATTTTAACCGTCAAAATAAACATGCTAGTTTAAACCACTCGATTCCCCCATGTCGTTTATACGTTTCATTTACTTCAGCATAAATAAAAGCTGCAAAATAATGTAAAATACAAGTGAAAACACTGATCAAATGTGGATTTGTTTCTGTACTGGATACTGACATGGTCCTGATGTTAAAATGTCAAAGAATCTCTCGCACTGAAGCTGTATGTTGATGGCTAGACAGCAACAAGTGGACGAAGCTTTAAAGCGATAATTAATTTTACAGTGTGTACAACTGTTTCTGCAATAAAATCTTGTATTTCATTGATGATTTCATCTTTGATATCGTTGTTCTCATCTTCTGTTACCGTTTTCATCGTCGTAATATTATATGATGCAGTTTCTACAACTACTCCGTTTTCTTTTCGGGTATAATTTGTGTGATTAAGGGAAAGAATTATCAAATTATCAATATTATTATCAATGATGTGAAACTCAAATCATGTTTACAGACAATGTATAACTATGATTCAGTCATTCGAATAATTGAATTTATTTTGTTTTTATATATTCTCCAAATCATAACTCTTTGTTCATGTTAAACTACGCAAAATATGAACTGTACATTCACATTTATATAGATAACTGAAAATTCCTCAAATGATTTAATGAAAACTACTGTTTCCCATGCATTGCCTATGTCAATGATATGCTATGTGGCACGTTCTCAATATAAACATAAACCTTGAGCTTATACAAAGTAAATAACTGCCGTAGTTATTAATGGATATTACGAAACCGTACATTAACTAACAGTTTCTACCTCCTATAGGCCACAGCATGGACAGATAACTGATAGAAGAATTTTGTTAATCCGATTTCCTGCTCCCAAAGTCAATAAGCGAATTGTGTACTTTTTGTTACCGAGCCCGGAAGCAAATACCAAAAATATTGCACAGAGTAAACAAAACAGCACGAACTCAACGGTTGATGGAAAATACTGGAAGCAAATAAATAACATATTATGTTAGATGCAAACAGATTGATAACTGTCAATTACGTCACCATCTTAATGACGGACGTGGAAATCTTGTACTAATTATCATCTGACAGACGTACGACCAAAACTGTACGTCATTTGTTTGATTGCTGTTGTACAAGAATTTTTCACTCGTGGAGATGTCACCGGCTTTAGGTGAAGAGCCACAAATTCTGGCCTGTGCTATGGACTGATGTCAATGCAGTGAGGGTTCTTTTACGTGTCATGCCTGCCGTGACACGTGACCTCGGTTTTTCAGTCTGATCCGAAAGACCCTTGCCTTTCACTTGGTATACCGAGCACTATGGCCCGTGTCTTTCACTTCGTATACCGAGCACTATGGCCCGTGTCTTTCACTTGGTATACCGAGCACTATGACCCGTGACTTTCACTTCGTATACCGAGCACTATGACCCGTGACTTTCACTTCGTATACCGAGCACTATGGCCCGTGTCTTTCACTTGGTATACCGAGCACTATGGCCCGTGTCTTTCACTTCGTATACCGAGCACTATGACCCGTGACTTTCACTTCGTATACCGAGCACTATGACCCGTGCCTTTCACTTCGTATACCGAGCACTATGACCCGTGACTTTCACTTGGTATACCGAGCACTATGGCTTGTGACTTTCACTTGGTATACCGAGCACTATGGCCCGTGACTTTCACTTCGTATACCGAGCACTATGACCCGTGACTTTCACTTCGTATACCGAGCACTATGACCCGTGACTTTCACTTCGTATACCGAGCACTATGACCCGTGACTTTCACTTCGTATACCGAGCACTATGTATGACAAAGTGCCGAAAATAGAATCCATGAAATTCCGCTTTCGAGCAGAACCCTATGCCACTAAAAAACGACAAGCGATCATCAAAACTGTAAAGCAGGTTATGAGACAATATCAGGGTGACACGTAATCAAATCTTCCCATGATGACATAACTTATCAGTAATTGTATCACTAATTAGTAGTTCACAGAATCACTGTAAAACGGGGAAATTCTATATATACATATTTTTTTCGGAGGAAATTCATCCTATACTTTCTCTTAGATCAGAATTAGTTCAATAGGAAGGGAGAAGGAGGTCAAATATGTATACACGAATGCGCTAAACATATGCACACGGAAATGCGTCTTAAAACAACTAAAGAAATCATCAACAGTAAACATAATTACCTTTTAACAGGTACACGAGCATAAAATAATTTGAAATGTTTAAATTCGAAATTTTTCCATGGTATATATTTATTAAAAGATACAAGTCTTTTGTCTCGATTATCTGCAAAATTACGGAATAATAGCACAACCCTGATACGTTTGGTGTTCCTTCCAATACTTACACAGTAACATGAAATTTAAAAGGCTGTCTGGTGTAGGGGCATTTTATTTGTCATTGGGTAACATTTGATTAGTTGAACGTAAATGCATACACTTAAAACAATATAGAGAACTAACAAGTCTATAATTCGATACTTTCCAGTAAGCGGTATATTTGTATAGTTTATGTAACTAACTCATAAGACAGAGACAGTATAGATATTGTTTTAGTTCGTGCGTCTAATTCGGTGATGTGATTTTAAAACAATGATATGATTCGTATTTTTCAGTTTATTGAAATATTTTATTGCAGAAAAAATGATAATCGAATTTGTTAAAAGAGCACATTTAATATTTAAACTAACAACCCAAGATTGAAGTTGAAAATTAGTTCCGCATTGCACGTGTATTTGGTAAACAATCAAACAGGTTACATCACAACTATGTGTATTTCATTCGTCCTGGAGACTTTATGAAACTTTTTTTCCTGGGAAATGATTATCTTTCGTTATACTTGTAATAAGATTATGATAGCGGAAGTTGCATGCTGAAGATAAAAACATGTATCGGAAGCGGACAAAATTGCTGCCAAAACAAAGTATAAAAATAGTTCCTGTATAATTCTATCGTTTATGCAAAGAACTTGTAAATGAATTGTATTTTCAATCAATTTAAACATTATATGATAGAAAAAATTAATGATAAAATAAATTTTATTAAATTTTACAAAAGAATATTTAAAATTATAACTGACAGCCTGAATCTGAAGTTGAAATTTATTTCTGCACTGTATGTCACGTGCATTTGGTAAAATGGAATGTACCAGACTACCTCAGTACTGTGACTGTTTCACTCCTTCTAGAAAGTTTACGCATTTTTTCAAGGAAAAGTTTATCTGTAGTTATCCTTGCCATATAATCATAAAAGCGGAAGAAGTGACCTGGAGATAGTAACATGATATCGGAAGCGGGAAATTTTGCTGCCAAAACAAATACAAAGAGATGACCGTGTATAAGGTCCCTACGTTAAGAACTGTTAAAATAGCCAAAGAGTGAAAACATTTCCTGCTTTATCCACGAGGCGTGATGGTAATAGAATCACTTGTTTAAATACATAATTATCAATTCTTATACATACACATACAGTACGTGGTGATCCATGAATGCACGTGCCCCAAAATGTTAATTGCTAAATTGAAAATTGTAATATATATATATATATATATATATATATATATATATATATATATATATATATATATATATATATATATATATATATATATATATATATATATATATATATAATACACTGGGTATTATTCGATATTAAAATCTTATTTTTATTGGGACTTCACACTCTGGGCTCCCATTACAGCGCAGTCCTGTACCGACTGTGATCCTCTTTGCAGTCCCAAACCTCTTGTATTTATAATAGATGGATTTACCTGATGTCATTGGTATAATGCAATTCTCAAGTAGAAGTGGCTACATATGTCTCATTTCCCCATCATATCATCTTAGTTCTATGTAGCAAATTCTACCATCATCTTTGTTGACAACTATAACACTTATTTGTTTAATGTTTAGAGCGTTTCCCAGCAAGCTGGGGGTTTCGGTTTCGATTCTCGATTGAGTTGAAAATTATACAAAACATACAATTTTCAGTTTCAGTGACACGTCAGGTAATCGCAGAATAACAGACCTGTATTTTAGTCGAGAACTTCCGGATTCTGCGAATACATAAAGCCGTGTTTTCGTTCATTGACCTAACTATAGGCGTCCGTAGTCAATGAGTTGGGCAATCGCGCTTTAAACCATGGCGGTTCTCATGCCTAGCAAATGCAGGTTCTGAGCACGCTTACCTCTACATTTTTTATTTAGTTTACTAGTATACTCGTGGTAGACGAGTGTATTGTAAAAATAGATTCTTCTTCGGCCGTTACGAAAAAGTGACTGCAACCATGTTACCGAAAAAACTGTCAATTATGGCGTGAACCATTACAATACCTTTAGGCAGTAATGCAGAGTGTTCAAATTTAGATTTCCGAGGATATTGCCAAAATAGCAATAACGTATCTACATGTGTTCTGTGATGATGGAAACAATGTATATTCACCATGACTTTAAATAGGTTTTGTTCTATGCTGTTTACATGATAAAGGTGCATTTTCTTCAAATTTCATTAGATTTATTCTATTTATTTATTTATTTATTTTGGGGTCTGGAAATGTCTCTACTAACTGAGAAATGTCCTAATTATATTTTCATAAAAATGCGTCCTGATTAACACACACGGAGATGAAAAAGATCCAGAATCTATTACGTCATAGACCATTTGTGATCTCCGTATGTAACTACGTGTAAAATACCTTGCATTGTCGATTTACAGGTTCATCTAGTGTTTAATTCGATGTTTTACGTTCAACTCTTCAAATTAAAACCAAAACCATGAGTCCAAGCGATTGTAAAATTTTGACCCCACAAATGCCAATCTGTTTAAGGAGCACGTTGAAACTGTGGCATTATACTCCAATAAATACTTGCTGAACATATTCTCTCGGAGATGATTTTTTTTCTTAGATGAACTATACAACATTGGCACGACTAGTTTCTGTAAGCTTTTTCTTTAATTCCCATGTTGCTACAGTCACGAGCTTCGTAGCTAATTTCACGCCTCGTCACCGCTTCTTCTAGATGTCTCTCCCTGGGATACTTGTCTGCCGCACCTGGTTAGCACAAAGTCTCACCGGGATGTCAACGAGATTTCGTGATTGGGGTCACGTGTCAAAAAAGATGCCTCCCTGTAGATTTCAACGACCTGTACAGATTTGATATTTTTACCAAATATTTCTAGTGTTTGTGGGTTGATCTCTGTATTTTACTTTGATGAAAACGAAATAACATACATTTACCATTCAATTTCATGCTTATATGAAATATAAAAATATTCATTACATTTGCACAATAAAAATGATGAAAGAGAAATTAATAGCAGAGAAATATTGCATTCTTGTAACTCTTGCTCTTGGTAACTTTGGGTTAGAATGTAAACGATCGGTTGTAGTTCGAGAAATATAATGTATCCTATATTTGAGACAGAATGTACGTAACCCAACTGTGGCAAACTTTAAAAAGCAAACACAATATAAAATCTTAGATACCAATGTATAAATCTTCACGATGTCCAGAATACACATACAAATCTGGTGATATTGGACAAACACGGAGCTCTGGAAATCCAGAGGTTGGGTCAGGTTCCATGGATGAGTAAGCATCCCCTGTTGACCGGTCACACCCGCCGTGAGCCCACAGTCAAGTCCAATGAAATAAGTGAGGAAGAAATCCTCGTAACAATTGGTAATTCACCTATAAACTTATTAAGCTTCTGGTGCAGTCATTTTATTTTAATAAAGTTTTAATCATACATATGCCATGTTTTACTTGTTTGTATTTAACACCAACCACCGTGTAAATTCTAAAATTAATATACCACACGGATAAGTGTATTATATTCAAATGCAGATATTCTTTCATCACTTTCCACACAGGCATTGGATATTGCAAAATAATTTTACAAGGTTATATGTGTGTTATCAGTAAATTTGATATTGTTTATTCCTCGGCATCGTGGAAAATTCCTAAAACACTGTTTGCTTAATTTGAATGGTGTTATATGGCATACTCAACAGTTATAATGGCGCCCAGTTTTTTATGGCGGAGGAGAGAACCCGAATACAATGTACCCGGGAAGAGACCACCGGCATTCCGCAGTAAACTAACAACCTTCAGCCTTAGATCCTGGCCCAACCATACCCCGTCGATAGCTTTAGCATCAGTGAGACAGAACCATAGGCTAACAAACTTACCAAAATCAGCTTAGGTTCCGGCAGGACTAGGACCTGCCCTGACTAGAGATAAGAGACCCCATGGTTTAAAGAGCGAAGCTCTAACCACTCGGCCACGGATATGCCCCGTACAATACTCTTAACCTGCCAAATATTCATTGACCCTCTGTTACAACAACTGAAGAATATTTCTTCTATGCAAAGAGATGATTGTCTTATACAAATATAAAAGTAACTGGTTGATACCACTTACTCCCTGTGTCATTATTAAAGCATCACAGTCATTAGGAATACATGTATACCGTCCGATTATTGGGGTGGTACCTTCAGAAAGGTTTCTTGGTCTTTCTAGACCGGTACAGGATTTTTCGCTTGCTTATTTCTGACGTATAGAGATGTTACCATCTATAGCGGAAGTGGCACACATCGTGATCTCTGCTGTGGAGTGACCTGAACCAATGTGATGTAAAATGCCAGGCCTCAACTGTTATGCCCAGCATCTGGCCAAGTATAAACAGTCAAGTTGGGGCAAACTTTAGGCCTATACTTTGGTTTACCTCCTTTTCAGTAAAATCGGGGCAAACTTTAGGCCTATACTTTGGTTTACCTCCTTTTCAGTAAAATCGGGGCAAACTTTAGGCCTATACTTTGATTTACCTCCTTTTCAGTAAAATCGGGGCAAACTTTAGGCCTATACTTTGGTTTACCTCTTTTCAGTAAAGTCGGGACAGACTTTCGGTCTATACAATGTACTTTGGTTTACCTCTTTTCAGTATAACCCGGTACTGAGACTCGAACCCAAGATTCACCTCTTGCGCGACCAGCACAGTAACCTACTTAATCACCTCGATTTGACATATAATGGGATAATTGTTTCCCAACTCTAGAGATTGAAGTGGACGTACAACACTTGAAAGTATACAAAAGTGTCAGCGAGACACTACTGAAGTTGTATAATTCGTTCTCTTGAGTTGTTGATGGATGTTAAGTGCCGAGGACATTACAGTAAACAAAGAAATAACTAGGACAGTTAATATGATGAGTGCGAATTTACTACAAGTAAAGGATTTTCCGCTTCTAGAAATTTATATGTTTATTTCGTAAAATCATATTGTTGAATATAAGTGACGAATTGTTTATCGGTCGGGTTACATATGTACTTGTAAAGGATATGTGTTTGGGTACTTCATCACCCAAGGCGGAAAAAATATAGGCGAATTCTAGATACATACAAGATACTTCTCTCCAAATACGTATGATCAGTGAATATATATAAAAGCCACTCCACACATCACATCACATATGGAGGTTAAGGAAAAACAGAATTTTACCCCAGTCCCTTATGACACTTATTGAGTCATCTGTTAATATTTAGCGGCTCAAACGGGGGAACAGCGGGCAGGCGCCCACCCTCAAGTTGGCATACAATGTGTAAAATATTTACTTTTGGTACAAAAAAAAAAATAATAATAGCAAATTAAAATTTTTTTTCTAGGCTTGAAATCATGGATCCGCTCCTCCGCCTTCTATCATATTCAGACAGAGGTATTTCGTTTTCTTTACTAAAATGTTTTTGTTCAATTTTATGGCTGGAATACATACTTAGGTTTAAAATTTGTGCAAGAATATAACACCGTGGGAACAAACTGAGATATAAATACATGTACAAAAAGTTGGAATAAACATAACATCTACAATGATTACATTTATTCCATTCTACAGGAACCGCAAAACTTTACACCCTGTATGTCAACATATATATATATATATATATAGTGTGTGTGTGTGTGCGTGTGTGTATGTGTGTGTGTATGTGTGTGTGTGTGTGTATATGTGTGTATGTTTCTGGATCTTTTACACTTTAACATAAAGATATCAATCAATTTCAATGTTGTTAGTTTCACCGACTGGCTGAATGACACGGTGTGTTTTCCCGATGTTTAGATCGAATGACCAGACCTTTCAAAAGAGAACTGATTTTCAGAAATTACAGGTTTCGGCCCGGGACAGGCTGTTTATTTGTCGATCAATGATATTCAATCATGACAAGTAATCGGAGATATGCGAAATATTATCAATATTTCCATAGAATCATGCACTTACTGAGACATCCGTTTTCAAGTATTCACTATCTATTTCAGATAATTATTTTACGTAAAAATTTTTGAAACAATCTCATAAATCAGTTATATGATACAATAGTGAATTTTGGAGCGCGTGCCGGTCACCACGCCCCCAATATGATCGGAAAACTTAGCATACTTGTTTAATTAATAAGCAATCTTGTCAATAAACCGTATAAATTGTAATCAGACTCCCGATCTCGATCGTTTAGCGACAGGTCGAGAACTTCGTATAATTAAAATCCCATTTATATTGCAGGGATGCAGATCGGTTTCACTTAATAATATGCTTTAATTAGCATGTAAACTGCGAAAGGTGGATGACTTGTTTTCAGAATTCGCTTCGGACAGTTTCTCGACCGTCTGAGTCTTGCATATGAACCGGTCGGACGCCTTGCTAATGTGATAAAATTTGTTCGGTTTACATTCTAATATTGATTTACTATCAGAACGGTGTATGCACGTATTGGATCCATTAAATTTACAAAAAGAAAAAAAAATTCTGAACTCCTGATTTCAGAACTTCGGAATAAATTTAATCATGTAGTTTAATTTGTATTGCTCGTTTTGACCGACAGCTAAAATCATGGATATGATGGCGATCTATAGTAGAACGGTTTGTCTATGATTATTTTACGTCCAGTCGAGAAGTACTCACTTATATGGAGGCTTTAATAGGCTTTAGATGGAACTCCAATCATTGTTTACCTATGCAATGGGTAATGAAAATGGGGATATAGTTCGTCAATCTGCCACGTCCTCTACCACACTGGACTATCCAAAAGAAACATGACTATCGTCTCTTGTACCGAGCGTTTGATGAGGAACAAACACTAACATGTTGAAGTAGTTGGTTTGACCAATCTTCAACCCCAAAACCAAAGAATTGTATGGCGAATGCTCAAGAACGAGACTACTCTACCGCGAGTGTGATTTGGTTCCAAATTACTGATCTTTTTGTTTACAAAATGTTGAAACTTAATCATAAATTTATTTGAAAGTTTTTTTTTTATACAAAGCATTCGACTGATCATGATCACGTGCGTGAAACCGAAAGTAGACCCTAAGCCTTTTCTAATCTCTTTCACAGAGTTGTCGGTCCTTGCACTCCTCAACAATCTCTGACAATGTCTAAAAAGAAGTCCCAAAACACGTGGTCATGTAACACACAGAATGTATATAAAAACCAAATTACACAGAGTAAGGCAACCTTTTGCCAAAAATATAGTCCCTATATTTATATCCATTTTTAAAAAAGTATTTTGACGTCTTGTCAGAAACTGACAAAAGTCGAGACGTTGACAGAGGCTGTTGTGGAGTGCAAAGACCGACAACTCTGTATAAGAGATTGAGCCTTTTCACGTGTTCCAATCTACATCGAAGAAAATGGCTGTTTTTTTTCGATTGCCCGATGACAAAATACACGTAGGATATATCCCCTGGACTGAAAACAAACTAACAATGTCATCAGCATTCTGATGATGTGTGTTTTTATCGATTTCTAGAGTTATCCATATTCATTAACTATCAATCGAATAATACATTTGGTCTAGGCCCTATTTAGGACAAAGTGGTATGAGTTGTATATTCATGCATGCATGTTCACTCGGATGCTTTAAACTTTTAGAACTTTGAACCTCAAAAATAAACCCAAAACCTCCAAACTTAAACGATATCTGAATTCCAATTTTTAAATTATTTTTACTAAAATCTCAAATTGAATGTGGATGTTTGATATTTTAGTGTTTTGGTCGAAAAACTAAAAAAATCTGAAAATTCACAAATGTGTATTATTTGATATTTATTCGATGTTCCAGTTTTTAATTCAACTTATCAATTTTCTGAAATTCCAAAATGTTATGGATTTTTAAATTGTGAAGTATAACGTCGACCTCTATACAGTGACAAGTTCTAGACAGCAAATCGGTGGGTTATCTGTGATTTTTTTCGCATTTTGGATACCACAAATAATTTGTAAATATGAGAGAGAGAGAGAGAGAGAGAGAGAGAGAGAGAGAGAGAGAGAGAGACAGAGAGAGAGAGAGAGAGAGCACTGTAGCACTGTAGGAAACACTGATAATTTCAATTTACTGTTTAAATTCTCATTATTTTCTATTGATAAATCCCACCGTAGGGCCTTTTCCTTAATGACTTCTTACACGGTCCCTTTCTCGTGCAGTTTTAATATTATGCATTGGAAAAGGAAGTTGATCTTTCTTTAAACTATACAGGATCCTCGATTGCGTTCACCTCGTGTATGTCATAGCATTTTTTTTAAAAGGAGAGATTATTATATTCTCATTAATTTAATATGGGAGTTCCTTATCAAATGTGTGAATGAAAAATAATGAAAGTTTAATGTGAGAAATTGCCATTTTCCTTACAATTCCATGCAAAACTTGGTTAATTTTCAAAAATTAATCGTTGAACGAGTCTTGAATTGCTTTTCATTATTTCTACAGAAAGCACGTGTTTGGAATCGCCATCTTTGCGTGTCGCATGCCGAGAATTCTTTATTCGCAAACAGAGCATCGCTTATATAGAATCAGTATTTTCCAGCGTAATGTTGTAATATGCACGTGCAGTGATCACAGGTAACATGCACATACCTTAGATGTTTTATTTTTTATGATGTCATATATGAAAAGCCATGCAATGAATATATTCTGGAGTAATTATTATGATGATAGCTATTATGGATATATGATTAAAGTTGACGCAACGGAATAATTCTCTTTATAAAAGATATAAAAAACAAAAAAATCAGCTTTGTTTTCATTCAAATTCTAACCATTTTCATATAAATGCTTATTAGAAGTGGAATGTCCACATTTCCCGTCGCTTGTAATGAGTGTAAAGATCTACTAATTGAAACATGTGATCGACGCATGCTTTTTGAATTAAATGAAGAATCATGCATCCCTTTTAAAAAGCAATAATTTATACCTTAAAAAGGTGTCTCACTAATATTGTCCGTTTAAAATTAAATATTTAAAAGAATGAAAAGAACAACACACATTCGCCGTACTCAGAATGATGACTGATTTCAATTTTCTAAAGGGATCTCAAATATTTATGAGAGTGGAACTGAATTTCATAAAAAGACAAAGATTTACTAATATTGTGTAATTGTTTAAACTTCTAATTATCTAAAGTGTTTTGTTGAAACAGAGTGGAGAAGAGGAATTTGAAATAGATAAGGCTAACCTGTGACCCTGTAATGTAAACAGATGGTGTTACGTAAGGATTGGTTTTAGCCGTATTCATATTCACGTTGTTAAACATTTGAAATAATATCACGTGTACTTAGAAAAAAAATTAATTGGTTTTGTAAATGAAATATGTGTTTTATGTAACCATTAACGTCCCTAATGCGTTCGAACGTTTCTGGGTTATTTATTTGCATCGTGTAATGAAAAGTATCTCGAGCCCCACCCCCGAAACCTGCGCTGATTTTATGAGAAAGTTCAAGCCCGCTCAGTTTCCGATTCTCTCCATCTTCCGAGGTTAATGAAGTGAATAAAACGACTGAATTATTCGGGTTACAAGCTTACTTTCAGAAGGCCGGTGGTGTCTTCCCGAGAACATTGTAACCGGGTTCTCTCCCCTTCATTTTAAACTGACCGCCACCATATAACTGAAAACGTGTAGAGTGTGAGGTAAAACATACAGAGAGAGAGAGACACAGAGAGAGAGAGAGAGAGAGAGAGAGAGAGAGAGAGAGAGAGAGAGAGAGAGAGAGAGAGAGACACACACACACACAGAGATAGAGAGAGAGAGAGAGGGAGAGAGAGAGAGAGAGAGAGAGAGACACACACACACACACACAGAGATAGAGAGAGAGAGGGAGAGAGAGAGAGAGAGAGACACACACACACAGAGAGAGATAGAGAGAGAGAGAGAGAGGGAGAGAGAGACACAGAGAGAGAGAGGGAGAGAGAGAGAGAGACACACACACACAGAGAGATAGAGAGAGAGAGACAGAGAGAGAGAGAGAGAGATACAAAGTATTTAGATATGTGTACCAGAACTGGTGCGTGTAACAGTGATGTTGACATTGGTATACTAGTATACTAGTGACAAACACATGTGATTGCTATCAGAATAGACAATGCCGGTAAACAATGTCTTCAATAAATTTTAAAGACTAGTTTGCCTTTACGTTAGTAATAATTATGATGAACAGCAATTACTCACATTTCAACTAAACTCTGTTGTAAATGCTAAATTATAAGTACATTATCTATTTAGAATTGATGGAAACAGAATATAACTACATTTATCAATTTCCAGTTTTTCTGTACCGTTACCAATTCGACTTTTAGATTGTGCTGATACTGGTAGATTCTGTATATAATTGATTTGATTGTAAGATTCCGTGCTTGTTTGTTTTTTAGAAGTGTACGCTTGCCATATCATTGGTATCTTCATCAGCCTGATAGCCCCATATGTATGGTGAACGTGATTTATTGAACATTAAATACATTGTGTTATATACAATCTTAGATATACATGTTATCGGCCATAATGACAGACAGATACTGTGTTAGTTTAAACGTCAGCTTTGTACTTTATGCTTCAAAGACGTCATTGAAGATATGCGCTTTTGGAAATCTTAACATTATGTGTTTAGTAAGGTGTCCATCTACGTATAACGTTTGCAATTGCAATGTTTCACTAACTATGATGTTGAATTACTTATCTGATAAAAGTTGGTGTTTATACTGAATTTGTTGGTGTTGTTGTTGTTGTTGTTGTCTACATGTATACTGTTGCTTTCTATACTGGATTCTTTGTTGTCTGTACTGAATCTGCTGTTGTCTGTACTGAATCTGCTGTTGTCTGTAGTGAATCTGCTGTTGTCTTACTGAATCTGCTGTTGTCTGTACTGAATCTGCTGTTGTCTGAACGAATCTGCTGTTGTCTATACTGAATCTGTTGTTGTCTGTACTGAATCTACTATACTGAATCTGCTATTGTCTGTACTGAATCTGTTGTTGTCTGTACTGAATTTGCTGTTGTCTAAAATGAATTTGTTGAATCACAGAGTAAATATTACTCTTTATAATCCATCAGAATTTTTTGACAGTATAATTTTCTTAAAGTATATCTTCGGCCTACGCTATAATATTTTAACTGTTTCATTGCTCTCTCAGGATAAATTGACACATGGGTCAACATTTCAACAATGAATAAAAAGTAGACAGTTGAAATACCTAGATAAGTAGATTCTCCACCTTCAAAGATTGCTACTCTACTAAACGTCTTCAATACACCCTCTTCCGTTGCTGTGGCACCCACATATGTGCAAACCTAGATCAATAATATCACAGAGATAATCTGATCTATACGTAAGACCTCAAGGTAGTATGTACATGAGGTCTTTATTTACGAGAACAGTTTATGTTCTTTTTAATTGTTTAAACATAACATAACACCAGTGGAAAATATATCAAGGTTTCCGTCGTATAAATAATATATATATATATGTGTGTGTGTGTGTGTGTGTGTGTGTGTGTGTGTGTGTGTGTGTGTGTGTGTGTGTGTGTGTATAAGTATGTTTGTTAGGAATCTATACAGGATAAGGAGAAGACAATCTAAGTTGTGATAGCTTGTGTCTCATCCTGTTGTTTGAAACAATAAAATATGTTTAAATATAAATATAAATAAGTATGTTAAATTCGGACATTTCCGTCGCGATCTCGGAATCCGTCGTATAAATAATTGTGTTAAATTCGGACACTTGCGTTGCGGATTTGGGAGAGCCGTCGTGGTTCCGCGGTAGAGTGTTCGATTCGCATCCGGAGGGCCGCGGGTTCGAAAGAACCCTCACTGCTCAATGACCGTAAGTGCATAGCATAAACCAACTTTTGAAGCCCTTCATCGGGATTTGAAGACCTTTCATATTAGACAAAGATTCTCGAGTGTGACGTTAAACAACAATACAATAGAGAGGTTTGACTGTACATTTGGATTTATCATTTGGCCTTGTGTGATACACTTTCTCTTTAAAAAATATACCTAGGTTTTTAATTGGAGCTCAACTGATGAAGTTTAATTAACAGAAACGATTGCCCTGAGCATTATAACTTTAGTACTTTTTATATTTATGATATATAATACCTCACCGTGTATCAAATTTTTACCGTTTACACACTGGATACCTTAATATCTGGGAGAAAATTTCGATAAAAAATAAAAAGAGATTTTGCTATTTCTGGACAGAAAGTACTACCTATCTATCATGGCGTATTTGTAACATATTGAAATGCTATTATATCCTCCGAAACAGTGGACATTCCGCTCTTCACAATCTCAGTAATATCGTGTGGATGTTTTACCTTACTGTACTTTAGTTCCGATTGGTTTTACTTTCATGGTACACACATATTGTACTATAATAGTCAAATATGAATACATATTGAAATCGAAGAGTAATGAAATATTATTTCAAATAAACAGAGGTTTCAAACTAACCGGGTTACAATTGTAATAAAAAGGCCAGGGAATCATAATCATTTCAAATAAAGTGGCATGTCAATGTAACAGGGTTCAATATAAGTCTGTACGGCTGTATTTCATATTTTGATATTCCTCTCCCATTATCTTCATATCTGATACCGCAATAAAGTATTCACATATTATATTGCATTTATTTCATACAAAAACAATTGTAGTTCCACCGCAAACACAAACTAAGCCAGCGCAGGTAACTTGGTGCAGCATGTTGAAACAGTTTCCATAAATTGTTACTGAAGTTGCCGACATAACAATATGATCTGAACGTTTTAACTTTTATTTTACGTATATATTGTCAAAGATGAAGTGTTTACTCTTAATAAGTTAGAGTCTCTTCAGTATTTGATCAGCTGACCTGAAAATACAACTGTATGTGTATTTAAATTAGCGCACTCATATTTTAGTGCTCTCGGGGTGGGGATCTTCAATTCACGCAATTAATTTTATTAGTTTTGTCGTGTATGAAGAATGATAGGATGGAGAAATTTTAGCGCTGCCCTTGAATTAGTACAATTACGTGAGCGCGAAAGGCGCTAATATTGAATACCTCTAAAATAAGTACACCTATAGTATACTACTGGTTAATTGTCCTAACCACATAATCTGTACAATTCAAATGCCTGAAAACCTGTCCATTTGTTTATTGATAAGGTAGGATTACAAAGTTTTACTGTCATTGGCTTCCAACTTATAACTAAAACCTACAGTGGATATCCCTGACGTCCCTTAATGTTGATACTTCATCACTTTCCATTGTGACCTCAACACAACAATATTGTTTACAAAAATGGTATCGAATCATTTGTGCTTGAACATTTTGAACTTTCGTATTTACCAGATTGTTCCTTTAATATGTATTTTTGAATGCCAACATACCAGCTTCTATCCCCTGAAAAATGAATTGTTACGATTTTTTTTGAAAGACAAATCAATCGATCAATTTTAGATTGCAAACACACAGTGAAATCGATCGAAAGGTCCGATGATAAAATACCAAAATCAGTACTCGGTTACTCGAACAAAAATCATATCCCGAGTTCTCTTCGGATTTGACTGTGTTTTATAGATATATAATTTTAAAAAGGAATGTGCAGACGAGAGACTATGGACATAATAAACATGTTATGGCCTTTATATTAGTATATTGTACAAAAAATCGAAATTTGTATCTTTGAACTAGCATAGATGAAATATACTTTGTTCAACACCATTCACAGTAGGAAGTCTGATGTTCGTGAATGTCAAATTTGTAGTCTCTAATGTAAAGGTCTTTACTATAAAAATATATGTTGTCTAGACAAATACAATGTTTTCTTGATTGATATATCCTAATATTAACCTAGAGAAAAGCCAGTAATTATTATATGGATTTGTGAGCACTTGACAATGTTATTACGTAGGCTACTTCACGTGAACTATAATGATATCTCATTTATTTGTGTATGCTGTTATGACTCATATCAAGATTTTATCAAGCAAAACGTAAAAGCTAAAATGACGTCATCAAAAGGCTTTTCGGTATAATTCTATTATATTTACAACAGAATAGTCCATTACGTCATATCCATTAGTAATGACGTGCTTCAAGGTCGGATTCTGTAAGATGATATGAAAAAATGTTTATTTATGAGACAGTCTATCATAATTACTATTGTCCAAGTCATATTGCTTGGCAGGGCGTTCATATTGCTTGGCAGGGCGATCATATTGCTTGGCAGGGCGGCCGAGTAACCTTTTGATTATCATACGGACGATTTTACTCATTTTTTCGGTCATGACAAGCTTCACGAGAATTTGTTTTTATTTCTGACATGATACACGTAGATATGGTGACAAAGTAGGAATGATTGGTTTTTACGGTGTAATTTTAATTTTGCTATGCCTTCTTACCTAAAATTTAAACTCGTCCAGGTCAAGAAAGGGTTGACGAGACTCAAACCACCAAGTTATACGATTTTTACTATAATACACTGTCGATCCCCTTGCCGAGATAGGATCCAGTAAATATGTAAGCTACAAATGTCCAAATACATTTTGCGTCATTAATATTTCGCGCCATGCTAGGAATTTGCAAGGGATATAAATTAAAAATTTTAACTTTCAAAATTAGACAGTATCATTTTGACAAAATGGAAAATTGTAAAACATTTTACCAACTGTACCCCTTCATTGGCCGACCTGTGCCTTTAATCATATTAAGTAAATTCATACGGAATTTTCTATGTCAAAAAAGGACAAGCTAGCTGTGGCCTTCAATTTGACATTTAGATATATAGACGACGTTTTATCAATTAACAATGTCAATTTTCAAACATATGTCTATGCGATATATCCCACCAAACTAGAAATTAAGGACACTACAGAACCAAACACATACGTTTCCTGCCTGGACATTTCGCTTATTATAGACACAGACGGGATATTGCGACCAATCTATACCGTAAAACGTGTCAGCTTTCCAAATTTAAGTAGTAGTATCCCTTTGTCGCCTGCATATGGTGTCTATATTTCGCAGATGATTCGATATGCCAGGCGTGTTCAACATATGAACATTTCATGTACTGTTTTCACAAAGATATCAGCAATTAATGTCAATATTTCGCAAATTTTATAGTCGGTATAATGACCTCATTTGCAATCACAATGTTTCACTAAATGAAATGTTTACTTTACTTGTTAGATTGCGCTTGTTGAATCGTATATACCGATTATGACGAGGGTTTGTTTCCTCGTAACGGAAGTGTCCGGTCAACAGGACATGCTTACTCTTCCATGACACCTAATCCCACCTCTGTATTTTCAGAGGTTTTTGTTTGTTCACTGTTCATAAGCTTTTATATTGTTTCCTGATTTTTATGCAAGTTATGATTTGCAGGTTATTTTAAAACTGTAGGTACGAGTAACGTTGGTATTTATGTCTATTTTTCTCTATGTTAGATTCGAGCCCAGCTGATGACGTCTTAATGACATAAACGGTCGACTACAGCATTAATTTTTGTCTCTTTTGTATAACTATGACTTTGGAATATTTTATGCAAAGGATGGTCATATACATATGATACCAGTAAAACATACTATTTTTCCTTTAACATCACAGATAAAATCTGTATTGCCATTCAAATTATGATGGGATTATGTTAAACGTTTAACTGGATTATCAGTAGGTGGCACCGGATGTACTGTTTATTGTGGTCAAGATACAGTGATATTTGTGGGACGTCTAGACATTGGTAACTAAGGTTACGGACATTTGGATGGTGATGAAAATAATGATAATGCAGAATTGACGCGTTCTGGTCATTTTATGGTGTTAACAATAGAAATTCAGATCTGTGTTTGTGATACTCTGTGGTCTACAGATCGATGGTGAGTGATATATTGTCCGTAAGGAGATGGATTTGTTTGCCTAGATCAAAATGTCATTAAATTCAGCACTGCTTTCTCAGTTTCTGTCGACTTTTGAATTACCGTTACCGCTTAGATTGCAACACAATTACCATTTACCTCGATTCATTTCCACATTACATCTAATCTATTATCGTGTGAATTCTTTTGTTATGTAAGTACATCAGAATTTCCTTTGCCGTCTCACCATCTGTACTCTAAACCAATAAAATTAATGATATTCCTAGTTATAAAGGTCGGGTGGACTTTGATTTTATGCCTGGTCGACAAATGGTGATCTATTTCATTAATACGCTTGATAGCCCCCATTGTTTTAAACCCAAAATCAATGGAAGAATTTAAGATAAAATCAGTACGATTTAACATTGCCGTTTTCGATTCTACATTTTTGACGTGAAAAGCTTCATTTACATATAAATCAGATACAATCGTTCTAGAATGCCATTCTTTTTCTATAAAGTACGATCGGGAACGATCAGACCTCGTCTGTTTATTTGCAAAAAAGCGTCCATATCTGATTTTTAGACATCGGTGTAAGATCTATCAGATAGGCGCATGAAAATGAAATAAAATCGCTTTCTGCTGAGGGAATTGCATTGAAGAAACCATTTTCTGAGTATTAACCTCCATACAAGACTAAGAATTAATCTGAGTAAATTGTATGTTGCTATGGAAACGATCGTAATCACAACAATATCTAGTTTGATGAAATGTCATAACTTTTCTGGCTTCGCTATGATTTGGATTAGATATTTTGACGTTCGACTGTCGTTTTATGTGTATGTATATATTTACGTATCATCACGGCGTTCATTTCATTATTGATGGTCCATTTCAGTGTGTTTTGTAAATTACTGCATCGTTTGTAATGAATCTGATTTCCGTCTCTCATTTTTCCTGTTTCTGTACCGCGGTAGATAAAAGACACTGTAACTCATCTAAACTGATGGGATCCTGAGGAAGATGAAACTACAGATAATATATCTTGTTGATCTTTTTTTTTAAATTTCAATTGATAAAAAAATTTCCTTGTTAATGTCGGAAATATGAAATATAAAAACAACTTTTTCAACACTAAAGATAAATATAAATTAATTTGATAATTTATAACCGTCGTTACACGCCTACGTCAATATTGTATCTATTTTATATTGATATCACAGTTTACATGTTGTTGGGTTCTCAAAAGATTAAACTTGACGGTAAAGCAACCGAACAATCAGAACAACAACAACAAGCGTGTTATGTGTTATATTAAAAGTAAATATTTAGGTATTTAAACTTTTAATATAGCAAATGTACGGAATTTTAAAATCACAATAAAAACTTCCTTGAACAAATAAATACCATTTTACTTTATTTTGGTATGCTTACTCCTCCATGGCACCTGATCCCACCTCTTGGTTTCCAGAGGTCCGTGTTTGTCCATTTTTACCGAATTTGTATCTATGTCCTGGACATTCTATTGATTTATACTTTGGTATCTGAGATTTATATATTTGGCCCTACATGATTTCATTTATTTATTATTTCAGACATCAACTTTGTATACTAGTTTTTCTTTGCGAAAAGACTGAAAACTGAGTAAACGTTCAGAATTATAATTTTTTGTAATATTAATTTGTTGCACGTTATACTAGCTTTTTATATTACGTGTCAGTATTTTTTCTAGTATAAACTGGGAAACAATATGTAAAAAGAGCTACGAAAATTTGAAATTATTCTCTCTTTCAATTATTCAACTATCATTATTCATAGTTATTTGTTGTTTCAAATGTAATAACTCATTTACGGTTAATTTACTTTTATCAATAAATTATATAATTTATAAATTATAATGGCATATTATAATTATCTGTTCTCTAATAAAATACAAATTTTAAATACATAGAAAAAAACACAGTTTTTACTACTGAAACTAAACTGTGATGTAAGTAAATAAGAAAAAGCTTCATTTTGAATTAGATGATACTTAATACTAGAAAAAAAGTAAAAAATTCAATATATATAAAATTTATATATATATATATATATATATATATATATATATATATATATATATATATATATATATATATATATATATATTATTCTTATTATTTTGTATAGACGTCTCCAAATGAGTGAAATATTCTTGAGTGGGATGTTAATCAACAATAAACAAACATAATTTTGTATTTGAAATAGTATTTTAAAAATTATTTGCTATTAATTTTGATAATTTAGATTTCATGCAACAACTTTTAGATATGAAAATTTTAAACATGAATGTAACATTATCATATCACTTTTGAGATAATAAGGACGCAATTATTTCTAATAAATCAATGTTTTTTTCTATAGTAAATGTCAGAGTTATGTCCCTTTTAAATGAGACTTGATACCAGATTCATTTTGATCAAAGATTTTCCAGATGTATTTTTATCGTTTTGGGGTGTATACTCTCAGTCTGTGTATTCTTTTGTCTATATAATATCAGCTAAATATCAAATATAAAATACTTTCAAAATCACTTTATGAAAAGTTGCCATTTCGTATCTGATATTTAGTTTGATGATTTATTTCTCAGTGGAAACATCTACCAAATTACAGAGAATTTTATACGGTAGCCTCTAATTGTGTTTGAATGTTTGTTACATCTTTCAACGAAGTAACATGCTTGATATTGTTCCATCATCATCTTTATACTTCGTCGTAAAACACCATCATCATCATCATCATCATCATCATCATCATCATCATCGTGGTTTTCATTATTACCATCGTTATTAATATCATTATTATTATCAGCATTATTATTACCATTATCATTATTATTAATTGTATTATTTTCATTATCATTAAAATTATTATTATCATCATCATTATCATTAATATTATTATTATTAAAATTATTATTAATAAAATTATTATTACTTTTATCCATTATTATTATTATTATTATTATTATTATTATTATTATTCTATTATTATTATTATTATTATTATTATTATTATTATTATTATTATTTTTATCATCATTTTTATTATTATTATTATTATTATTATTATTATTATTATTATTATTATTATTATTATTATAGCCATTTTGTATATACGTGTACAATGAACATCTACATAACATATCATGAATTTGTAGCAATGTTTTTAATTAAGGAAGATTTTCTCCAGAGTCTTTTTCAGAATTTATAAACAAAACATACTCATCATACCTCTCAGATTGATTATATCATCTAATATACTGAAAGTTCGACACATGTGATTCATAGTTTTATTATATTCACAGCCTCTACGTGACAGATGGACATATAATTAACTATAAGAAAGACGCAAACAAGAATATTATATCTACAATACGTCTGGAAGCAAAATGAAAATTATGTGAATGATAATTATTATGGTGATAAATAATCATATTTTTGGGTGCGTATTATTCAAACGAAGAACAATGGCGACGACATTGGAGAGTTGATAAACCTACAGTTGGTGCTCACGTAACGATGGTTCAGCGATCATAAACCAAGTTTTCATCTCGTCTACAAATATTAAAGAACATTTAAATAAAAAAGATAATAATTGCAAAAATGTTAATATGCTTTTTGCAGCTGCTGGGGCTCTTGTCATTCTTTATTTCGATGGAATTGACAAGCCTGGCTTTGATAAATCGGATCGGGATGCAGAAACCAATCAAAGACGCGGAAACCCTTGGAATGGTTGGACTTGATCCTTTTATCAGCATCGTCTCAAACTGCTGTCAGTTCCTTGCTAATCTTTGCGTTCAATAAACTCAACGATGTTTTATCTTTCTTTCTGGAAAATTGAGATATATAAATGACATTTGTATCAAATATCCCTATTATATTAAAGAATATCTGACCAAGTTGTATGCATTCTGCGTTTAGATTCGTGTTGTTGTGGTTTTCTCAGGGTTTTGTATATTTTCTTTAAATACTTTAATTTCCGTTTATTCTGGATAAAATGCTAAGGGATGAGGTTAAACATCGGATTATCAGCAGAACAAGTATTGCACCATACCGGTAAGTATATCGCATAAAACCACCATTCGCTTTCATAGTTTTAGACTAGAAACCGACTCTCAAAACAGAATTCACTCAATTGAACTAGTGACTGGAAAATATCAAACCGTTATCGGTCAACTTTAACCAACGTTATACAATCTGAAGAATGAGTAGACCAATTTCAATAAATCAAATAAGAACTTTGAATAATGACGCGACACACTTGTGTTGAGGGATGCTATTTGTTTTCAGTATGGTATTCTGTATGTTCTGTATTTTAATGTTGTGTACACAATATTTATCTGTATTTGTGAATGGTCACGTTAAGTGTGTAAAGGTCAGTATTTAGATATATTGTTTAATATGTGTTATGTATATATAGCGAGCTAATTTCAAAAGGTGTATCTTTCTTCATAATATATACCGTATAAGCAGAAATTTTAGCGAGGATTCAATTTTGGCATTATTAGCGAGGTTGTTGAGATCGCTAAAATTAAATATGATCGATAAGAAATCATTCCTCATTGTAGGTAAAGAGTTATCTTTTTTAAATTATCAAATCGCTAAAATTAGTTCTCCCTAAAATTACATACAATATTTTTGGACAAAACACTAAATTTGCGCCTCGCTAAAATTTCCACTTATACGGTATCTTGCCAAATGTATGCTGTTTTATTATCGATAAATAATGTAATAAATATTACATAGGTTATACATTTTATAAAATCCAGTATATTTTAAACATTTGTATAAAATGTGTAAATTTGCAATTGAACGCCTATATATTTAAATATTACATAATGAATTATAGAATACCATGAAAAGGTGATACTCTGTTATATGTTTTAAAAGTGTTTTGCCAATGAATAAAGTAAGGTGTAGGGAAAACGTGTATTACGTTGTAGACTAGTTAAATGTGTTAAAATGATTCAATAGCTTCCGTTTCATAGAAGTGAAAATTGAAATTTAGCAGAAAGACATAGCTTAAATTCCCCGGGAACCATCACATGCGCTGCAAAAACAGGTGTATAATCTAGATCACATCTACTCTTAATATGCATCATTTAACTATAAGATAAAAGCGTTTATTTGATATAGATGTGTATCTGTGCAAACGGTTTTGCTACTATGATCTGTAATTAATGAGTTGTGAATGCTATCGTGTTATTATATCTTAACAACATAATTACATTTTGTTCCCTCCGTACGTTAATGTAAGACTTCAACGGTGTTCTCAAAATTATTGTGCGTAAAATATTCTCGCAGGAAAAACATCAAAACAAGATATAGAATACTGATATTTGATATAACAAACATCAAAGGACACGATGAGTAGAGTGTTTTGAAGAAAAATTACCAAATTCACATAATTCTTTTGATAAAATCGGATTTTGAATTTATATAATCTTGAAGTATCCCAAATGAGATAACGCTTTTAGAAAATAATGTAATTTTAGAATAAAATGGCTGATAATATTAAACAACAACAACAGCAATTGTTCCAGTACTATGATGAAACAGTAAAGTAGATTTAAAAATGAATAAAAGAAAATGAATTGCTATCATTCAGCACTCTTTATTATTATTTTTTTTGTAAAATAATGTATCCCATTCTAGTTTTATTCATTTCGTGAATGTCCATTTATTTATTTTTCATTTCGTTATTTATCTATTCATTTCTTCAGTTTGTTATCATTATTACATATTTTTTGCAATTTCTAGATTTACACATTAGTTTTAAGGCTTTCCTAAAATACAAAATATGAAAAAATTATATTAAGAATATTATCATTGACTGTCGTAATTAAGCCTTTTGCCATACCGACTGTTGTAACAAAGCCTTTTGTCATACCGACTGTTGTAACTAAGCCTTTTGCCATACCGACTGTTGTAACTAAGCCTTTTGCCATACCGACGGTTGTAACTATAATGTTTGCCACACTGATTATTGTAACAATGGCTTTTGCTACTTTGACTTGTAACTATGGACTGTGTCATACTGACTTGTTACTATGGCACATTGTCATACTGACAGTTGTAACGATGGACTGTGTCATACTAGCTGTTTTAACTATGGCTTGTGTAACATACCGTTATGGCTATGGTTTTTGACATAGGCCTACTGACTTTTTTTACTATGCCTTTTGCCATACTGATTATTGTAACTATGACTTTTGCCATACTGATTATTGTAACTATGACTTTTGCTATACATACTGTTGTAACTATGGTTTGTGTCAGACTGACCGTTGTAACTATGGCTTGTGTCATACTGACTGTTGCTACTATGGCACATTGTTATACTGAGTGTTGTAACAATGGACTGTATCATACTAACTGTTGTAACTATGGCGTGTGTCATATTGACTGTTGCTACTATGGTACATTGTCATACTGAGTGTTGTAACAATGGACTGTATCATACTAACTGTTGTAACTATGGACTGTGTCATACTGACCGTTGTAACTATGGCTTGTGTCATACTGACCGTTGTAATCATGGCTTGTGACACACCGACCATTGTAACTATGGCTTGTGTCACATTGACCTTTGTAACTATGGCTTGTGTCACACTTACCGTTGTAGCAATGGTTTTTGTCATACTGAGTATTGTAACTATGACTTTTGCCATACTCATTATTGTAACTATGACTTTTGCTATACATACTGTTGTAACTATGGTTTGTGTCAGACTGACCGTTGTAACTATGGCGTGTGTCATACTGACTGTTGCTACTATGGCACATTGTCATACTGAGTGTTGTAACAATGGACTGTATCATACTAACCGTTGTAACTATGGCGTGTGTCATACTGACCGTTGTAACTATGGCTTGTGTCATACTGACTGTTGCTACTATGGCACATTGTTATACTGAGTGTTGTAACAATGGACTGTATCATACTAACTGTTGTAACTATACGTGTGGCACACTGTTGCTACTATGGTACATTGTCATACTGAGTGTTGTAACAATGGACTGTATCATACTAACTGTTGTAACTATGGACTGTGTCATACTGACCGTTGTAACTATGGCTTGTGTCATACTGACCGTTGTAATCATGGCTTGTGACACACCGACCATTGTAACTATGGCTTGTGTCACATTGACCTTTGTAACTATGGCTTGTGTCACACTTACCGTTGTAGCAATGGTTTTTGTCATACTGAGTATTGTAACTATGACTTTTGCCATACTCATTATTGTAACTATGACTTTTGTATACATATGTTGTAACTATGGTTTGTGTCAGACTGACCGTTGTAACTATGGCGTGTGATACTGACTGTTGCTACTATGGCACATTGTCATACTGAGTGTTGTAACAATGGACTGTATCATACTAACCGTTGTAACTATGGCGTGTGTCATACTGACCGTTGTAACTATGGCTTGTGTCATACTGACTGTTGCTACTATGGCACATTGTCATACTGAGTGTTGTAACAATGGACTGTATCATACTAACTGTTGTAACTATGGCGTGTGTCATATTGACTGTTGCTACTATGGCACATTGTCATTGTTGTAACAATGGACTGATCATACTAACTGTTGTAACTATGGACTGTGTCATACTGACCGTTATAACTATGGCTTGTGTCATACTGACCGTTGTAATCATGGCTTGTGACACACCGACCATTGTAACTATGGCTTGTGTCACATTGACCTTTGTAACTATGGCTTGTGTCACACTTACCGTTGTAGCAATGGTTTTTGTCATACTGAGTATTGTAACTATGACTTGTGTCAAACTGAACGTTGTAACAATGGTTTTTATCTTACTGACTATTGTAACTATGGCTTGCGTCACACTTACCGTTGTAACTACGACATTTGTCATACTGACTGGTGTAACTATGGTGTTTTTCATACTGACAGTTGCAACTTTGGCTTTTGCCATACTTACTATTTTAACTATTTTTTTGTCATACTGACCGTAAAGACTATGGCTTTTGTCACACTGACCATTGTAACTCTGGCTTTTGTCATACTGATCGTTGAGGCTATGGCTTTTTTCACACTGACCGTTGTAACTATGCTTTTGTCATACTTACTGTTATAACTGTAATTTTTGTCATACTGACAGTTATAATTTTGGTATTATGTTTATAATATTTGTAACTATGACTTTTTGCATACTGGCTATTGTAAATATCATTAATAATAGCAAAGTTATAGTTTTACAAACGAGGTCTAAACAAATGATATTTACAATAGCCAGTATGCAAAAAGTCATAGTTACAACTGTCAATAAGACTTCATATAGATATACATTTCCTTAAGAAAAAGTGCAATCATACAAGCCCAAAAGAGTGCCCAACGTTAAAATGAATTTCTTAGCTTTAAGAAGTTTAAATTTTATTTTAAATGGTGCTGTCTCAGCGAAATATTACTGTAGTATAAAATAATTGGCTGGTACCGATATACCAGGTTTTATGTATACCCTCGGGGTATTAGGTATCTTATTAGGTACCCAGAGTTACCACCACTCGTAGCAGGTATCGATTGTGATGTCATTTGTTTGTGCGTAAAATGAGAAAAGTTATCAATTGTGACGTCATATGTTTGTATGAAAACGACGTTGTTTTCTCACGTAAAGACATGACGTCACAATACCTGGTGAAACGGGAGATAACTCTGACTAACGAAAAGACAGAATACCCTCAAAAGGTCCACCAGCAGTGGTTATGAATGTCATTAACAATACCAAGATTATAGTTTTACAAAAGAGGCCTAAAGAAATGCTCAAGACGACGATCGTTTCTGTCAATAAGACTTCATCAGTCATTTTAATTTGACTGTTGACTCACTGTGACCGATCTACAGGGGATGCTTACTCCTCCATGACACCTTATCCCACCTCTAGATTTCAACAGGTCCGTGTTTGTCCATTTTTAAACAGGTTTGTATCTATATCGTGGACATCCTAATGATTTATAATTTGGTATCTGATTTTTTGTATATTGAACTAGAATTTAATATAAATGTATGTTCCCGAAAGACAAAGTAGTATCAAACAGGGCCAAATAATATTGATATATGTATTGACAAATCCGTAGATAAGAGTACCCTATGTAACTAAGGCTTTTGTCAAACTGGGTTTTGTAACCATACCTTTTGCCTAACGATATGTAACTATGAATTGTATAATACTGACTGTAACTTTGACTTATGTCATACTGACTGTTGTAACTCTGACTTATATCATACTGACTGTTGTAACTAATGCTTTTGTCATACTGACTGTTGTAGCTATGACTTATGTCATACTGACTGTTGTAACTAATGCTTTTGTCATACTGACTGTTGTACCTATGACTTATGTCATACTGACTGTTGTAGCTATGACTTATGCCATACTGACTGTTGTAACTAATGCTTTTGTCATACTGACTGTTGTAACTAATGCTTTTGTCATACTGACTGTTGTACCTATGACTTATGTCATACTGACTGTTGTAACTTATGCTTTTGTCATACTGACTGTTGTACCTATGACTTATGCCATACTGACTGTTGTAACTAATGCTTTTGTCATACTGACTGTTGTACCTATGACTTATGTCATACTGACTGTTGTAACTTATGCTTTTGTCATACTGACTGTTGTAGCTATGACTTTTATCATACTGACTGTTGTAACTAATGCTTTTGTCATACTGACTGTTGTACCTATGACTTATGTCATACTGACTGTTGTAACTTATGCTTTTGTCATACTGACTGTTGTAGCTATGACTTATGTCATACTGACTGTTGTAACTATGACTTATATCATACTGACTGTTGTAACTAATGTTTTTGTCATGCTGACTGCTATAGCTATGACTTTTATCATACTGACTGTTGTAACTATAACTTTTATCATACTGACTGTTGTAACTATGACTTTTATCATACTGACTGTTGTAACTATGATTTTTGTCATACTGACTGTTGTAACTATGACTTATGTCATACTACCTATTATAAATATGACATGACATAGTGACTATTATAACTATGACTTTTGTCATACTGACTGTTGTAAATATGACTGTTGTCACACTTATCATGACTTTTGGTAAAACTCCTGGTAGGTGGGAACATGAAACACTGACTGACACACTTAAAATATCGTTCTAAATAATAGGAAGCCAATGTATAATTTTATAATACTTTTTTAATCTTTGAAGGTTTAAAGCAAACTTCATAAAACAACACGATTTGATGTGCAGAAGAAATCAACCGTTAAAATTATGTTTACCTTGTGCATTACCATACACTTAGTGTCTTAAAGAAAAATCAGGAATCATATATACCGACAATTTGCTTACAATATTACGGGTTTAATAGTTTTTATTACATTAAATTATTTACTTATTAGTACAGAGTGCAGAACGAAACTTTTATAACTTCCGTTTTATACAGACATACGATCCTACTTTTTCTTTAGGAATATGGTTTGTAAAATGCAGAAAAGAAAACTGCATAAAATTTATAATGTCGGATTCAGGATACTAATGGAACTATATCATGTACCACGTGATACCCGATAACGTTTGTGCGGGATTGTTGTTTCTATTAGTGATGGAATGACGCTAGAAGACGATATCCCGCGGTAACTCATTTTAGCGGGAAGATTACGTAGAGTTACGTTTCATCACCACTGGAGATATTAGTAACCGCACAAACGTTAATGTTTATCAAGTTGTACATGAATTACTCCCATTAGTGTATATCGGTCTTGATTTTCATGTTTATTTCATGAATAATTTGATAATAGTATAGCTTATCTTATCCATTTCCCCTGGTTATTAGTTACCAGTATCCAAACAATATAGTAATTGAAGATCAGCATTTTTATTATTTTATTTTACCGTGGACTCATGGCGGGTGTGACCAGTCGACAGGGGATGCTAGTTAGTTCTCCAAGGCACCTGACTGATCCGACTTCTGGATTGCCAGAGGTCCGTGTTTGTCCAATATCACCATATCTGTGCGTGTATCTTGGACATCATAGAGATTTAAACTTTGGTTTCTGAGATTTCTTTTATTATGCAACAAAACAATGGTTTTTCAATCTATCTGCTGTACATTATTTTGTGTATTAGCTACTGAAGTATTGAGTGTATCTTGTGGGTGATAGAAAACGGGGAAAACCATTGTCTTTATGGTAAAAAAATGTTAAATATCAGGGATTCTGTCGACCATCTTAATCATTTATACAGTGTTTCCGGTAACCAATCCCCAACTTTTAAAATATATAATGTAGACGAAAAAGTTATCCATGATTCTTTTCTACCAAGCACATAATCAGTGGTTCTTTTTTAATGTTGCAAGTCTTGAGGTATTCGTGACTAACAACAGTGACGTCATCCGTGATGAAATGTAACTTTAGATCGAGGGGTTGAAACAAGATGATGTATACGAACATATACAAACAGCTTGTTGAATGTTGAAGGTAGTCCAGCAAAGCTTGAACCTGTTTGTATAAGTGTAACCGTTGATGTATTGAAAGGATCTGGATGACGTGATCTTGTGATTGAGATTGCATGAAATGAAAGCAACGCTATTTTACGATCCTGGATATTACATGTGATCAGACAGTTTGTATACTTATTAATAGTTTTAGTTAAGGATATGTCGTTTTTGGATGAAAAATAACTTGCTGATCAAAACAATTTGCAATTTGAGAACAACATGATTCAACAAAATGGATCTATATAAGGAAATCCTTGTTAAACTGCCAAATTTTGTTTAACCAAATTTTGGTATAATTAAGGGGTTTGTCAATGTGCTGAGAGATACCATAAAATGAAATTACAGGGCAAGTTCGAAAAGTGGACTTTCAAAAGTTAAGCGAATAGGCAAATGAAATGATGGGCATTATAAAGAGGTGTGTGGTATACAGAATGTGATTCAATACGAAATTATTCCGTCAGAAAATGGAATCAAAATTTAGGAATATATGTCTCAAGGACAGTCCTGTGGGTAAATCTACTCCATTTGCACTTCATGCTAGCATTTGACGGGCGATTTTAAAAGGCTCTGGTTTGTTAAATGCACGTACGAAAACAACACCCGGGTGATACCCGTGCTCCTCTACCACAGAATATTCAAATCCTTAATCGTGGACAATGTAGAGCATTTGTTACAGTGCCATTGTCTCCCACCCTCTCGACCTCTTATTAATCCACACAAACAATAGACTTTCTTTTGATTATTTACCTTTAAAATGTCCTTTGACATACTCTTTACTTAATCACATGTTCGCGTTAAGTTCCTTCTGCATTCTAATCGAGTAATACGTCTACCGATAATAATGGTCGTCACTTAAAACAACCTTTCAAATGAAAGTATATAATAGTGATGCCGATTATCTCTACACTAATGTCATATTTCGATGTCATACGTTATATAAAAATGTAGTGTTTTGGCAGAATAATATCCACTCCAGGCAAGTAAACAGTCAACTTTATTTCACATTTTAAGTTTACAACACATTAACTCATTCACCCCTAAATACACATTTGGACTGGCCAAAGTCATCGATTTACAGAAGACTCCGTTGTTTGTCAGGGGTCGATACATTTTTCCTACGTCGGTTTGTTTGCTTTAGTGATGTTTGACGCCACAACCCACAGTATTCCAGATATATAGTGACAGCCATTAAAATGGTGGGAAGAACCCGGTTACAATGTACCCGGGAAGAGACCACCGGTCTCCCATAAGGCAAACCCTCTCACAAAATCAGCTTAGGTTTCAGCAGGACTGGAACTTGCGCCTCTAGAGTTGTCCTACGTAAAGATCGAACTAAAATTATATGTAGTTTCAGAGTAACATTTATCGTCAATTCCTATTGACAACATATATTGTGCAAATAAACATAACTGTAATATTATAAATCAGTAAGGGGGTCCTCTATGTCTAAGTTCTCTTCTTTAAACCTAAAACTTCTGATAAGCTAGTATAAGTCTTAGGTTGGAACCTTTCCCGATTTTATGGGGATTAATTTTACTTCCTGAATGCTGTAGGTATTTTACCGGGTACTTTGTAAACACGTGTATCTGACATTAAAAACTTGTCACTATGTGATTCAGTATTGGTAGCAACATAAGGAAAGGCACCCCCTTCATATGCTACTTTGGCGGAGTTGCAACGTGGCAGAGAGAATCTTGAAAATGGCCAGTCCTGGAATGCCTGCACCTGAGGCAACTTCCGAAATAGTCACTAAAGCCAATAGTCCATTATATGGTTATGGGTTAGAAAATAATTACAGAGATACAGAGCTAGTGTTGTAGATGTTTCTCCGGAAATAGTTCATTCCGTTATTACGGAGAATCTGTAGTTAGCCAGCCGTCTTACAGTTGATCAGGAACAACAAATTTGATATCTTGCGTTTTACCCTGAACGTTTTGGAGATAAAACTTTACTTTCTGTTGTGATTTGTGACTATGGATGAAGCAGGAATCCATTATTTCTTCCCAGACTCCAAACAACAGTCTAAACAAACGAAGCAGCCTAAGTTACCCATGCCAAAGAAGACAAAATCTGTTCAGTGGAAATGTTGTGGTCTTGTTTCAGGGAAGCTGATGATATCCTTTTTGTAAATTATCTACAAAATGGGCAATGAATGTATGGTACATATTATGCGCCACTACTTACGCAGTTAAGGATGTTCGCCTATTAAGGAATTCTCATGGATGTACAAACCTCAAAACTCTTTCTTCTTTCACTGAATATACCCAAAACGTACTAATTTTTAAAAAGCAAAAAAAAAGAAAAAATACGGTTCTATCCATAATTTTTATTTATTTATTATTATTATCATTATTATTATTATTATTATTATTATTATTATTATTATTATTATTATTATTTTTGCATTGATGTGACTTTGATGTGTAATATCCTTACAAAACTGTACAATATGGAACTCAATGAATTCATATATGACACCAACAATTTTGAAATATTAACTTAAATTTGGGCATTGACTGATACAAAACTGACTTTGTTTTGGTCAAAACAATGACTTATATTCAAAATAAGCACAATTTATAACATACAAAGCTCTAATTAGCAAAAAAGTAGCCTAACTGGGTATCCTTTATTGTATTTTGGCAGAGGGAGAAAAGGCTCCATTGCATAAATAAAGAGAAATAACAAAATAAAACAAAATGCCAAACTAGTTTAGCATGTGTCTTTTATTAATACAACATATAATATAAATATCTATTCACATTAGATTTCAGTATATATGGCTTAGTATAACCCAACCCCCTATTTTTTCCAAAGGTTTGACAATAGCCAATATAAAAAGCAATTATGAAATAAGAATGTGTGTAAAACTATTCTGACGGGTTTATTTTATAAATACAATTTGTTATATGTTGTTTAAACAAAAGAAATAGATATCTTCCCAGGTTAATTTTTAGTTTACACGGCTAATTACATAAACAAATAGGTGCCAATTCATGACATAAAGAGCAAAATATGAAAATATCTTTGTTTTGACCAATCAGGGGGTTTATTTTGTTACCATGGCCACTGATACTTTCATAACATCTGCCACTGAATTTGTAATACGAAAATACCCCAAAGTACCATTTTTCATGAAAATCTGACAATATCAAATTTTGACCAATCACAGACTTTTATTTTGCTACCATGGCAAAAAACCTTTCTGTAACATCTTTCATTGACTTCATCTTACCAAAATACCTCTAATTTCTATTTTTCATAAACAATATCATCGAAATACCTCTTTAAACTTATTTTCAGCAAAATCTGATAATATCAAAATAGTTGTACTTCAAGAGTTATCTCCCCTAATGTATCTATGACGTAAACCAACAGTGGATCATCCTAAAGAAAAAGATTAAGAAAAAGCGTCTTGCAGAACTCAGCAAATACAATGACCTAGCTAAACAGGTCAGATGTTGTTTTGGTTGCCATTAATTGATTTATTATCCCGCTCATCCGACTGATCTGGCTCCAACCATAGTAGTTATCCCCAAGATTTCGAACTTTCAAACTTTGTTTTGTTACTTTCATGACTTTGTACTTATGCTGTGCATTCCTATCACGCGGCGATACACATAATATTTTCTATCAAGAACGACAATATTATTAATATTTTTAGAAAGTCTACTAAATATATACCTTTAATTTCAAAAAGTATTTTTGTAGTAAAAGCTCCAGCAAATATTCATAAGTAATACCAGGTAGACTTAAGTGTTATTTCAGTTTGTACCGGAGCTCAATCACTTTTGTTTTTTGTAACAGCATCAATATTAAGTTATTTAATTTCTGATAATATATCATAAAATCAAGGAAATAAAGACAACGATCTTAAAGGCAATATATTACACGATATATGCTTCTATCAAATCGGAGAAGTCAGTTGTGAGGTCAAGAGTTTTGTATCTCCTGCATACAAGAATCTAAATCACTTCGGATGAATTCATGTAAAAATATCATAAAGATCTAATGATTTCTTTCTCTCATTTTTTTTCTTAGCTTCAAACAACACCCTGAATTCACGGCATGTATTCAAAATGTTAATGACAAATGAATGTTTGTCTCTTGGATAAAATAAAAAATAGTTACACAATGAATTGCCTTATCTGCGAGTAACAAGATCTTTGCTCCAGAAAGCATTAATTCCTTGTATTGGAAAAGCTTATTAAAATATCATCGATCAGCCTTATCTCTCCAACCAGAAGCCTTATCAGGCCAAAAATTATTTTCGCACCGAACTGCTTCCAAGAGCCAATAAATATAATGATAAAATTTTATATAACGTAATTAAAGTCGCATTTCCCGGTTTGCGAATATAAACACGATTCCTGTTTAATAACCGATCCAGTTTATGCATCAAGTGTTAAGATAAATGTTTTTAATTTTTGTTTTCTTTACACAAAATCTGCATATATTCTATGTATTTCGTGCCGTGTACAATAGTTTATTTGAGTGTTAGGGTTCACGGATGTATTTCCGGTTTCACAACGACCTGTGTTGTATTCTTCAAAGAAATAACTATCCTCATTACCGTGATATATTTGATCTTTTTCAGTCTAAATTTCCTTCAGGTTATCATACAGATCATTATTTTCCTTTTTTATTCTTATGCTTGGTTTTTATATCATCATTAATTTGTTCAAATTGAAGAGATAACACTTTCATATATTGTTTTGAGTTATATACAGTAAACCAATGTTTCTAAATATGAATATGATAAATCTCTTGATATATAGAGTTGGTTATATTCAAGATCTATAGTAATTAATCTACATATTTTGGTCTTTTGTTCAAAGAGGAAGGGGTATCGTTGACGAACTTATTTTCTTATCAGTTTTATTATTATTATTATTATTATTATTATTATTATTATATATATATATATATATATATATATATATATATATATATATATATATATATATATATATATATATATATATATATATACTTTAATGACACGGACAAAAATGAAGTCCGGACTATCATTTCATGACTTTTATCTATGCTCTCTCTCTCTCTCTCTTTCTCTCTCTCTCTCTCTCTCTCTCTCTCTCTCTCTCTCTCTCTGTCTCTCTCTCTCTCTCTATCTCTCTCTCTTTCTATATATATATATATATATATAATAAGACAAATTTATTAGACCCTTCATTCACACTCTAACTATTGATATGTTTCAAAATATAAAGCACATTTATTACGTTGATTTAAACTATAATATTACCAAATTAGCAAAGGGATTTCCGTGTACATCCGTGATTCAATTTTTAATTCAAGCAACATAAATTCATATTTTATCAAATGCCTATTTTTCATTGGGTATGAAAATAGAAAAATCGACGAATGACTAGGTGTTCTTGTATCCTGTAAAATATTACTCCGTATCTTAGTCGTTTATCGGTATACTAAAATTTGATTTCCGGAAGTCATTTTAAGTCATTCTAGTCGTGTGATATAAAGTTAACATTACTAATTATTTACTACCCTTTTTATTTGCAAGTTTTTTTATTATCGAAGAAAACTTTCTGTGAATAGTATTTGACTCATTCACGAGTATGTATGTATTAAATGTCCGTGTAGAAAATACCCCAGGCATATTGTATACTATAGACTGGATATTCTGTCCAGAAACAAATACATAAACTTCCGATGACTGTATAAACCAAATCAAAAATAATTTAAACATTTTTAAAATGTTTCTGACCGAAATTATTGACTTTTAAATCAACTTGGACGATTTTACAGATAGGCTCAGTTTCATTACTTTGTATTCTGGCGTCAGTATGGGCACCGTGTTGTTATCCAGCCGGATGACGCATCGAAGTCATTGTGTCCGTGAGCAGAGGTACAAGGTATTCGTCATAACCACTTATGCAACTGACCAATACATGTAAAACGATACTTTAAATCTTCTCTTTGAAAAGTTGTACAACTTGAAGACGCGAGAAATAATACACAATACACCGAACTAGTCGCTACCGGCAGTCCCACTGTTATCTTTATATTTCTACTCTATAAGGACACAGACTTCACTTGAATAAGTAACTTAAGTTAGATCATGATTATATTTCAGGTCAAAGTAATTCATGTCGATAAAATGAAACTTAATCTCGGCTGTTGACCTTTTGAAAATCGGCCTATTACAAATTAAACTGATCATAAAACATTCAAATATCCTTTTTTCCTCGAGTGATCTGTTTTGTATCAATATTTTCATAAACATGGGTTTATTGAATGTATTTCATTTGAATGATTCGTTTCATTTGACATCATGCACTGACAGTGCAATGCATGCAACCTATTGATCTTAGCCAATATCTTGAATTATCATAAATGCCGTATGAAGAAACAACAAATGCATTTCTAACCGTCTTAAGTGGTTATTATACAGTAACTACGTGAAGGCGACTATTATTATGTGTTATTGTCTAGATCAACCAAATTAAGAATTTGATTGATCAGAAACAAGCGCCAAAAACATTAATTTTCTATAATTCCGATATCTAGAATATTCCAGAGATGATCACTTTCAGCGCCTGTCTATAGCGGAAGTAGCAATGGTTCTAACTCCGCGGTAAAGTTTCTTTGCACGTGATCCGCACGCGACCTATCCCGCGATATCAGCAAATTTGACAATGAGCGACACTAGGCAATGCCGTACAGATTAGAAAATGTCGGAATTATCAGATTTCTTTCAATATGTTAAGTGTTAGGATTAAACCACACAATATGACTAAATAATAACAACTTCAATACGCCAAGAACGGTACTTGAGGCTCGTTATCGGACCTCTTTATGATCAAATAACTTTTTCCATTGACTCGTCTCCCTGACATTGAAATTGAAAGAAGTTTTTTAAAGTTCAAAAGGTGGCTATTTAGTTTATTCTTGACTATAAATTGCTATTACAATGTCAATATCAAAAACATTCTGTTTTATATGAAAATGTTTGTCCTTCTGACTGTCAAATTTATTTGCTCTAACAGAGTCAAATGGGAGCAAGACATGGGAATATTTTCCCATTTAGATTGTAAGTACTTGAATTAACTACCATATATTTACACCGAAAGTATCTCAGTGTATGTCGAATAATGAGCCATGATCATTTAGATGAGGGTATTTAGTAACACACACACACACACGTGTGTTAAAATGTTACGCGATATCATTGATTTGATTTCTGTGTCTTGTTGATAAAGTGACAACTCTATAATGTATTATCGACAATGTATCTGTTCCAATATCACAAATGTTAACAGTCATAATTATATAAACTCCCTTTTCTATCATAACGAAAATTCACTTTGTGCAAGTCTTCTACAGAATTCCACAAACTTATTCAAGAGTTGCTTTAGAATTTTGTATTCTATAGATAAAAAAGTCTGTGTAGATTAATTTTCAACGATTTGATATATGAAAAACAGAGATGATGATGATGATGATGATGATGACGATGACGATTATGATTATATTGCTGTTCAAACTGAAATACATATTAAGAGATATACCGATATATTGATAAAAACTTTATTTTACTAGGTAAATAATTCATGTGCCATATTATAAATACATTGACAAAAGTATTAGTACTAAAATAGCTGAAATAATTACTACAGTTTCTACAAATTTTCCAAATTTCGAACACCTTGTTCTTTAGCCTTAGCTGTTGTATATTTTCTGTATTTACATATATATTACTTACGATCGTCTTGAGCATTATAAATTTGGTATTATGTTTATAATATTTAGATAATCAAGAGGTTCCAATATTCCATATATATCTATGTTGACTAGTTGTGTTATGTCATTATTTTCAGACCATCATTTTTCATCACATGAAATGATAGTGCATTGATTTACAAAGATAAATAAATAAATTCATAATATATACAAAATTACACTGGCTAATAGTCAAATATCTATACTATTTAGAGATAAATCCAATCAATTGTTTATCTACAAATGATCAAATACCTATAAAGGTCGGGAAGACATCATACACACGGAACGTTCCCTTGCATATACAAGATAATGTGATGATATGTTGATATATGTAACGTAGTGTGCCCATTATAATTTCTCAGTAATGGATTCCAAATAATATAAAGCTATATTGTAAACTTTTATCATAAACAAATAAAAATGATAAATATAAATATGTTAAGATTGGAGTTACTGCAGGAATATGTCATCATTCGACTGCAAACGTGGTATTTTAACAAATATACAATGTATATAATTATATACCGTTACTCAAAACGAAATAGCATATCATCAAATTTTCAATTTATAAAATATCTAATTAGCCGAGAAATCATTGAAAAGAAAACGAGTGTGCAGTCAGATTTCATACTAAAAATAATGATAAGGAAATCACGTTTGCAGTGGACATAACTAAAATAATATATAGAATATTTATACGGTTTGAAAATCTAATATTGATGCTTCAATTTGTTATTCATTGTCAATTTGGATCAAGATTATATGAATTACGATATATAAGTGTTATAGAAATTACTGATTTCACATGGTAAAATGGTATGTTACATATACATTTTCTTATTTTCAGGATGCGTTCTTTGTTGTAATTTCTGTTCATATGATTAAAGTTTACTTTTTATTCTGACTGTTTATATATTAATTATATGTGACCATGTATGCGAAAGTGTGGATAGCGTGCAGTAGCCGTATCTTTACTCGAACAGTAAGTAATTTTGTTGATTAATGCTGGTATGGATGATGTACTGCTATCTATGTACGTGCTGTGTGTTGTGTGACTATGTTTGTGAAAGTTCTATGTGGGTGGTGTCTGTAGCTACATCAGTGAATGATGCATGTGAATTCAAAAGTATTCAGTGAGCTGGGACACAGTTGAGACAGAGTTGGATATTCTATATCTCAAAGTGACAGTGAGCATTTATCATCCAAATAATGTGACCATAGTTATACACACCGAGTCTGTTTTGCAGCACAAATTTACCTACATTACAATGCTTTAAAATATTTATCAACATCGTTTTTTCGCATTCGTTGGTTCGTTAGTTTGTTGTTGCTGTTGTTGTTTTTTCTTTGGTTTTTTTTTTTTTTTTTTTTTTTTTTTTTTTTTTTTTTTGTTTTTCTTTTCTTTTTAGTTATTAGTTTTTTATGATTTTTTTTTTTTTTTGGTGAGGACTTTTATTTGCAGAAAATGTATTCTCAAAATGCTTTATTGTAATTTTCCAGACCTGATAACTGGATAACAGACTGTGTTTAAAAGATGTGCTTAAATACTAATTAAATTCTAGTTAAGTTCTGTTCGAATCAGAGTTTTATTTGAAAGTTTATAAAATTGAACACTTGTGCATTTTCATAATAATCTTAACAGTCTGCTAGAACTTTTGTTTAAGATATTTTACCCTCAGTAAAAGGAAAATATTAGCATCAATAACTGCAGCAACATTAGAATAATAATTAGATGAATGGTTCATTAGAAAAGCAAGCAAGTCTGTAAATGTTTCGTTTTCGGGGTTATCTATTGTAAAATGGATTCATCTCCCGGGAGAAATCCGTTTCTTCGTCAAGACATCAAGAATATGAATCAAAAAGATATTTGTTCCGTGATCTAGCTTATCTTGCGAAATTGAACGCCGGTTTATCTAGATGCAATCTTACGGCAAACTGGACAAAACCGTCCGTCAATACCGTATAACTACATTCTAAGTGCTATTCAAGCTCATAGCCCTGTCAATGAAGAAGAAGAGGGATAATTAATGACCCTTATCTCAATCTAAAATCACCTCTCAAAATGAATCTAGAATCTAAAGATGCTAGGGACCTGGTAATATTTCTTCATCACAAGAACTCTTTCGAAGTAAATATCGTTTTGCTGTGCTGAAATATACATAGTCAAATGTTTAATAAACCGAAAATATATTAATGTATATCAGTAAAAAAAAAATAGATAGATAGATAGATAGATAGATAGATAGATAGATAGATAGATAGATAGATAGACAGACATACAAATAGATAGATAGATAGATAGATAGATAGATAGATAGATAGATAGATAGATAGATAGATAGACAAACAGATAGATAGATAGATAGATAGATATTGTAAGTGCACACAATTTCATTCAGTTTTTGTTATCTTCAGATGATAAATACATTTCATATCAGTATGCAGTGAGAAATATTTCACAGATATTTATGTAATTTATAGATGAATGAAGAATAGAATCACTTGTATAGATAGCTTACTCTAGTAGGATTAATGCATTAAACTGAAGAGAATAAAAAATACGAACTCTTTCCACAGCACAAATTTCAAACAAATGAAATAAAAGATATCCTGTCTGTAGAACAGAGGCATTTGCACACTTTACGATGGTTATCTTTTCTTGGAGCAAAATGATGAGAAATAAGTCAAAGGTATTCAAAGGTCTATTTTGGGGTAAATATAAAGAACTCGACATTGTATAAGTTCAGATCTTCGCTTTAAATATCGTTTGTTAGGGTTTCCGTGGGTGTTGGTAATATTAGAGCTAGGAATTATCAAATCTAAGAGATATAACTGACAACGTTATGTAAAAACATGGTACATGGTAATCTTCAAACGTGGCATCTCCTTCATAATGTTATAAGTATGTAAGAAAAACATTAGGATATCAGACAGACTTTGTCAAATTTAAGAAAAAGCCAGAAACTTTAGACGCCTTTGAATTACTCAATGTAGTCTTGGTGTTATGTTCACTTTAAAATCTTTATCAAAGAAATACTATCCCCATCTCTGTACGTCTTTTTGTTTCATTTTATCTAACATTGCTACTGACTGTTTGAGATTGACATATTAGATGTTCCTTGCTAGGATCAAATTTTGAAAGAATAACTTGACAACATTTTTTTTTCAAAATATAAACATATTTGAATAGACACACAGGCGGCTAATGTTGATACTAACATTTGGATAGTGTGGTTACTGTTACTATAATATATAATTCATTAGGCAAACTAATTTTATAAACAGAAATAAATAAAACAATCCAACTTCTGTCACTATGATGCCCAACACACTTTGCTAAAGAAAAAACAAAAGAAATCTTTACATGCCCTATCGATAGATGATCAGTTGATTTCAGCTTAATTTAACACTTCTTATAAAACCGAAAAATGCCTTTTCCTTGATTAAATCTTCTCGTTTTGAAAAGTCTGTCCCGATCAATAAGTCCGTTATCGGATCTGTTAAAAATTCAGCTTGATACTATCACGTGCTGCTTCGTTTCACTCACGTCCCCTGTCAATCAAAGAATTAAGCAGACGAGAAATTTTGAAGAAATACCTTTTGTAGCTGTGTTTATGTCGGTGCATTTGGGGTATATACATGTACCTGCAAATTACTACATTTCATTCGTCATATTTACGGACAATAACTGAAAAAGTAGGGGTCATATTCTAAGGTCACGGACCACAGTGAAATGAAACTAATTTTGAAACTAGACCAAATGTTCTTAAATCACTGTGACATTTTGATGCTTTGATTTATTTGTGCTGAAAGGATTTTAAAATTTTGACAGCATATTATGTAATTTTTTATCTGTAGAAGACTCACCAAGGACAACATGCTATCTAATACGCAATCAGTCTTGTTTCATTTCTTTGGTTCACTGAAAATTATATTGTACCACAGACGGATAAAAATGACATGGAATCCGAATTTTGGTATGTGTTATGTACCGATTGAATCTTGGGTTTTTTTCCTTTATCAATAGTCAAAAACATGTCCGTGACATGGTCATGTTAAGCAGTGAGATTTAAAACCCTTTTTCAATACCTTATGAGATACACTTCATTCTTTCCTTTTTTGTTTGACTGAATTAATAAATACTTTTATCGTAATGTATTGTAGACTTTTCGGTATGCATAATTGCGGCATGTAAGCGTCAAAGCTTCGAGCACATTACTTAAGTTTTTTTATTATTATTTTTATTTTCATTATTATTATTTTTTTATCATTATTTCTTTTTTTCACGGGGAGCTAAGCGAATAATTTTGAATTTAATTAAAACAATCAAATATTAGTTTTACTAAATCGTTTACGCAAATCAAATTATAATGAAAAACGTGTGTTTACACAACGATCGCTTTCTGTCATTTCAATATCTTGACGTCGAATTCCAGGAGTAAATTTTATCTTTTTATGTGTCGACCCCCAACTTTTATTTAATGAATCGATACCATGCACTCGTAATATGAATTCCATCAATGAATTAATATATCTATCTAAATCTTTCTTTATCTATTTATTCTTATGTCGTTTATATCACCAGTGATATAGACAACATATCTGCTAAATCATTGATAAAACCTCCAGGAAAAAAAAATAAAGGGATCATTTAGATTGTTCCAAATATCATTCATAAATTCAGTTCAGTTTATATATATATATATAAATATATATATATTATATATATATATATATATATATATATATATATATATATATATATATATATATATATATATATATATATATATATATATATATATATATATATATATATGAATACATTGATTTATCTAAGCATTGGGTGGCCAACAATAATTTGTAAATGTATATGGGTAACGATAACCCTCACCCCGCTCTACAAACAGAAGTATATTCATTACATATGTTTCTACAGTAATGACCTACAATATACCAATGAAGGTCATATCTATTTATGTTTTTATGTTATTTGATAGTATAAAATAGGTATCAACAATTACTATATATCATCTCTGTTATCGTTCTGTATAGATAGATAACTTGTTAGAATTATGATTTGTTAATCTCATTTGATTGGTCGTATGAGTAATGTTTCTGCCTATCTCATAATTACTGCATATCAAACTTTCTTTACAAGGAAAATGTTTCAGTTTGGATTTTTAAAGAATTCACTTAAATTGGAATTCCATTCATATTGGTAAAAACAATAACCTCGTATGCAATAAAATGAAAATTGAAAAAACTCAATACTTATTTTCTAATCAATCTATTCTTTATTGCTTTTAACATGAAGTGGAAACCTTTGCCTGCCCCTATAAAACATATGACAAGTTGGACTCTTACTGGATCAGTTGAGAACAACTATTAAAAATAAAAGAATAATTAAAAACACTTTTCATGCTTTTGGTCAAGTTTTTAAAACATAAGTCCTTGTGTCGCCCAGAGGAAACATATCCTGTAGTGGAAGGTGAGGAATTAAGAAAGAAGTTTAAAAGAAAATGCAATATGGGAAAAACTCACAAATATGGCGTTATATAGTAGCTTATATTTGAAGATTAATTATTTTAAGAAGACAATACAAACTGCCAATATATCTGCCAAATGGCACATATTCAAATCATTGTACCAATTGTGACGAGGATACACTACTCACGTGTTTCATTGGACTTGACTGTGGACTCACGGTGGGTGTGACCTGTCGACAGGGGATGCTTACTCCTCCATGGCAACTGATCCCATCTCTTGGTTTCCAGAGGTCCGTGTTTGTCCATTTTTACCGGATTTGTATCTATGTCCTGGACATTCTATTGGTTTATGCTTTGGTATCTGAAATTTATTATATATAAGAGAAAGCTAAAGACTGAAAGTACGTAAAGGTAGATTCCTTCCGATTAGAATTCAGAAGAAACAAGAATCGTTATGAATTACTGACAAAATATGTTGTTTTTTATTCATTGAACTCCCTTTCTCTGTGTATCACTTCAAATTACCAAAACAAACATAAGGAATATTTGTTTGTTTATTGATTATTTACACCACAACAAACAATTATACATTACAAGTTTTTAGATGACTGAGGGGAAAGCCTGTTTGCAATGCACCCGGGGAAATGGCCATCACGCGTAAACTGGCAAAATCCTTACAATGAATAAAATCACAGATACCGTATCAAAGTATTTATCTTTAAGATGTCCAGTAGACAATACACAAATCGGGTGAACATTGGGCAAACACGGACCTCTGGAAATCCAGAGATGGAATCAGGTGTCAATAGGACTTTCATTAAGTGGTGTGCATATGATAATAACAGATTGTAATAATAATAGTATATTAACAGACATTCGCAAATGGATGTTTTCCCCACTGGGAAATCCGTAGTTTAAGAATTATCAGTTTCCTATAAAAACTAAACGTATTTGACATAGATTACATAACTATAACAGGTTTTTGTAGATAAAAGTTGAATATAATGTCATCGAATTTATTATAGATATTTGGCAGGAAAAATCAATTGCTTATGAAATAATTAAGCGTATACTTCTCTCTCATTCCAGTGCGAAGGCAATTCTAAGTAATATCTTAACATAAGAAATAAATAAACTGAACCTGCGGAAAGGTGGAGTTGAAAATAAGTCATATGCACTGTATTCTATTGTTACTATTCATTGACCTTTTAAATTAATTTTGAAGACTCGGTTATTTAAAGTCTTCAATATATCCTTTGATCAGTGGAAAATCGTGCAATGCAAAAATGATTGCACATGCCAAAAAGCAAAATAACAATTGTTAAAGAATCCGAGATGGGCGTAAATTATCTATATTGATTAACTCAATAGAAATTTATGATAATATTTACCTACATGACAGAATAGTGAAACGCACGTGAGACCAATGAGTTTTATGAAAAGAATGAATACTTAATCACTTTTATATCCCCAGCATTATTATTAGTAATGTTCTAAAAGCCCAAAAATCAAGCTCGTATAAATAGACATGTAAGACATAAAATACTAATATTATAAAAGAGAGGTTTTTAATGGCAAATTCTTTGCTGAAATTTTATATTTCCATTATATTCACAGTATATTTACACTGGAATGACCATGGGTTTCAATATAACTTGATGATAAACGTGTCTGACAGTTTGCATACGTTATATTGAATAATAAAATTAAAATCCGTTATCAAAATAGTCATATGCTAGCTTATCAATTTTTTAAATATTTATGCAATTCCATATGCATATTCCAATGCATATTGTTTTATGTCTCTTTGTAGATGTGTTCAGCTTTTGATAATTAAATTATATTGTCTTACTAATATGAACGCCTTCAGATCTGTAAGAACAAATCATTCCATCTCACCTGATATATTTCAAACATTCATCATTATTATAACGTGTTGATTTTCTTCCAAAAACAATATTTCTCATTCTATAAACCTATGATTTTGGGTTGTTTTTTTTTATTATTGATATAACAATACACAGAAAAGTTATGTGTATGCGTCACAACAAAAATAATTCAGGGACATTTGTGATGAGTAGGCGTCGCAACAAACATAATACAGGGATATCTGCCATGAGCATGTGTCATGTCAAAAATGATATTGGGATATCTGTCATGAGTATGTGTCACGACAAAAATAATACAGGGATATCTGTCATGAGTATGTGTCACGACAAAAATAATACAGGGATATCTGCCATGTGTATGTGTCACAACAAAATTAATATAGGGAACTCTGCTATGTGTATGTGTGCATGTGACGACATAGATAATATAGGGATATCGGCCAGGTGTATGTGTCACGACAAAAAAGGGATATCTGCCATGTGTTTGTGACACAACAAAATTAATATAGGGATATCTGCTATGTGTATGTGTATGTATGTGTTCATGTCACGACTTAGAAAATATAGGGGTATCTGTCATGTGTTTGTGACACAACAAAATTAATATAGGGGTATCTGTCATGTGTATGCTTCAAAACAAAAATAATACAGAAATATCTGCCATGTGTATGTGTAACGAAAAATATAATACAGGGATAACTGGAATTTATTTTGAAGATGAAATGTTTAGATAGTTTGATTTTTATACAATCTAGAATACGTCAATCTAAATAATTTTGGAAATTGTAGTAAAGATTTTTATTGATATTCTATCTATTTATATTTCTACATTTATCATTATATCTTTTTTATTTATAGATTACATATATTTTTGAATGAAGTATAGTAATTGTTATTAAGTGATTGAAACTGTGTTAGAAAACAAAAGAGAGTTGAGGAGAAAATTTAAAGAACTTTGCATGACATTTTAACGACGGGTCTAAGATCTTATCGAGTTGATTAAAATTTCTTTTGTGGAGATATACAAAGTACCTAAACATGAATAAATATGATTTCTGGAAGAAAATGTCACTGAGAAATTCGTATTTTCTATTGTTAATAGAACGGAAATCGCGATGGCCTTTTGACAAAGCGAAATCAACAACACCCCATTCATCATTTATGCATTATACTTGAAACAAACAATGATTGACATATCTGACTGGCTCTGTTAACCCCTACGTTTGTTTCATCACATCTCAGAATTGGCTTGTGTGTCTTATCTTAGCAGATACCAAGACAAGAATAAATAATTCCAAATAATTTTTAAAACCATTGAATGACATTGATGGATCTCAATAAACAATGAAATAAAATTGTCGATAATCAAAATAGTCCATGTTTCTCAAAAAGAAATTTAGAGTGTAATCAGTGCCTTTATGTCATGTTGAATTTAAGTCTATCAATCATAAACAATCAAAATGCTTTAATCTAAAGATAAACATACACAAAGAGAGAAAAAGAATAATATTAATATTCCTTAAAACTCTATGAAGAAATGATGATGATGATGATGATGATGATGATGATGATGATGATGATGATGATGATGATGATGATGATGATGATGAATTTAAACTCTCATGTCGGGTGTGACCGGTCAACAGGGGATGCTTATTCCTCCATGATTTCTGATCCCACCTCTGGATTTCTAGAGGTCCGAGTTTATCCAATGTCCACCTGATTTTTATATTGTATCCTGGATATTTTGAAGATTAATACTTTGGTATTTTTGAGTTTTATATTATGCTAACGACAACCATATTAAGAGCGCACGTTCTAACGCGTACAAAAATATTTAATTATAAACCATACTTTCCACTGCAGTTACACTACATACATACGCAAAACCTTCCAGGTAAGTAGTATGAAAAGTCCAATTCATTTTAACAATGACGCGTCAGAAATAACTAGCTTTTTCCGAATATGGACAATATTTTAAACGTTAATCTGAAATAATCCCCGGAAGTACTTGCTCATCTCTGAAAATCACAATTTATTGATAGGGGATTTAATTTGATTTTTTAGAGTTAAAATATGTAATACGTGCACATGTTAAGAACAAGGACAGTTCGTCTTGAAATATATACAGTAAAATTTTATATATAAGAAATTGAAAGTGAGTGAATCTTTCTTTCAAATAAAAAGGGTTTCAATATAACCGGATTACAATGGTAATACACAAAAGATAAAAAAAAAAGAAATATCGCAATCATTTCAAATAATGCAGATTTGTAACATAAAAGTATTCAATATGAGTGGGTTTGACTGTAGAAAGTAAGCATCTAATAAGAAAAGAAAATAGAGCTTCTAACTTCCAGCATAACTGGTTGTAAGGGTGTCTATCAGACAATCATAGTAAGGGTGTCTATCAGACAACTATAGTAAGGGTGTCTATCAGACAATTATAGTAAGGGTGTCTATCAGACAATTATAGTAAGGGTGTCTATCAGACAATTATAGTAAGATTGTCTATCAGACAATCATAGTAAGGGTGTCTATCAGACAATTATAGTAAGGGTGTCTATCAGACAATTATAGTAAGATTGTCTATCAGACAATTATAGTAAGGGTGTCTATCAGACAATTATAGTAAGGGTGTCTATCAGACAATTATAGTAAGGGTGTCTATCAGACAATTATAGTAAGGGTGTCTATCAGACAATCATAGTAAGGGTGTCTATCAGACAATCATAGTAAGGGTGTCTATCAGACAATCATAGTAAGGTCTATGTCTATCAGACAATTATAGTAAGGGTGTCTATCAGACAATTATAGTAAGGGTGTCTATCAGACACAAGGGTGTTATAGTAAGGGTTGTCTATCAGACAATCATAGTAAGGGTGTCTATCAGACAATCATAGTAAGGTTGTCTATCAATTATAGTAAGGGTGTCTATCAGACAATCATAGTAAGCGTGTCTATCAGACAATTATAGTAAGGATGTCTATCAGACAATTATAGTAAGGGTGTCTATCAGACAATTATAGTAAGGATGTCTATCAGACAATTATAGTAAGGGTGTCTATCAGACAATCATAGTAAGGGTGTCTATCAGACAATTATAGTAAGCGTGTCTATCAGACAATTATAGTAAGGGTGTCTATCAGACAATTATAGTAAGATTGTCTATCAGACAACTATAGTAAGATTGTCTATCAGACAATCATAGTAAGGGTGTCCATCAGACAATATGATAATATTACGAATATTTGACCTACACACACCTCTGAACAATTCAGTTGTAAGCGTCCCCTGGTGTCCCGTTACGCTCTTCGTAAATCTACAGTAAAATCCAGTAATAAAGGGGATACCTGGTCTGATTCTGCGATCACTAATAGATAATTAAATCAATATTTAAGATGACGATAGGCGATGATTAAGAATAAGGTCATTAAATCGACCGAAAAGTTTACAAAATGTTTTCATCTTTGGCACATAATCATCGTTATTTTACGTGAAAACAGCGAAAAATATGTCAAGTTTAGGTCGTAGTTAAATCATAGCGTTATGCCAAATATATTTACTTTTCTACAAAAAATTAAATTAGGTAATAAAATCATACTGATACAGAATTTTGATTTCTTTTCAGTTAGAATCTTGATCTTTTTTAAATTAGTGTGACACTTTAACACCTTTCTCACATGAATTTTCCTGAGGTGTTCATGCATGCATGTGATTTCCTCGAAGAAATAATTTTAATCAATAAAATACAAAAGCATGACGGTTAGTACTGAACATTAACCCCGGACTATCTTTGCAAATATTTGATGATGGCAAGTATTATATTATCTCTACAGCATACAGAGTTTAGCTCAATAGACAGCAAGAGAAAGGAATTGTGAAAATTTGGGTACACGGTTAAAATAGTCTATAGAATATCGCAGCGAAAAATTTAAGTAATAAAACATTGCCAATGCAATCCAATAAATAAAAAAAATAAACTCCATTGTCCTCTTTAAGACCCTATCATTATTATTAAAATGGAAGCAGTATTTCCATCAACAATATCAGTACGTTTTGTTGTTGCTACAAACCCAGTGATACTGACAGTATTGTTGATTTTGTTGTTGTTGCTGTTGTTGATCATATTATGTTTGTTGCAATGCTGTTACATCATATACAGAGGTTGCAAACACATACATACGCATATATAATAATAATAACAATAATAAGTGTCTAAATAAATGCTCATTTAACGGTAACATGGTGGTGATATATACATATATGATTGTTGCGATTACATCGGAAATGTTTGTGACATGTGACTGAACATCGATTGATCTATGTTTTGCTTCTTAAATGTTATCAGTGACTTATTGAAACTGAATTTTAGTACTGAAATGTACACTTTTCTATTGATGCCTGCGATTATATTTGTTTCTGTTCTAGATTGAAAAATATTATAGGCATTTTGTGAAACTTATAATAACATAGCGTATGTCTAACTGTAACAACGAATACAAGATACGATGTATGTATGTGTATATATATATATATATATATATATATATATATATATATATATATATATATATATATATATATATATATATATTACTTTCCATAGAATATATAACGAGATCTCGGTGACGACCATGAATCATCATACTTGATGACAATATATACATTAAACTTACATTGACCAACTACGTGTCACATGTGACTTGTTAAATCCTTCTATTATAGAATGAGAATTCTATACTTGAATTGGTTTGAGTTGTTCCAAATATAAAATGTCTCAGAGACCAAGGTATAAATCATTAGAATGTCCAGGGTATAGGTACAAATCTTGTAAAAAATGGACAAACACGGACCTCTTGAAATCAAGAGATGGGATCAGGTGCCATGGAGGAGTAAGCATCACCTGTAGACCGGTCACACCCGCCATGAGTCCATAGTCAAATTAAAATGAAATACGTGAGGAACGAATCCTCGTCATAATTGGTACAGACGTCTCAACAACCGCCATCGAAAAGGTAACATTTTACTTAGTGAAACAGAGTAGTCGCAAACAAGACTATTATACTGACCGTAAAATTTGCGGAACGTCGACATTAAATATGATTAAACAGTAATAAACACATTATCCCATTAATTTGTTTTGGTCTTTCTGGTTTCCAATATTATTAACATTACTAAATTTATTGTTTCACAAAACTATAACTATGGTATTGTTAATGCTATTTATCTTACATATATTATAACTGTTGATTTAGCTGCACATAAACATGACACTTTTAAACACAGGTCTATACAAAATAACATATTTTCTATTTGTGTATTTACAGAATCATCACAGTTTGAAACAGTTGCTTTTTGCTGATTTAACTAATTACCTGGATTTAGAATTTAAATATTAATATTTATATATCGACTGTTATTTCCTTCATTGCAAGTATACAGACCGGTTGCATTTATATTCAATGCTTGACACACAGCTGTTCAGCTGTTACGTCATATGAACCCCCCCCCCACCCCCTCTCCCCGGAAAGTCAATTGTATATAATGAATTTCGTATCCAGCTGTCTACAGATTCACAGGAAATGGTAATACATATAAATATAAGAATTGTTTTTCATTTTTTGAAAAACATGGAATATACATGCAATGACTCATGGAAAAAAATTCAATGTGCAGCACAGAATTTTTTTCCATGAGCCATGGACTTTGGTATTATGTTCATAATACCAAATTATAGAATTTGCAAAAAAGGGATCAAAACAAGACGATCATTTCTGTTAACAAGACCTCATTGGTTGAGCTCGAAATAGAAAATGGTAACATACAAGTATAAAGGTTTTTTTCAGTTAAACTAGGTTTTCTTTAATTAATGTGAGTGAATTACTAACAAAAATTAGTTAAACCTACTTTTTTTCAAGAAAACCCCTGTTTAAAAAAGGAAAGCTGGGTTAAAACAGTTTACTGCGATTGAATCACATACATCAATATAACTGTGAATCTGGCGCAGTTAAACCCGGTTTCCCCAACTTAAATTAGAGTTTTCCCCAGTAAATTCAAGTTGCTACGCCAGAATCATACAAATGAGTTAAACCTACTTTTTCTGCAGTTTCTCTTAAAACTCGTATTCACTGAAGGAAAAATAAATTTCACTGGAGAAAAGCTCCTGCCAAAAGTGAGTCAAGTAACGCCATTTTCCTAGTTTTATGGTTAAATCAAGGTTTTTTTAAAATACAAATTCACGCTATTGTCAATTCTTGGAAAAATCCATACCTTTAGAAAAAGTATATTAATTTCATCTGTAATTAGTTTCCTTTGAAACTTTATTTCTGAGAAGCAACTATTTTTTCTTTACAATGGTTACTTTGCTAACGTCATTTACTATGAACAAAGGCGGACTTTACATTTTACTTTGAGTACTATGTAGTTTTCATTTTAAAAAATAACATTTTCCA
>BROG01000064.1:0-295000 GCA_030159075.1 Atrina japonica | reverse complement strand
CCCTTAAGTATATGTTGTAATGGTGTAAATCAGGAAAAAGAACGTTAACGGATAGCAACGAGAGTTAATGTAAACACAGAGCTGATGGAGGATGGAAAGACAGTTGTCAAGGTTCGATAATCTGTGGGGGCGGCGAGATATTTTTGCAATTTTTTTTAATTTGAAGGTGACAAAATGATATCTCATTAGACAGGATAGTGTTATTGGTAAAAGTACAATGAGACTAAGCCACACACAAATTCTGAGTATAAAAGAAAAACTTATGATCCCAGAAAGCTTGGCATGATCAAAAGTCTCGCAGCATTACGCTAACAAAGCTTTTGGAAATGTGCCACCTTGGTATAAGTTGTAAATTGTTTTTAAAAAAGTGACGAGAAATAATGATAATTAATACATTAGTGAGTCTGATGGGTTCGTGCATAAAATACAGCCTAGATCTAAATATACTACAGCCTAAACGCAAATCGGTGTGTGATCTTGTCCTTGTAGATGCTATGATAATTTTATCTGACTGACCTAGTACCTGCCACCATCAGATTTCAACCCTGTAGGCCATCAGCTGAATAACTACTGGCTTTGTATCAGTGGTAAAAGTATGTTATACAACAAATAATTGTAATATATGAAGATCAAGTGTTGATGTTAAGCATTGTTAGCATTTCTGGATATTTTAACTGTTGATTTGTAACAATATTCACAAAGAACTTTAGCGTTGTTGTTGATTGCTGAAAGGTCTTGTAAAGGTGCACTCTAAGTTTCAAAATTTGTATGTTAACGACTCGTCCTGGTGTTGTAAAGTCTATGTTTAAATGTGATATTTGAATGTTAACGACTCGTGCTGGTGTTGTAAAGTCTATGTTTAAATGTGATATTTGAATGTTCACGACTCGTGCTGGTGTTGTAAAGTCTATGTTTAAATGTGATATTTGAATGTTAACGACTCGTGCTGGTGTTGCGAAGTCTGTGTTTAATTGTGATATTTGAATGTTAACAACTCGTGCTGGTGTTGCGTAGTCTGTGTTTAAATGTGATATTTGAATGTTAACGACTCGTGCTGGTGTTGCGAAGTCTGTGTTTAAATGTGATATTTGAATGTTAACGACTCGTGCTGGTGTTGCGAAGTCTGTGTTTAAATGTGATATTTGAATGTTAACGACTCGTGCTGGTGTTGTAAAGTCAATGTTTAAATGTAATATTTGAATGCTGCTAACGTCTAGTGCTCGTGTTAAGAGGTCCATATTTAAATGTAATATTTGTATGTTAGCGTCTTATGCTTGTGTTGTGAAGTTCATGTTTAAATGTAAATGTAACATTAGTAAACGGTTTGCGAATAATACTGGTGACAGCTTTAGTAAATTATGTAGTATAACACAAATTGATGTTAGTGTTAGCGTTTAAAATAGTAAAGTGTCTAGTAATACACGTGTTGATATTAGTGTTAGCGTTCAACATAGTAAATTGTCTAGTATAACGTGTTGATATTAGTGTGAGCGTTAGTAAATTGTCTGGTATTGATGTTAGTGTTAGCGTTCAACATATAAACTGTCTAGTATAACGTGTTGATATTAGTGTTAACGGCGAGAAACCTATCCGCTGTAGTATGTTGGTCTGTATTTTTATATCGCAAATTTTGCTAACTGAAACTACATGTGGTTGTATTTTCTTTCCACTACATAACAAATGTTTGTATACACAAGCCATACCATTCCCAATAAAAAATATGAAAATGAGGACTAAACAATACATAATTCACAAATGACAATCTTTGCAATAATTCAGTAAAATCGCAATACATGGCAACATCTTTCTCTCTCTCTCTCTCTCTCTCTCTCTCTCTCTCTCTCTCTCTCTCTCTCTCTCTCTCTCTCTCTCTCTCTCTCTCTCTCTCTCTCTCTCTCTCTCTCTCTCTCTCTCTCTCTCATGATGATATACTTCCCATGGTAATGCAATACCTTACTATGAACATTACAAAATGTGTTTCACATAAAAAACGTGCAAGGGTGTCAACAGTATTACGGTCGTTGATTTAGTCATAAATGTCGTCCCCCTCCCCCTTTTAAGAATTTCTCGGTACACTCCTAAGATGTAAACATGATAAAAATGTCAGCATTTTTGTGCAATATTTTCTTTTTCCACCACAGATAGTGTACTTTAAGACTTAATGTAATTAATATACCCTGTGAACTTGGGTTTCAAAACACAAGACCTATTACTGGTATAATTAAGTGGAGTGTACAGTCATTGCGCCACACACCCGCCTAGTTGATATTACACAGCTAAACAACACTTACACCTATCCAAAATTAATAAAAGTAAACAAATTCATATTCAGATGTATATACATACAATCTCAAAACAAACAAATATCAACTACCTCTCTCCCTAAAAATAACAAATAAACCGTAGAGATGTGCAAACATAGCATCTCTGTTCATTCTGCAATAAGACCCAAGCCGAGCTGCTGCGGTCTTTATATACAACTGTTTAAAACCTGATAAAATCAAGCAACGTACACATACGTAACTTAGTTTGAAAAAATAATAAAATCTTGGGTGTCAAACATTTTCGACTTAAAACCATATGTTAAAGTACCATTTAGGTTATCAATATTATGTAGGGCCATATCATCGTGGAGATAAAATTGTGATGTTGCAGATAAGTCTGATATAAAACATGATATCTGATACGACAGAGTTGGCGCAGTTTTGTTCCGAAAAAATCCAATTCCAGTGAATTATAAGTGACTAACGACTGTTATTACATGATTCGTGTATATTTTTGCTAATCTGGGTTTTCTCGAAATGAAAAAAAAAATTGATAAAACATTAGCATGGCAAAAAGAATATATTATTTGAAGAATGACAACATTCAGCGGCATGAAAAACAAAAAACTTGTTGATAAATCGATGATTTATATATATATATATATATAATTGAAAATAAAATCTTAGGAAGAGATGCCTAAGTATTTTAAATCAGTTTCATTATTGTAGATTTCCATTTCATATACTTTTTTATTTTGAATACTTATTTTACACTCTCGCGCATAAACTCCCGTGTTATTCCAGTGTAACGGTTATTATCGTCACTTCTTGGAAACCCACGTTCATTTGTATGCTCGTTCATAATATGTCACATCAAGATTCCATTACGTAAATGGGACGTCGTGGGCGAAGTAAAATCAATATCGGTCTGTAGTATGAACTCGGGCCAATGCATAGAGGACTATAAAATGTGCCCAATCTCTCATACAGAGTTGTCTGTCCTTGCACACAGAGTGCAAAGACCGATAACTCTGTATGAGACATTGCAAATATCAACCTCTTACACAGATTTGTCGTCCTTGCACTCCCATACAATCTCTGTCAACGTCGATTTTTCCCAGATTCTGGTGAAATATAAATACAATGTAGATTTTGCTCTTTTATAAGCTATTTGCTTTCTTGCATAAATTTTAGTTTTGACATGAAATATTATTTGATGCAAAATACTTTTAAAATGGACTTAAATATATGGACTATAGTATTGAATCCTTACTCTGCGTAATTTGGTTTTTATATTCATTCTGTGGGTTGCATGACCACGTGTTTTAGGACTGCTTTTTGGACGTTGACAGATTGAGCGACAGTGCAAGGACCGACAACTATGTGAAAATAGGTCATGCTAAACAGGGCACTTCGGTTATAAGAATGCCAAAGAGGGGGACCATGCTTACAAGTCTTAGCCGGGACTCGTATCCTTAAATACGGTCGACTACGGTTCGAACCCTAGATACTGATAGTGAGAGAAACGTTTTATAGTTAGATCATAGCGGGCGGTAAATTGTCCGACGACACTTATCAATGACTTTCACACAACTGTCAATTTTGACTGTGTTCTGCTCATTCTGCCATGGTAAGATTTATGAACTTTTCTCCAAGCGCCCAATGTGGCCACTTTATTTTTCTACTCTTGATTTCCCTTGAAACATTATACTGAGTTTTCAAATTATTATCTTGAAATCTCAAAATCCTTACTTGAATTTTCAAGTCCTTGTCTTACAAACTCAAGCTATTATCTTAAAATTTAAGTTATCTTGAATTTTTAAGTTACTGTCTTAAAATTTCAAGTTATTATCTGAAACTTTCAAGATCCTTACTTGAATTTTCAAGTTATCATCTTGAAATTGACAAGTTCTTACTTTGAAATTTCATGTACTTGAATGAAGCCTCAGCCAATGCGAGTAAACGATACTCGCATTAAGGATCACAACTAATCTAATTGGATAAATTATGACATCACCTACTCCTTATAAATATTCATTAGCTGCGAGAGATTTCGGTCGCATGAGACCACGGGTAGAAAATAGCATAGGGATTCTGGACCGTGGTTTTACGACGATGGCGGGGGATGGGGTGTTATAACATTATAATGAACTTTAGGAATTATATTTAAGTGTGTATCAGGATTCTCAGAAATTTATTCCATAGAAAATACAAAACAACAAAAAGGAGAACACGCTTGTCATCCACATTAAACGGATCGAATGATTGTACAAATCTAGAAAACAAATAAATTTGGCCCTTTAGTTTTGTACTATGGTAGTGGTCATTCATCAGAAATGTTTGAATGTCATCCCACAGAAAATAAATCTGGACCTGGCACCATAAAACTTAAGAATTACTTAAATCTAAAAAGTTTACTCAACTTTGGCTAACCCTGAAATTTGATTGGCTGAGCTGGCCATTTTGAGAATATTCTCAGACTTCAGTAAATTCTCAAGTTTTATGGTATCGACCCCTGGTCCTTAATACGACCGTTTACCTAGATGGCACCAAAGTAAAAACTAAAACTCAGAGAAAAATAAATGTTATATTTTTGTGAAATTATGTTTAATGTCTTTAAAACATACCAAACCAAGGATTGTTTAGATATTTTTTTTTATTTTATAAAGTGTTTAATGACACAACTCAACAATATTTCAGTTATATGGTGGTGGCCATATTTTATTGGTGGAGGAGAGAACCCTGTTACAATGTACCCGGGAAGAGACCATCGGCCTTTCGCAAGTAAAATGGAAACCTTTCTCACAAAAATCAGCCTAGGTACCAGCGGGACTCGAACATGCGCTGACAGAAGTGAGAAACTTCATGGTTCAAACTGCAATCCTCTAACAACTCGGCCATGGCGGCACCTGAAATTGTTATAAGCAGGTGAAGACAGGAGACACATTCAGATCGCAAAAATTATCACTATAGTTAAGTTCATGTCAATTTATTACGTCTTATTATATCTTTATTTCTCAACATGTATATACTGATAGCGCCTCTGTACTCTCAGTAAACCAGCCAAATTAATGTTCTGCTTAAAGACAGTGTCACTCCCTGACCTTCTATTAGGTACAGTCTTGTGAAAAGAGGTCAACAGAAAATGTATTTTGAAAATTTGGAGCCAGTCAACGTAATATGAAAGATATGCTTAGATAAATGACACTTCATTTTATCTGAAGTAATAAATTAACAATTTAACATGTAGAATCTGTTTAAATTCATATTTTACACTGTGAAATCTAACTGTTAAATAAATCGTATCATGGATAAAATCAAATATCACATTTCGTAACTGAGGAATTCAAAAGCAGTATTGCACATTTCTTCATTCAGTATATTTTCTGGAAAATACTTACTGAACTTATGTGTAAATAATAATTTTCACATCCAGAAACTTTACACGGATATTATAATTCAAATAGGATTTCCATTGATTTCCTAGACAGATAAGGTAGCATAATGTCTATTGAAATTAGGAAACTTCTCTTTTCTCTTTAAAGAAAGTAATGGGTTTGAGACCCCTTCCATCCCAACCCCCACCCCTCTCAACAACTCAAAGAACCAATAAATGATATGTTTAATTATATTTGCTTGTGAAATTAGCACTTTTGGAACAACTTCGGTGGCGTTATTTCAAAAATGTTGACGCGATAATTATATTTTTTACTTCTTAATGGCTAAAAAAACAAAGTTTGAATATTTGGGCGTGAAACAATATTAACTTTATGAGCAAAATGTCAGTACACTAACGTGTCACCACGTGTAAATAAGATTCCAAGAATTCCTTACTACAGCCACTCCATAGTCGGGGGCGACAAATGGCATGCAGAGAACCCAACCAAGAATCGATAAATCAAAGCTGAGAAAACGTTTCATATTGATATATAACACGTTGTTGTATTAAGGATAAATTACTGTAGTAAGAGAGTAGACCTCTAAATGTAACTGTGTTTACCGAAACAGTTAAATATCTGAAAATGTCTTTGATTCTGTAGTGTTGCTGATAACTAGCATAATGTAACTTTGTAAGTTTTCGATTTCGCGTAAAATGACGCTCATTCGAGACGGATGTTAAAATAGGCTACACTCCAAAAATCTAATGTTGTCCTAAAGTTAAAAACCAAAGAGTACAGAACGAAACTGAAAATCCGGATATAATTACGTTTGAAATGATAAAATTATTATCATAGGTTGATTGAATCCTTTCCAGCCCAGGTAGTTCTTTCCAATTTTTTTTCAACTCGATCAAAATCTGAATCTCCGTTTAAAAAATTATCTACTTGCCGTTTGGGCAACCTGGGATAAATATCGATTGGAACACATGTAATTTCTATCGCCAGAAGCATTCCTACTTAGTCTGAGCATCAACCGTTCTAGTTGACAACATAATGATCATTTCTGTCACCATACTGAACTTGTGTAGATTTACGAATGTCTACTCCTGAATATATATCATCTAAAACGAGACATAACTCAAATGTTTTGTTTTTTGTTTTTTGTTTTTTTTTTTTTAAAATAAGTAAATTTTAATTTACATCAACAGCATTAAGTAAGTAATACTAGCATTGCAAGTAATGATATATTAACAAAATTTTCAAATTTACACATACCTGTCCTCAAGTTATGGTTACTATTCCGACTTAAGAACACGTATTTGGGATACAGACTAGGAGAATGATACAATGTTTGGTATGTTATCAACATATCAATCAACTTGTGTTTTATTTGAATGTTGTCTTTGCGGCCCGCCAAGAATTTTTCACTCATACGGATTCTCATACGGATGGCTTGGCGAAAAAAAATCAAAACAAAACAAACAAAAAACGGCCAACACCCGTCTCGGGTATGTCAGCCGCCTAAAGTCACCAAAGTTTCTCAGAACTTAAGCTCAAATTTTATTTCATTTTGACTGTATTGTCATGTTGTTAATATCGAATTTACTGGGTGGGTGTAAATACTGTTGTCATGTTGTAAATTTGGTATTTACACCCATTCAAAATTTACAACATGACAGTATAGTTGTTTGTAAAACTTCTGGATATAACTGAATATGAAACACATTAATTCTCCCGTTTACATCAACAAGAAGCCGCATGAGCTATGTTGGTTGTACATGCATCAGTATGATTTTAGGATGGGAATCTCAATTTTCAAATTGTTATAACACTTCTTGGGAGCGGAGGTGAGCTAAAATGAAGTAAGAAAAGAACTCGTCAAAATTAATTTTCCCATTTGAGCGAAAAACACGAACTTGTTTGGTCAAAATCTTTTTGTGGTTTTGAACTTAAGCAAAAATTATTCCACAAAATCATTTCTTCACCTAATTACAGGTAAAATACATAAAATGAACGCATCATAATAAAATAAAGGGGATAAAAGAAAGCGTACAAAAATGAAAATTACAAACTTAAGTCTTAAAAGATGTCAACATGCGTCAAAAGTAAATTTTCCGATTTAAAATAACAATCTTGAATCATACATCTATGTAGAGCAATGACTCGCAATTTTTATTTCATGCAGCAGTTCTAGAAAAGAAAATTTTCCAATTGGGGTATCCCGAGACCTATTTCGCTCCACTCTGGATCTACCCCCCAAGCCGATCAGGCCGGTTACAGCTCGGTAGCCCGAAGGCCCGTCACTCCGAAGGCCCGATACTCCGAAAACACGTGACTCTTTTAAACTTCACATGCACGTTGGAATCCTTTTGATTTTGGGTCAAAGGTCAAGGTCAACTTTAGCCAACATTGCGAGGAGATTCCCCGCTTTGCAGAGTCCTTGTTTTTAATGGACCCATCGGGACACCATCGGGACACCATACTATCGCGCTAGTAAACACACGTCCGTGCAAACGTGCTTTCGTGCTAACACACAATCTCACTAATACGCACGCCATCTCGCAATCGCGTTATCACGCTTTCTCGCTACCGCACAATGAGCGAGGGGTAGGGGAGTAAAGAATATCGCCAAAAATGTGGATGCGACACTGAGGTAAAAACACGGTAAGTGAGAAAAGTAAGAGGGTAAGTGGAAGGTGTTTCAACTCAGGAAAAAAGAGGCCTGATGTTTGGTGATAGTAAAATAAAAAGGAATGCTATAACGAAAACAAACAAAAAAGGCCAAACAATACAAAAAAGATTTGTTAGAGAAAACTTAATGCCCAGCGGCAACAAAGTCCGAAACAGCTATTTTTATAGGTCACGGTCATCAGGTCACAAGGTTATCTCAAACCCCATACAATTGGGCATAATGCAGGTCGTTGGCGAGAGAGAGGTTTAAAAAAAACTGTTGCTCTAACTACTCGGTAAAAATCGGAACACAATCTGATAATTAGATTTAAAATCAGAAACTTTGTACATGTAATTATTATTATTTTTTTAGATAACATGATAAGTAACAAAGAAAAAAACAGATAAGCATTTGCAATTTATAATTTGGTACATACAAGAGTGTTATAAACACTTGTCTCTGAAGACCCTGCTGATATAATTCGGATAACTGTAGTCTACCCGTATATACGTAGGAGAGGGGTGTTCAAGCAAGTAAACCCTAATTACAAGTACATTATTTCACATATCCTACAGAGAATGGTAAATTAACCGTGACAGGTACCCCGGAAAAAAATCGTAACTTCACTTCCTATGCTAAGCGCTTGGTGGAACAGCCACTGTCTGTGTTGACATGTCTTAAAAGTTTTACCCGAACACGAACCAGAAATCCCTGGCTTGCAAATGGAAGAAATGCAACCGGTCAATTCAAAAACCGAAGAGTTTACTTGTTCATTTGTTTAAAAAATTATCGTTTTTAGAAAAGTTTGGTAATGGCATACACTGTTTGAAAATGCTCATCATGATATTATGTTTCTTTTGTAACAGGCGAGGAAAAATGTGCGGCCAGACCGGGAAAATAACCCAGGACCTTCCTAACACCAGCAGGACGCTCTTACCAACTGAGCTATCCGGGCCGATATCCCTTTGCACCGCTACACTCCTCCCCCTTAACAAGATTTCTGACCCCAGAAATCAACGAGACTCTTAACACACCATCGTGAGTTAATTAATTGGGCGCCAAATATAACAGGCGAGGAAAAATGTGCGGTCAGACCGGGAATCGAACCCAGGACCTTCCTAACACTAGCAGGATATAGCTATCCGGGCTGATACCCCTTTGCACCGCTACACTTTTAAAGTAGGCCTATAGAATTTTAATTTGCAAGCGTGATGACACTTAGGCCTAATCAAATTGATTTTTATGTAAGCTCTAGAACGGGAGAGATAAAAAAGACTGAGCTACAAACATTGAAACAGTTCCTAAATGTTAAGAGCATTTCGATACCATATTTGTTGTTTCTCAGTACAGTCACAAAGTTGCTGTATATTGCATTAACATCTGTGTATATACTAACAGGTACCCAACAGACACGATTTGTAAACGATGTACATGTACCCTTTTATCGTGTTCTGCTTACTTTCATCCCAGACTGACGTTGTACACAGATGCCGTTAATCAAAGGGAATTTTGACGCACTTTTCTGTGTTCTAGCAACTTCTACACATTGTCACTCCAGCGGGTGACAAACCAAGCAGAGATAACACTATCAACGAAACATCAGAATTAATAAAAAATAAATTTGCTGAAATGTTTCCAAATTCCGTTTTAATTTCCTTTTTCACGCGGTCATAAAATACATGACATTGTAATTTCAAATGCACAATTTAACAAACAACATGTCTCTTTTTTCACTATCGTCCAGTAAAATGTCCGAACAATGGGCGACGGTAATATCAGACACAAAGAATGAGTAAACGATTCATTTAATTTTGGGGCTAAATTAGCGATAAACAATTTTGTGAAAAGTACGAACAAATTGGAAATAAAAAAGAAACACGTGAAACCACTTCTACAAAGCTGACAACGAGACAAGCGCGTGCGCACGTGGTGATGGTGTATCAATCATGATGACCGCGATAAAATACGAATCTGCGTGAGGCCTCCTGGGTGTAGCGACTTTGGCGGAAACAGAATATTTATCAGTAAAATGCCCCACGATAACGTTGAAAAGCAACAAAAGCCTTTCAACACCACACCGACGTAGTTTACTCGTTAAGAAGAAAACGTCACAGAACGGCATATATTTCGTTTTCTTGGTTGAAGTAAAAAATCTAGACAAAATAAATACTTCTTTGAAAACATTAAACACGCATATAATGTCCTATAGTTTGACAAGGGGATAGCTGTTAAGTCGTGTTTTTGGTAGAAAAAATTAAATTAAAACCAGAAGTCGTAAATCTAATCTGATTTTTGAGTCGATTTTATCAAAACACAAAAACTTTTCTTTTTAAACTTATCTGTATGACTTATCAAAGGCGATATTTTGGATAGGCCTAGCTTCATATTTCAAACAAATTGCATACACTTCAAATGTAAAAAATGCATGTATATAAATGTTGAAAAAAAGTTATATTTCATTTTGAAATTAATGGATGCGATTGAGATTTCGATACCGAAATCACGCTGTGATAGCCCACGCGATGAAGCCAGAGGAAAAAACCAAACACTGCCGACATTCGCTTACGTGCAACATACCCGAAAGTGCAAATTCCAGAGTCGGTTTTGATCACGTTACCAATGGGCTTATAAGAACGTTATTGTAATTAAACGAGTAAGCAGATCTCGGTTATACCGTGTAAGTACAAACAAGACTTTAATCATTTTCAGCGATTTATTGAATTCCTAACCAAGTGCGAGAATATCGGGAAATAGTCGCCGAAGTGCAATATCATACATACATTGGTCAAAGGCCAGATAAATGACATGGTGGTAAAGGACAGCGACAACGATTTGTCAAAGGAAGACGAGACAAGTGTTTTGAAATAAAAATGATATCGATTCATCATAATTGTTATATATTTTGTCACTCGATATGTATACTGGCTAGTAATCCTGGCATAATTAGTTTTTTTTTTAAATGGCTCATTTCTAGTTGGATTCAACTAAAATATGCAAAATGGTTATTTTGAGGTATTTTAGTTCATACTTTGACGTCGTCAATTTTGATATCCAGAAAATATTCACGATAAACTTGTTTGTGTGTTTTACAAACCATAACCCAATCTCTTGCACTCTCGATCAATCTCTATCAACATCTAGAGAAAAGTGACAAAACACGTGGTCATGTAACCCACAGGATGAATATAAAAACCAAATTACTCATAGTAAGGATACTTTTCACAAAATATAGTCCCGATACTTATATACATTTCAAAAAAGTATTTTCGCCTCAAATAGTATTTTATTCTATGTCAGCACTAAACATTTATGCAAGAAAGCAAAATCTAGTGTATGAGCAAAATCTAGTTTATGTTTATATTTTGGCAGGATCTGAAAAAAATCGAGACGTTGACAGAATTGTTCTGGAGTGCAAGGACCGACAACTCTGTGAAAGAGATTGGCCATAACCATCCGTCATTTGGTCATTTAAACCCAAAGCAACCCTGGCAGCAATTTAACAAACCGGAATCGTAACGTCGACGGGAAATATCTGTTCAGTTCCGATTGCATCCCACCGATCAACATGCTTTTGCTATTCTGTGCATTCATCTTGCCAGCGGAAGGTCCTGGCTACTTTACAAAAGAAGGGTGGTAACGGTACATCCGCGTGAGACGTTAACGCGAACTACAGAAGGTGTGACACGACAAAGAAACCTCACTAATGCAGTGAGTTCAATCTCATGGCACTGTTCAAAACTTGTGGCAGCTTCCACTCGGAGTTAATGTAAGCAGCGATATATAAAGGCTTTACATATTGTATATCGCTGATGTAAGTGAGCAACGGCTCCCACTGGGAGGTGATGTACGTGGGTACCAGCTTTAACAAGCAGTTACTGTTCGTGAGCACAAGCTTTAACAAGCAGAAACTGTACGTGAGCACCAGCTCCTACTGGAAGTTTATATACGCGAGCTCCAGCCTTAACAAGCAGTTACTGTACGCAAGCACCAGCTTCCTCTGGGAGTTAATGTACGTGAGCACCAGTTTTAACAAGCAGTTACTGTACGTAAGCACCAGCTTCCTCTGGGAGTTAATATACGTGAGCACCAGCTTTAACAAGCAGTTACTGTACGTAAGCACCAGTTTCCTCTGGGAGTTAATATACGTGAGCACCAACTTTAACAAGCAATTACTGTACGCAAGCACCGGCTCCTACTGAAAGTTTATATCCGTGAGAACTAACGTTAACAAGCAGTTACTGTACGTAAGCACTAGCTCCTACTGGAAGTTTATATACGTGAACACCAGTTTTAACAAGCAGTTAATGTACGTAAGCACTAGCTTCCTCTGATAGTTAATGTACGTGAGCACCAGCTTTCCCTGAGATATAATGTACGTGAGCACCAGCTTTCCCTGAGATATAATGTACGTGAGCACCAGCTTTCCCGGAGATATAATGTACACGAGTACAAACCTCCCCTGGGAGTTAATTGTACACGAGTCAAGCCTCCCCTGGGAGATAATGTACATGTGTACAAGCCTCTACTAGGAGTTAATGTACATGTGTACAAGCCTCTACTAGGAGTTAATGTACACGAGTACAAGCCTCTACTAGGAGTTAATGTACATGAGGAAATGCCTAACCTTGGAGTTAATGTACTCGAGTACAAGCCCCCCTCTCCCTGAGTGTTAATGTACTCGAGTACAAGCCTCCCCTGGGAGTTAATGTACGTTAAGTCCATCTTCCAATTGGAGTTAATGTACGTAATCATCGCTTCCATTGGAACTTTCTGTACGTGGGGAGTCTACGAGTCTATTACCAAACGCTTAACACCCACTTAATACAAACACGTGATATGCCACCACCAAACGATATTTAAACAACGAGGAATTACGTTACATTGCTTACTTGCAAAAATCAAGGTTGTGTTTGGTGTATGTTTTACTCGCTAGTGCTCCGTGAGCATGTGATTAGAGCATCGTGCTTTAAACCATAAAGTCTCTCAACTCTTGTCAGATCAGAACCTAGTTGATATTGTGAGAAAGTTTGCCAGTTTACATGCAGAAGGTCGGTGGTCTCTTCCCGGGTACATTGTAACCGGATTCTCTCCTCCATCACTAAAAACTGCCCGCCACAATATAACTGAAAATCGTTAAGTATGACATAATACACCAATAAAAAAAATAAAATAATAAAATGTTCTCATCACATCAAGTAAGACACGGTGTATTTGTACTTGGTCTAAATATCATAGATGCAATACTGGGTAACTGAAACGCTAAAAAAATCTTAACCCGACAAATGATCAACTTAAAAAACTCGGAGTCTGCCAATGGGAAAATTTTGTCGTCCAAGATTTGTTTCAACTTATTTCATCATTAATATATATTTGTGAAATGTCCCAGTTAACATGTGCTTTGACTTGTACGAGTACAAAGTGTTTTAGTAGATATGTTAAACCCGTCACGACACGCAACAGTAGAACGTGTAATTCGAAAGAACCGTAAATCTAACTTGTTTGTGCTGAGAGCTCGGAGAAGGAAGGGTACCTACTTGTTCCATAGAGTCACTACAAGAGGTACCACAAAGTATATATTATCATATCATATCAGAGGTACCACAAAGTATATATTATCATATCATATCAGAGGTACCACAAAGTATATATTATCATATCATATCAAATTATCATATTTGAATTTGACTGTGGACTCGCGTCGGGTGTGACCGGTCAACTAGGGATGCTTACTCCTTCATGGCACCTGATCCCATCTCTGGATTTCTAGAGGTCCGCGGTTATCACGTGATTTGTCTATTGTTTCCTGGACATCCTAAAGATTAATACTTTGGTATCTGTGATTTTTGTAAAGTAAAATGGTTAGATTGACAATCGATGTGTGAGGTTCCCTAGTACTGGTTATCTACAGCTCATCGCCCTTCACATCTATAATGACATCTAACGTAGTCCCGATTGTAGATAGACCAACAAACACAAATACTTCGATCTAGGTAAAACAGCGAAAGTTTTATTTTTGTAAAGAAAACAGTTTAATGACAGTTATATCACAAGTGACAGGCCAGCTGTCTCGGTCATTCATCTCAGTAGAAAAAAGTGATACAATGTTTTAACTAGTAAAATATTATTGCAGATCGCCTGCGAGTGATAACAAGGTTATAAAAACAAGCTGATTTAATGGATACATTTACAAAGTTCTGATACAAAACACGATGTAGGCGGATCTACAGTGATAGCCTAATACTGTATATTATAACTTATAACTAGTAAAAAGTGCAGGTTACAACAGATCGCTGGTATAACATGTAGATTTTATATTGATAGTTTTTTTATGTTGGATATCTACAATCAATGATCGATAGGTTAGCGTTAATGTGAACCCAGCAGTACTTCAAATTAGGAGATTCTTTATCTTTAGATTAGCAGTAAATGTCGGTAAATAATACAATAATATAGTTTATCAGTCAAATCGAGGGGAATCCAGTCCCGCTGTGTACAGCGCTATGTCAAAGCCCAAAACCTTGATAATATATATATATATATATATATATATATATATATATATATATATATATATATATATATATATATATATATATATATATATATATATATATATATATATAAAATGATTTGTCCTCAACCGACTGTTAAAGACATTTATACATTAAATGTGCACCGTGATTATTCATTAAAAGTGCTTTTGATTCCGGATGTGTTTTTGACTCAAATACAGAGCCATAATAAAATACATTTTCACTGACAACTTTCCTAACATTTAAACTTATATTATGAACAGACTGAAAATTACAAAAATGTATGCAAATATAACAAAACCATTGTCAACAATAAGCATATGCATATGTATGAAATAAAAATATAATTTAATTGGTTTATCTTTAGATTATAAAAAAATATTTCCATACCAGTATTAAGTGACAGAATAAAGAAATAACATAACAATGATAGTATAACGTGTATATGTAATGTGTATATAATAATAATATAAAATATAAAAAAAAACCTGTTAAGTCTTAGGTTTGGAGGGAACAGGCCACAGAAACTAAAAAACTTATTTTTCCAGTTATATTTTCAAAATAGGATAATTTGGACAAAATCATATTTCTGCTGCCTACTTCTTATGCTTCCATTTTCAATTTACAGTCTGACCTGGGTGTAACGACTTTATGATATATAATTCAAATGGTTCCACCCTCAAATTCATTAATTGCAAGAAAATTTTGGCACAAGTAGCTGCAAATGTAATATTAAAGTAAAAAGATGATTGTATGTAAACAGAAATATTTGAAACAGATGCGATTTAACAAATGTTATTTTATATAAATACCAGTGTCGATTTCACACAACCATACAAAAGTAAATTGTATTGCATACAGCAAAAACGGCAATGATAAAACTTGCATTATTAGGTCAAAGGTCGGTGTCAAAATAAAACTATTCCAAGATATTTCTGACACAATGCATTAAATAATTCCTCACACCCGGAAAATTCATTTTCATTTGAAATTCTGACTTATTTTCAGTTTGTTAAACACCATTTGCTTTATCTTAAATGCAAAAAGCAATCAGAAAAAAGGGCTGATTTATTTTTATTTCTTTAATTTGACTGTTGAAAAACAAGGGTTGTACTGTGGGAAAAATTCGCATGGAAATTGACAATCTTCCAGAAAGAATATCATCACATGCTTAATTTAAAATCAGGTCAGTCATTCGAGTTCATAAAATCTTGTATGACATGAAATGTGAAAGCACTGCCATTGTGCAGGAGTCTAAGGGAGCCGATATGTGCAGTTTTCAACCCCCAGTCTCCCTTGCATCTGTTCACAGCGTGCACAAACTGATAAAACTTCAGAGATTTCGCCGATATCGAGTTATAACGTTAGATTAATCTACATCTGATAAACCGCTTTTCTCCAAGCAAATGCCAATCCAAAGAGGTTTCTCTTGGATCACAAATTTCAGATAAAAATCAACTTTTATAGATAAGAAATATTATTAACTTTTGGAAAAAGCATTAATGCTGTTCGCCCCACGAGCCGGCAGCACACATTTCATGTATTCCAGTATTGTATCTGTCAACGAGGCAGAATAAAAGCTTCCCAGTTAGATGTACCGCTGATAGGAACTTTCCCCCTTAGAAAACTCAGAACTTGGCCACCACATAGTCTACTTAGCTTTGATAGTGTTTTTGATTGGAACTTTCTTTTTACTTAAGCGAAATGAATTAAAAATTCTATCGTCTTGATGTAGTTACTAATGGCTCCATAAATGTAAAATATGGTTAAATGAACTTTGATGAATCTTCAAAAACATAGTTAAGGATCTGTCCTTCTACTGGATTAATCATCAGATTTTGTCAGTAGCAATGTGGTCAGTGTATTGATGACCCCCCTCCACGTGCTTTATGTAGTACACTAATAGTGTACCTCCAATTTACAGAACTTTGATGTTTTACAAACACAAACATTGTTCATGTATGTTTCTTAATAAACGTGAGTCGCCTCTACTATCATTAAACTTTTGTTATTAACCATTTTACATTAAAATTGCTTGTAATAACATTTGTTTTTGTTAAAAAAAGAAAGAAATTCAAATATTCCACACACAGACACACACACACACACACACACATATATATATATATATATATATATATATATATATATATATATATATATATATATATATATATATATATATATATTAATAATCCACAGTACTAGGTATTAAAAATAGAAGAAAAATAAAAAGCACAGTACTAAGTTTACGTTTACAGAGACATAAACTTACGTGTTGCTATCTTTATTTTTGTATATATATATATATATATATATATATATATATATATATATATATATATATATATATATATATATATATATATATACAATTACAATATAATACTCAAAGCAAAATGTAGTGGCGATTCAACAATTTGACATATATGGTTAAAATGTACCACAGTGTTGCTGTAAGTAAAGGGTCAAGTCGACAACGGACAATATCATAAAATCAACAATTCATTACGTCATATTATTTTCGAAACAATAATTAAAAAATCAAATCCAATTAAAATATCACATTGCATAAAGAAAAATTATATAGCTAATCAGAGAAGAAGATAAACGAGTCCATAAGATTAGCAGGTTTACAATCATGTAATAATTCTCTCTATTTGTACATACAAGATTCTAATCAGAAGATTTTAATTTTCTCTCGGAGCTAAATGTCTTGTTAATCCTAGTTTGAAACAAAACAGCAGACTTTGTAAAATAAAATCTACCCAGAAGTTAACCATCAAAAACGTGTCACCCCTTTTATTGCATATTTAAAGGTCAGTAATGAGCCCAACGGCTTAACACCTCTAGCTATGAATACCTTGTAAGAAAATATTGTCTCCCGGAGGTAAGAAAGTCTACCATATAATTTAACAATAAAACTCGGTTCACTGAGCATCCGCGACCTGATGGCCATATTGGATGGGTTTAAACGATTTTGATGATATTTAATAATAATGACTTTATGACTTTATATTCACTTCTGCAGACAAGATGGCTGCACCGGTCCTTTATGATCTTAATTTTATTTCATTTTCACAGCATTTTGTAAACTTGCTTTACTTTTTTATAACTTAAGAATTCGTTTCTTCTAATTACAGGTAACCGGCCAGGAAGTCATAATTAAAGGTGCAAATTATGGAGCAACCACTGGACACTTAAAAACGGATCAAAATGATATTGAGTTCTAAAAGTTAAAGAGTAAAGACAAAACAGGTGTATCCACAGTGAAGACAAAACTTTACAAAAAAGTCGGATAGATGACCAGTATGATATCCGGAAATAAACGTCAAAGTAACTAAACAATTATTGTTCTTGTTCTTCTTTTTATTATTATTATTATTATTATTATTATTATTATTATTATTATTGCATCATTATCATTTGGAAGATTCGGGATCATGCATACAACACATAAACATTTAAAAATTATGGAATAAGTTTTTGTATTTAAATACGTTTTGTATTCTAATGGACCAAATTTAAATTCTATCTATTCATTTGTGCGGATATTAAATCAGATTATTTTCTTCTTTGCCTAATCATACAATATTACCTGCAGTTGTCTCCCCTTTAAATCACCAAACAATATGAACCAGCAGTTCTTGTACGTATTATATTAACACGTGTTCTACCCTAATCATGTTCATGTGTTCTAAATTAACTTGAAATTTCACCAAATCAAAGTAGGAATATGATGTCAATTTAAAACGGTCGGTAATAACTACCACAGTGGTCGCCTTGGAAGTTATCGACCAGTATACATAAGCAGAGAATTGCTATACTGTTGGACAGATATATGCAGCAGCTGTAATTACTTATGTAAATGACTGGGTGATAATTAGATAATAAGTTTCAGCGTTACGCAGATATTTCCTTTTGTTTTAATGTTGTTTTACGACACACTCCACAATTTCTCTGTCATATGGTTGAGGACAGGACCTGGTTACAGTATACCCGGGAAGACACCACTAGATTTATGCAAGGAAATTGGCAAACCTTTACACACAATCAGCTTAGGTTCCACTGGGATTCAATCCTGCGCTGCCTAGAGGTGAATGACTTTATGGTATGTGAGATTATCTAACCACCCGACCACGGAGGAGCCCCACCCCCAAAAGTTTTATAAATGGCAGAACTTAAACTATTTACTGATATGCTAAGAATGTACAATTCAAATCAACAGCGATTTTCCACTTTATCATCAGTTTTAATACAAATTTAGTACTAATTAAAACATTCCAAAAAAAACCCACAGATCTAGACTATATAATAGAAGTACAGTACTGTACGGTATATAATTCATTTAATTTCAAGTTTTGGGACACGGTGAGTAATATAAACAAATAAATCACATTCCGTTCCAGCATTTCCCTGTGGTATAAATTATAAGGTTTTACTAAGAAAAGATGCTGAGCGTGCCTACAGTTAAAAACTCCCAGGCGTGAAGCTTCCTATACCAAACATTTCTTCAAAATTTACGATTACCGACGTGTTCGCTTATTCTGCAATTTAACGATTTTAATACGAAATTCTTCGAATATCGTGTGCTATAAATTTGGATAGCACGGGGTATATTTATGACTTTTGACATTCAAATTCACATCATGGGCGCTAACACGTATTGCAGTAAATAGTGATGAATATAAAGAGAAATACAACTGGAAAATTTTGAAAATACAATAAAACATACTGCTGCAGTAAATAAAAATGTCACGGACACAAATATATAGAGAAATATTTTTAATCTAAGTTATATGGTAAAAAATCTTAAATTTATGGATAAACATTACATTAATATATTTTGGTTGGCAGGTGTTGAATACCATCGTACAACGTTATGAGATAAACAAAGCAAGATGTCTGAATGAAAAGTATGAAAAATAGCCGACAGACAGGGGAGGCAATTGCCACTACAGATACAGCCAGAATGAAGATACCGGAAACAATCATCTTTATGACATTATAAATCATGTACTATTTGTACAGACAAATACATACACAGTAACTATTTGTCATACAAATACATCCACAGTAACTATTTGTACAAAGATGAAACAGGACGGGTATCATCAGCTAATCATGTACGTTTTATGGACGGAAAGATTTAGACTTGAATATTCCTAGTGTTATTATTATTATTAATTGTATGATTATCACTATGAAATTATTATTATTATTATTATTATTATTATTATTAAAATATGTATGCATGTATTTTATTTCATTTGCATTTATATTTATATATGCATCGTTGAAGAGGATATACTTTGATAACAGATATTTAAATTCACCAAATAACAAAATTTTGACTTTAATTCATTTGTATGCAAATAAAACCATTCCTTTATGACTCCATGTTGGACCTTTTAGTTATATATTACTATACGTCATTCCCAATTTAGTATTCTCCTAAGTGCATTTTGGGTACAATGTATATATATATATATATATATATATATATATATATATATATATATATATATATATATATATATATATATATATATATATATATATATATGAGACACCCATTTAAGTCCTATGTGCATGTACATATATTTGTTTTTGTGTTTTTGTGAATGAGATAACTTTATAGCATGCATAAGAGATGTCTCTTTCAAAAGTCCCGAGATCTTTGAATCATAAAAAATTGTTTTAAAAACACATTTTGTCCCAAACATATTTGTTGTCTAAACCTTGGTATAGCTACCAAATGCATATATTATTATTATGCCATTTTCATTGCATTCATAAAATAGTAAAGGGAAAAATGAAGATGTGTTAAAGATGTAAAAGAGTCCTTATATCACGATATCAATATGTTTCAATATACATTTCCATTCAGTATCCATTATCCTACTGTCCACCGCGGTCTGGAAAATTCATTTGACAGGTATGCCGTTGACGATGCGTATCCGACCGTGAGCACCTGCTTTGCGACAGCTGACGTTGACCACCTAATCAAAATGAAAAGAGAAAATGAAGTATTGATCTATCTCTCTCAAGTTTCAATTGGCGATATCTCCCTGTAATCAGAACATTATCATGTATACTCACATATTTCAACCATCGATCACAACTTACAGTGATTGTATGGAAAGATGATAAATAAGTAAGGACAGAACTTTTGTCAATCCAACTACTATTAAGTGGCAAAATGGACTGTATCTCGTGTTTAGAACTGTATCATATAAAAGATAAAAGTGACATTTGAACAACAGATATCAAACACAGATACAAAAATGCTATACTCACGTGACGTATATTATGTGCAGTTTAAGTGCCTCTGAAGATGGTGAAACGTATAAATTCAAACTTTTGACATAAATTTACAAACTGATCATTTTACTTTTAACCACTGCTTTGTGTTTCAAAATAACCCACAACCTACTGAAGTTCATCATATCAACACACGATACCAAATCGGCATTAATTTTACGACCTACTAACATATTAACAATAATTTAAATCACCAGCTTGTGACAATACATAGACATTTATGAGAGTAATCAGTACCTCTAAAGACGTGTGTGTGTGTGTGTGTGTGTGTGTGTGTGTGTGTGTGATTAATCAACCTTAGTTTGCTTAGCTAGGAATTCCAGAAATAGCAGTTATACTTCGTGTATAGTGTTATTTCTTAGTTTAAAATGGCATTATGTAAGTGTTATTTTAAAGACATGTAAAGCTGTATTTTTCAAAGTGGTCTGAAGACAGGTGCCCTTTATACGAAGGTGACCTTTAGTGTAGTTTTAATGTATGTAGAAGAATTGTGAATTATCTCCTGACCGTTGCTGTAACTGTAATCAAAATCCCATCTTGGATACCCAAACGTCACTCAACTTTTAATGAAATCACGATCAATATTATCATATCATGTATATAAAATAATAATTCTTCTGAACAAACATAGTCACAGAGCTTGGTGAAATATGACGAAAGATAAACTGTTATTCCCTGATAAAAATCTCTCTTTATGAATCCATCCCAAATAATATAAAGGTAAGAAAAATGAGTTTTATCTTGCTTCGCCACTCCGATTGGACGTTAATTACCTGTACAAAGTGTGACATGTAAAAAATGTTATCTTTCCTGATTTTTGTGACATAATTAATTTCACTGTTTTCATAAACGACAGTTATCGCAGGAAAATTAAAAACCGATATTTCCTTATCAGTTACACATTATTAGCTCCGTAAGGTGAAATTGATTCTAAACATCAACAGATTTTCATAATTAATTCACCTTCGTTAAATGAAGTGTATTGAACTAGTGTTGACGAACAAATCACAACTAAAGATACCTCACGATTTTTGTTTCTGGTTTCACATAGAACCAAACGAACAATAGTTATCTTAAAACGAATCACGTTGATAACCAAGGAAAACTCTCGCCGATTAATTAAAATTATCTCATTTCATGTAAACATATTCTATCTGAGCGACACCAAAATGAAATTAATCTTCAAGATAACGCAAGATGACATTAAAAAGCGATGTTGCAAACCAATGTGTTTATAGAAAAGTGATTTACGCACCCGAAAAGTCACTTGTGAGTATAGGCCTGAACGCGTTTCATTCCATTGAGCAAAATCTCATATATTTCAGAAGATAATTTTTAAGTCTGATAAATTTTTTTTGAAAAACAAAACGTTTTAACAATGAATATAAAATAGCAAACATCTGCGATGCAGAACACAGTGCCAGTGCGATGAGAGTTTCCCCGGAAGTGTACAAATAGCGTCAAGTTCTAGACCTTGGGCATGATGATTTAATTCCTAATTTTTGGTATTTACAACCAATTATGAGGCAGATTCGACTTGAAGGTATTTTCGACATGAAAAAAAGACATTTAGTATGTGACGTCACATTGGAGAACAAGTGACGCTGTATTATGACACGATACATAGCGTAATTATCACTTACCAGTTTTAAAACCGTATCTCCTAGGCGCAAATTTATAGGGTCCAGAAAAGTAATTTTAAATGTGACGTCACAATGACGAAATAAATGATGCTGAAATTTGATGCGATACTTAGAATAATTGTCATTTATCAGTTTTTAAAACATTATCCAAGGCGTGACTTTACAGGGGCCAGAAAAGTCATTTACATTGTGACGTCACAATGAAGAAAAAGTGACGCTGGAATATGAGTAATTCCCATTTAGCTGTTTTTAAAACATTATCAAAGACGTAACTTTATAGGGGTTTAAAAGTCAAATACATTTAAATACAAATGTACTTTCAAATTTGAAACTTTGAGAAAATTTATTTAATTTTAACATATACATGTAGTTGAAATCTCGAAATAACTGTTCTCAGATACGACAAATATAAAATACGACGGCGACGTAATAAACTATCGATTGATCCAAAGTTTCAAAGTTACTTTATGACCGAACATTATCATTTCATAGTTTGAGCCAATTAACAAAACATCTAATTCACATGAAACATCTATTCACAAACAGGTCAGGATCCAAATCTTTAAAGTTATACAAATCTCTCTCTCTCTCTCTCTCTCTCTCTCTCTCTCTCTCTCTCTCTCTCTCTCTCTCTCTCTCTCTCTCTCTCTCTCTCTCTCTCTCAATAGATTATCAATATATAAAGACTATCCTGTTTGCTTTCAATTTTATCAGAAATTTAAAGATGTGGTTAAACAAACAGATTGATAAAAACAATATACCCACAGACGTGAAGATTAAGTAGGAAGTGAGAACCACAATATACAAAATGGGATAAGATTTTACGCACAAGTGTACACATTTTAATGTATTTCAATTAAAACATTTAATCAAACCTGCCTAATACTACGCAAATGGCAATTTTGCTTTTTCCGGGCAAATCAAATGACACCTATTTAGTTTTAGTTATCACGTATAGAAAACTACAAAATTACGGAGACAACTTAAAGGAAATCCTTGACATACATATCAATATTGGATAAAACAACAACAACAGTTGATATGCATCACCGATATCAGAGAAAGGGATATCCTAGAGGCTAGTATATATTAGGATCAGAAATAATGTGGCGATATGCCTGACTGGTATAGTGCTATACTTCAATGACTTATTCCTCACTCACTGAATAATAAAAATAAAAAGTTAATATAATTTTGCTTTTATTTCAAGAATAGAGTCACATACAGTTAGTAGTTTATTGAAAATGAACGCTATATTCCCCCTTGTTTACAAGATAGAGTAAGATATATCACACAACTTAAGATACCAACCAAATTGTATATTCCAAATTAGACGTCATGGAGAAGAGACGTTTCACCGAGTTAATTTTATTGATAAACAGACGCTGTCAATAAGTTTTGTGAAATCTAAACCAAAACAATCGCATGGTAACTTCTAGTAAACACAGTGGAAAGAGTACTGTACATATATACCCATTGCTATCACTAGAAAGTCCTGGTCCAGTGTTACATATCGATGCAATCACTAGAAAGTCCTGGCCCAGTGTTACATATCGATGCAATCAATAGAAAGTCTGGTCCAGCGATACATATCGATGCAATCACTAGAAAGTCCTGGCCCAGTGTTACATATCGATGCAATCACTAGAAAGTCCTGGTCCAGTGTTACATATCGATGCTATCACTAGAAAGTCCTGGTCCAGTGTTACATATCGATGCAATCACTAGAAAGTCCTCGCCCAGTGTTACATATCGATGCAATCACTAGAAAGTCCTGGTCCAGTGTTACATATCGATGCTATCACTAGAAAGTCCTGGCCCAGTGTTACATATCGATGCTATCACTAGAAAGTCCTGGCCCAGTGTTACATATCGATGCTATCACTAGAAAGTCCTGATCCAGTGTTACATATCGATGCTATCACTAGAAAGTCCTGGCCCAGTGTTACATATCGATGCTATCACTAGAAAGTCCTGGCCCAGTGTTACATATCGATGCTATCACTAGAAAGTCCTGGCCCAGTGTTACATATCGATGCTATCAATAGAAAGTCCTGATCCAGTGTTACATATCGATGCTATCAATAGAAAGTCCTGGTCCAGTGATACATATCGATGCTATCACTAGAAAGTCCTGGTCCAGCGATACATATCGATGCTATCAATAGAAAGTCCTGGTCCAGCGATACATATCGATGCTATCACTAGAAAGTCCTGGCCCAGTGTTACATATCGATGCAATCAATAGAAAGTCTGGTCCAGCGATACATATCGATGCAATCACTAGAAAGTCCTGGCCCAGTGTTACATATCGATGCAATCACTAGAAAGTCCTGGCCCAGTGTTACATATCGATGCAATCACTAGAAAGTCCTGGTCCAGTGTTACATATCGATGCTATCACTAGAAAGTCCTGGTCCAGTGTTACATATCGATGCTATCACTAGAAAGTCCTGGTCCAGTGTTACATATCGATGCTATCACTAGAAAGTCCTGGTCCAGTGTTACATATCGATGCTATCACTAGAAAGTCCTGGTCCAGTGTTACATATCGATGCTATCACTAGAAAGTCCTGGCCCAGTGTTACATATCGATGCTATCACTAGAAAGTCCTGGCCCAGTGTTACATATCGATGGTATCACTAGAAAGTCCTGGTCCAGTGTTACATATCGATGCTATCACTAGAAAGTCCTCGCCCAGTGTTACATATCGATGCTATCAATAGAAAGTCCTGGCCCAGTGTTACATATCGATGCTATCAATAGAAAGTCCTGATCCAGTGATACATATCAATACTTTTTTTGATTTAGCAAACATCTGTAACCTTTAGGAAGATATAAATTCTTTTTCACAATTTATTGCAAAATTTTCACAAAAAACTATTATAAGAAGTAAAATAAAGAAGTACCAATGGATATTCGAATCTCGAAACTTCAAGTTCACTGGATTACGACAAAGAGAATATAACAACGGTCTTAATATGAAAAACAGTTGCAAATCCCAAACGGAATTTGAACAACTTCCTCTTTCGATTTCCGCGCCATACAAACACTTTTGACCAACTTCTTCATTTCTTTTATTTACTTGATTTTGATGTTTTGTATTTTTTTCAGTGAAATTTTAAGTCACATCCAACGTCACTGATATGGAGATGACATCAATTGGTCAGTAGACTATCTAATACAACTTGCTAAACACCTTGCCTAACAAGAACAGATTACTTCAGCACTTGACCTCACTTACGTTTTCCCACAGATTTGTCTGTCTTGTATATTTCTCATTCTATTTCGCGCGCGCGCGCGTGTGTGTGTGTGTGTGTGTGTGTGTGTGTGTGTGTGTGTGTGTGTGTGTGTGTGTGTGTGTGTGTATTACTTGCTCTGTATAAACCCACTACTACCCACTACTACATATTAAATTTTACGGCCGTGGTCGTGATGTTGACAAATGATTGTATATCAGATGTGATATATCTCGATGTCCAACCACTTTGTTTACATATGTATCTGATTTATAGCTACCATGTTGTTGATTAAAGACATTTTGTGCATCAAATTCAGTATTTCGACTACCGCGTTCATCATAAGGGTCGGTTCCTTTGTATACACATAAATACGCAAAACAAATGAACAATTTATTATCCATTGTCTTTTAACGGTAATACTTATATTAAAACCAAACTCACTTTTGATCAAACAACTTCCGGTGGTGTGTGTCGGTCGTCGACTGATACAATTTTAGATAATTCTGTAAATTGAACTTATCCTTGATAACATTAATGTTGTGAAGGACACAGTCTAAATTTACATTACGTAACAAGTCTCTCCTGTGTAATACTTATATATTTGATAAAACGTAGAGCGATATGACGTAAGAGTGGAGACTTTAAAATGCAGTCTTGATTAAATTAAGATTGTCGCATGATTGACCAGTAACATATTATAGATTTATAATACAATTACAGACTAATTATTTCGTGGCTCATTAGTCGTCAGAAGGTCAGTGGTCATACACCTATACTATTACGTAGTTTTTACTCGTTTACCCTTACTTGCAAACTATATCACGGAACACATACACCTGGTCCTATCCTGTCAGAGATTCGCAGTTGTTTTTCTTGTTGAGACCGATATTATATTTTCCGTATTCTATTGGATTTGGAGTTTTGAATACCCCTTTGTTACCTCTTTACTTTCACATACTCTATCCAGTAAACTGTATGACGGAACGCAGACAAACAATTATCCTTAAGAAAGGAATTTCCCCAGATCTATGTCATCATCTTAGCTCAGGTTGCCGTTGCACTGTGAACATGTTCGTGTGGGGGAAATCTTAGCGAATTTCGCAATGATAAATAATTCACGCGCTTCACACGAAATATAGTCATCGCAAATACTAGTATGCAGATATAAGCCTACGTATATAATTTCCCTTTATTTCGACATCAGTTAACCCCACGCAGAAAGGTCTTACACAGGAAAATCACCAAATATATCCCAGGAAATTATTTACACGTTTACAGTATATGCAATATCAATTTGATACTTAAATCAAACTTATATCTCTATGTTAACTCAGCAATGAGGCCAACTGAGATATAGTGACCCCTAGTTCTTACTGTAGAAGTCACTGAAGAAATGATCTAATGTCTCCTTGTGAGTAGTACAGTCGTCACATTTCCAGACTTAATCTGATATCAAGGGATAAAACCCGACTTTGATTTTATCTGAATCTATCGGGCAAATAATCTGACTTTTTTATCCGAATATCAGGCAAATGATCTGACTTTTTTATCAGAATATCAGAAAAATAATCAGAATTAATTTGCCATGCATTTACATCATCAACACCATTTTACACGTATTAATATCACTGATCTCCACAAATCATTAACTACAGATGATATAGGTTAAATATTGCACTTTTGTAGCGACGCAATGTTAACTACATGATTGGTAACTTCAGACTTATGCTTTTCTATACCAATATATACATTTTGTATATAAAGCAAGTTAAGCACAACAACCTATGTCCAATAAGAAGCTTCAAACTCAGGGTGAATAATAATAATATAAGCCAAGGTGGTTAAGTGACCGACTAATAATAAATCTGTTCAGAAACTCTTACGTAGTAAGACCAAACTTTGATTTTCGCGTACACATATGTTTTTGGTAGGGCTAATTACTTGATTACTTCCGCTGAAATTCAATTTAAGGTTTACCATCGGAGGACCTTTCAGATAGATATGAGAACATTTTTTATTAATCCTTGACAACTAATTGTCAAGAAGTAAATGTACATTGTACAAAGCACTTTCCATTGGACGTGTAAACACCATTTTAAAATCCCTGAAGTAACCTTTCAATTCATAGCGAATGACTAATATATTTGGGTGAAACAGAACCTTTAAAAATATTGTACATTACGTCTGCATACATACAGATGAAAGGCCGCAAAAATTGACCACAATGGATACAGTGGTAATAAGACCAATAAAATAACTTCGCATAGGAGTCTTAAGACGGTAAAATTTCATTCTTTTGGATTTTTTTTATAGATATTATATAAGTTCAGACGCTCACTTAAGAGACCATTTGGTTAATCAGACCACTTTGAGTCAGTCAGGTATGTCTTATTGACGAGGAGGTTTCACTGTACATACTTCGTGTAGCATGACAGCTTTTATCATAATAACGGTTACCATGTTCTGTAACAATAGTGACGAAGATTCGTTCCTCACGTTTTTCATTTGAACTTGACTGTGGACTCATGGCGGGTGTGGCCGGTCGACAGGGGATGCTTACTCCTCCATGGCACCTGATCCCACTTCTTAGTTTCCAGAGGTCCATGTTTGTCCATTTTTACCAGATCTGTATCTATACCTTGGACATCCTAAAGATGTATACTTTGGTATCTGAGATTTTATACGTGTCACGTATCATGCAAGGACATGTTTCAGATCTTCTGAATGTCATATAGACCCAGAACTTTCTAAAGTACAAAACATATGGAATAATGTCAAGTAAAAATATTCGCGGGGGTGATATCTCTGCGAAATATGTAATGAGATAAAATTCAGAAAGTTAAACCCTACTTAAACTATTTTGCCATGGGTGTAGGAAAATAAAGGCCATTGGTTATATTCTGTTTCCATAAGGTAATATATTACTGGAGCAGAGTGTTTTAGACGTTATCAGTTTTGAACAGCTTAAATACCACTGGTGAGTCTCCTAATTGAATAACAATTACATAGAACTGTGGTTTTGGCTTTTAAGGTAACCTGTTGTAAGTCACTGACTTCACAATATGGCAATAAATCAGACACAACACCGCACACAACTTAACCCATGTTCTCTATCGGCAGCTTCCATGAACCCATGCATTCGTCTTTTACCAAAACGTAATTACCATTGATAATTCCTTCCAACTCTATCCCATCAGTGGACCACCCACTTTTGTCAGAATTTTACCCATCTTAGAGGAAGTGTCATATGTGTTGATGACCTTGGATGACCCTGATTCATTTCAATTTTATTTTATGACAAATGCGTTGAAGTGAAAACAATGATATCTGGGTATTACATTTTTAAAAGCATGTTCTAATAAACAAGTACGTTTTAAAACTAACCTTCAATATTTCAATAAGTTCTGACAGGCTTAAGAAATGCATTCCTTGTCATGTGATACAAATCAATATATCACAAAGAAGCGTTCAAAAAGAAATGAGAAATAACTATCACCACCGATTATGTCATATTTCTCGTATTCATAATATACACACTGAAAGATATGATACATCAAAGTCATATTTGAAAAATAAAATCAGTTACTGATACAAATAATGATCACTGCGCTGTCAAACAATCAATAATTTATTGTTTTTGTTATAAACAAAATATGACATACACGTGTTTACAGCGTACGTGCGCGATATAGTATAATTTTACTGATGCTTGTAGAGACAGATCTGCTTTTGTATCGGAGATCACAAAATCAAAAAATCAGTCAGAAAAATATTGCAAAAAAACGTACGCGTTGGAATTTTAATATGAGTTGACTTAATGGATAAACGGTTTAACTAAATTACCACTTTTGCTATGCAGGACAAAGAATGTAAAATGCACAGATAGGAATCTAGGGTTTTTTTTCACTTCTGCAGACAAAAATTAATATCATGAAATCAATATATATGTATCAAAAAATAAATCATTGACACATACAATATAAAGGCTAGCATGCCTATCTAACTGATACTGAACATTTTGCTGGTAGTAAAAAGTATTAATTGCGTTCAACAGAATTTCCCTCCAAAACATTTGAAACATATTCCCGATTGTAGCTTAGCGAATATGAGGTAGAAGTCTGTAATTGTTTAAATATACTACTGACATTAGTACTATAATATAAGCATTCGTTGCTTCATATCGTTCAATTTCTACGTTCTCTTTCATATTTATAGTAAAATAAAAATATCTGATAGAAAACGTTGAAATTGAACGATTTGAACCAAGGAAGGCTTATATTATAGGACTATACTGACAATAATTGTACGTACAGGGTTTCAGCGTTTGGTGAACATTATCAGAAAACTGGGATTTGTTTTTATGTGCTTTTATAATCATTATGTACATTTACATGTGTGAATGTTTGCGTGAGCTTATGTGTTTATTCGTATTACTAATGCATGTAGCAACATACTTGTAGTAGAGGAAGTACACAAACAATGTAACAGAAAAACAGGCTGACAATAAATGTTAAAAACTGGAAATCCAAGACAAAAGAAATCAGGACTTGATTTAATTGCTACCCTTGGCCTGCTGACCCTAATTCAAAGTCTAAAGACAAACTTCACATTTAACAACAAAGTGATAATTGTATCTACATTGTAACTAAATACCTAACTAACAGATCATAAAGCTGACACATCAACTATGCATGACTGTGACTTTTCCACAAGCCAGTGGTTATAAATACTCGGGTACATACCCGCACCTCCACTAACAAAAGATGACGCTACTTCGCGAGACTAGACATCAATATAAATCACCCATAACAGCTCAATGCTGGTGCCATGCTTAATTTCATCATTTAAATATGATTGTGAATTCAAAACCTCATTAAATGACTTCACAGCATTTTGAGAAAAACAATTTACATTTGAAATATGAGCATGTAATAGTTTCCAACTAGATTAAAGGAAATGAGAGAATGGTTTACTTCCATATTTAATGCAATTTTGAAAATCAAAATTTATAACAGGTGTGTGTGAAATTTGATGAAAACCAAAGGTGAATGAGCATTATTTTGTATCAGTTATGTGGATATATACATGTGTGACCAGTTAGTCTATCTACCAAGTCTGAAGACTAAATCTGGACAGGAGATATCAATCATACTTAAAACTAATTAATACATGCAATGTAAGATTGTAACTAAAATATATAAAAGCTTTTCATCTAAGCTTATATAATGGTAAACAGAGAAATTACACCGATAATCGTATATGTGTATTATCTTGTAGATTTCACAAGTTGTTTAAATGACATTTGTCATAAATTGACGAGACAATATCAATGATAATGCCAATTTACCTGTCAGTCAGAATGTGGCAGGTAAAAGGTATGAAAACATTTGTTTAAACAAAAATATCTGTTATCTATAAACCAATTTAACACCCGTGATAAGAATGCTTTTCTTTCATTATCTTTTTCCAAACGTGTAGTGACAATAATTTGAATTGTTTAGCATTCAAATTAAACAAGTGAACCAGTTTGAAAATGTAAAGTACAAAAATAATTCGACATTGATACACTATAATAGATCTTGTAGTCAACAGTCACACCTTCAAAATAAAAGAAATTTATTTTTATTTATAATCATTACATCTACACTGTCCTATGTTGTTAAAGAATGCTCCAATGAGTATTTTAATGCAGGAGGAAAACATATAAACTATAAGCATCAGAATAACCACCACCCCCCATAAAAGATAATTAAATGTTAGTTTATCAAGCATTCACAGGATTTATAATTGTCCCCTAAACATCAATACTTTGGTATCTGTCATTTTTAAATATAATCACTTCTTTTCAAGATAGATACATATAAGAAATTACTTCATATAAAAATCCTGGCCATAAAAGGATTAACACATTGACCCTGTCAACCCTGCAGTCATAATAGACTGGTCTTAACAATAGAAAAGAGCATACCATCTTGATTTTCAGGGGTGAATGGGTTAATTAATTCAGGGATATTCTTCATTTCCATTTTATACAGTAGTTCTTATTGGCAAATGTTTTCAAACAAGGACTGATTACAGCCAAGTGTTTATTCACAATATTCTGATAACTCTTTGCATTTTTAAATTTCTAAAATTTTATCAAAAAAGTAAACAATTTTGGGTGCAAAACAAACAAAAAATAACAACAAAATTAATCAAATATACTGCCAAGTACAGGGAAGGCCATGAAATGTACACTTTATCATGATGTAATTCTTTACAATAAATACACACTTCTATGTCACCAGTCGACAGGTGACCCTTACTCCTTCATGACACCTGATTCCTCCTCTAGATTTCCAGAGGTCTGTGTTTGTCCAATGTTCACCTGATTTTTATATTGTCTCCTGAACCTTCTTACTATAAATACTTTGGTATCCATGATTTTTATATTCTGATACTCATATATTGGTCATACAGTACTATAATCTATCTCTCTCTCTCTCTCTCTCTCTCTCTCTCTCTCTCTCTCTCTCTCTCTCTCTCTCTCTCTCTCTCTCTCTCTCTCTCTCATTAGAAGGCTTGTTTACTTGTACAATATATACTTATCAATGACTCAAATGTTTTCAAAACTGGATAATTTCTAAAGGCTTGGAATATATATTCAATTTAATTCAGGTACCAAACAATGTAATTTTCAATAGTTAAATGTCCTGTTCAACATGGATCTATACAAACTACACATCATACAGTTCATTAAAAGAAAGATAACTCTTATTAATGTTTGTGGACATTATTGCACATGTTATAATGGTTATCTCCCTTAAACTAAGACGCTGGTATTTTGATGAGAAAACAAATAAAAGTAATTAAATATATAAAAATATATTACTGAATTAAATTAACTTAGTTGAGATAGAGCATCATTCCAAGAAATACAAAATTTATCAAGTGATAGATATATTTAGATAATAAATTTGAATAACGGTGTTATATTAAAGTAAATCAATTAATGTAAAATAAAAAGTAATTCTCGGTAATTTGTAAATTAAATAATAATAAACTATTTGAAATTTAAATGTAAATCAATGTAAAAAATTTGAATTGATATAAGTCACTCAAAAATAATCCTCTCTAATTAAGAAGTAAAACTGAAGAAGTACCAATCGATAATCAAAACTCAAGTCCATTATAACATGATGAATTAGATGTGTAAGTGGTCTCAACATGAAGAACAATTGCGAATCCCGAACGGGATAAGACCAGGTGTCCGGAAGAAATGATAATATATTTGAAAAAGCAGCGTCTGAATTAAAATAAGAACATTTTAACCAATCCTCTCAAAGATAAATGATCATAAATCATTTGAAATAATAATGTGACGTTTAAATTTAACTATGTCATCTTATCAACCGGAGATTGTGAATCATTTGAAACAGTAATGTATGGATAGTAATGTTACATTTGAAGTTAACTACGTCATTGTAACACCTGGAGATGATGAATCATTTGAAACAGTAATGTAGGGATAGTAATGTTACGTTTGATTTAACGAAGTCATCTTAACATCTGGAGATGGTGAATCATTTGAAACAGTGTTGTATGGATAGTAATGTTACATTTGAATTTAATGTCATCTTAACACCTGGAGATGATGAATCATTTGAAACAGTAATGTATGGATAGTAATGTTACATTTGAATTTAATGTCATCTTAACATCTGGAGATTGTGAATCATTTGAAACAGTAATGTAGGGATAGTAATGTTACGTTTGAATTTAACTATGTCATCTTAACACCTGGAGATGATGAATCATTTGAAACAGTAATGTATGGATAATAATGTTACATTTGAATTTAATGTCATCTTAACATCTGAAGATGGTGAATCATTTGAAACAGTGTTGTAGGGATAGTAATGTTACGTTTGAATTTAACTACGTCATCTTAACACCTGGAGATGATGAATCATTTGAAACAGTAATGTATGGATAGTAATGTTACATTTGAATTTAATGTCATCTTAACATCTGGAGATGGTGAATCATTTGAAACAGTAATATAGGGATAGTAATGTTACGTTTGAATTTAACTACGTCATCTTAACACCTGGAGATGATGAATCATTTGAAACAGTAATGTATGGATAGTAATGTTACATTTGAATTTAATGTCATCTTAACATTTGGAGATGGTGAATCATTTGAAACAGTAATGTAGGGATAGTAATGTTACGTTTGAATTTAACTACGTCACCTTAACACCTGGAGATGATGATTCATTTGAAACAGTAATGTATGGATAGTAATGTTACATTTGAATTTAACTATGTCATATCAACAACTGAAGATGAGATCTAGAAAGAGGATCAGACGGAAATCTGTAAAAACATGTGCACAATTATTCCAACTACTTGTCTCCAAATGATGCAGAATTCACTGTTTGTTACTTTCTGTTTTCGCTTTAGATGTTGTTTTTATTGTTATTAATTATCAAAAAGGTTGTGTATCTATAGTTTATCCATACCACTTTCTTGAATATTGTCATATACCATATTTCATGTTCAAAGAAGGATTGTGTTTGTAAAATGCTTAAGATAACATAAAGCAATTCCTGTGGCCAATACCTTCACTGGTGTTTATGGTATGTTAATGTCACCAATTCCTGTGGCCAATACCTTCACTTGTGTTTATGTTACGCTAATGTCACCAATTCCTGTGGCCAATACCTTCACTGGTGTTTATGGTATGTTAATGTCACCAATTCCTGTGGCCAATACCTTCACTTGTGTTTATGGTATGTTAATGTCATCAATTTCTGTGGCCAATACCTTCACTTGTGTTTAGGGTACGTTAATGTCACCAATTCCTGTGGCCAATACCTTCACTTGTGTTTATGGTATGTTAATGTCACCAATTCCAATGTTACATTTCTACAGATATGTCATGACAGACTTCAATGTTGCAGTTCTAAAGATATGGCATGACAGACATCAATGTTACACTTCTACAGATATGTCATGACAGACTTCAATGTTACATTTCTACAGATATGTCATGACAGACTTCAATGTTACACTTCTACAGATATGTCATGACAGACTTCAATGATACAGTTCTACAGATATGTCATGACAGACTTCAATGTTACAGTTCTACAGATATGTCATGACAGACATCAATGTTACACTTCTACAGATATGTCATGAGAGACATCAATGTTACAGATCTACAGATATGTCATGACAGACGTCAATATTACATTTCTACAGATATGTCATGACAGACTTCATTGTTACAGTTCTACAGATATGTCATGACAGACTTCAATGTTACAGATCTACATGTATGTCATGACAGACTTCAATGTTACACTTCTACAGATATGTCATGACAGACATCAATGTTACAGTTCTACAGATATGTCATGACAGACTTCAATGTTACAGTTCTAGAGATATGTCATGACAGACTTCAATGTTACACTCTACAGATGTCATGACAGACTTCAATGTTACACTTCCCCAGATATGTCATGACACACTTCAATGTTACAGATCTACAGATATGTCATGACAGACTTCAATGTTACAGTTCTACAGATGTCATGACAGACTTCAATGTTAAAGTTCTACAGATATGTCATGACAGATTTCAATGTTACAGTTCTACAGATATGTCATGACAGACTTCAATGTTACAGTTCTACATATATGTATGTGGCCAATACCTTCACTGGTGTTTATGGTATGTTAATGTCACCAATTCCTGTGGCCAATACCTTTTCTGTCATGAGAGACTCCAATGTTACATTTCTACATATAAGTAATGACAGACTTCAATGTTACATTTCTACAGATATATCATGACAGACTTCAATGTTACAGTTCTAAAGATATGTCATGACAGACATCAATGTTACACTTCTACAGATATGTCATGACATACTTCAATGTTACATTTCTACAGATATGTCATGACAGACTTCAATGTTACACTTCTACAGATATGTCATGACAGACTTCAATGTTACATTTCTACAGATATGTCATGACAGACTTCAATGTTACAGTTCTACAGATATGTCATTACAGACTTCAATGTTACAGTTCTACAGATATGTCATGACAGACTTCAATGTTACAGATCTACATGTATGTCATGACAGACTTCAATGTTACACTTCTACAGATATGTCATGACAGACATCAATGTTACACTTCTACAGATATGCCATGACAGACTTCAATGTTACAGTTCTACAGATATGTCATGACAGACTTCAATGTTACACTCTACAGATGTCATGACAGACTTCAATGTTAAAGTTCTACAGATATGTCATGACAGATTTCAATGTTACAGTTCTACAGATATGTCATGACAGACTTCAATGTTACAGTTCTACAGATATGTCATGACAGACTTCAATGTTACATTTCTACAGATATGTCATGACACACTTCAATGTTACAGTTCTACAGATATGTCATGACACACTTTAATGTTACAGTTCTACAGATATGTCATGACAGACTTCAATGTTACACTTCTACAGATATGTCATGACAGACTTCAATGTTACACTTCTACAGATATGTCATGAGAGACTTCAATATTACAGATCTACAGATATCATGAAAGACTTCAATGATATGTCATGAGAGAAATCAATGTTACAGATCTAGATGTCGTGAGAGACTTCAATGATATGTCATGAGAGACATCAATGTTACAGATCTACAGATATGTCATGAGAGACTTCAATGTTACAGTTCTACAGATATGTCATGACAGATGTCAATGTTACATTTCTACAGATATGTCATGACAGACTTCAATGTTACAGTTCTACATATATGTCATGACAGACTTCAATGTTACAGATCTACAGGTATGTCATGACAGACTTCAATGTTACACTTATACAGATATGTCATGAGAGACTTCAATGTTACACTTCTACAGATATGTCATGACACACTTCAATGTTACAGATCTACAGGTATGTCATGACACACTTCAATGTTACAGTTCTACAGATATGTCATGACAGACTTTAATGTTACAGATCTACAGGTATGTCATGAGAGACATCAATGTTACAGATCTACAGATATGTCATGACAGACTTTAATGTTACAGATCTACAGATATGTCATGACAGACTTTAATGTTACAGATCTACAGATGTCATGACAGACTTCAATGTTACAGTTCTACAGATATGTCATGACAGACTTTAATGTTACAGATCTACAGATATGTCATGACAGACTTCAATGTTACAGTTCTACAGATATGTCATGAGAGACTTCAGTGTTACAGTTCAATTAGGTAGAGGCAGGCTAATGGTAAGTATTTTATAAGTCATTATAAACTATACTACAGGTACTTTACACATAGGAAGCTTATTACACTTCTTTTGCTGGTTTATTTCATTGTATTCAATGATAAACAAGAAAGAAGAGTTACAGTTTATGTAACATCATTGATGTTTCATTAAATTCAAATAAGATTATCTCAGGAAATAATTCATCCCATATATATTTCTATCCTTTTTGCTACTGATATTCCATATTCCATGTCATTTTCTATATGTCACTCTTTGCTGTATATTTCAATAGCAGGTTTTTTTTTTGCCTTAGTAGCATATTTTTAAATGTTTTTTTTTCAAGAAATATCTATGAGAATGACATTGACAAATACATCTGTACTTGACATTGTCCAATGTTCACCACATGTGTATATTGTCTCCTAAACTTCCTGGTAATTTATACTTTGGCATCTGTAGTTTTTACATGAGTAAGAATTTAAGATTTCAATATTAAACAAATAAGTATGTTATCTTTAAGACCTGCCCTTTAAGAAACTGGGTTGGACACAGCAAAGACATAAATATACATGTATTTTTAAAGATGTCCTACTTATAAAAAATATCAACACACTTACTTTTTTGCCACTGTGTTTGCCAAATAAAAATGATGGATGCATGGTCGATGCATGAGCAATGAGAGATTCTCGAAATTCTTGTGCTGTGGAATGCATGCTGAATTTACTCCTGAATCTCTCTGTATTTCTCTAAAATGATAAAATTGAAATGTTTAATTATCAATAAATGGATGCACAGGTGTTTCCTAGAAAATGTGTTTATTTTAATATTAATGAGACAATAACAATGTTGTGTGTCAGCACACATTAGCAAGTTTTATATTGCAATCTAAAAATGTAGTTTAATCTAAATCAAAGAACTCTGTAAAACTTACCAGGTCAGCTAATGGGTAAGTAGCATGTAGACCTCTCTCTGGGTCAAAAGTTGAAAGGTCAATCATAACTTGGCCTAGAGAATCATTACTTGAGGAAGTATCCTGGTCCACAACATGGAAAATGATGCACCTAATATATAAAACAAAATGTTTAAAGTTCAACTTCTAATTAAACATCAAATTTCTATCATTAAAATTGAAACTACATGAATTAATGATTTTCATTTTTAAAAAAAAAAAGAAAAAGAGATACGTTTAATGGATGTGTTTGAAATTTATGGTTCCCCCTGACAGCTAAAACATGCATGAATTTTAAAGTACCATAACTCTGGATAATATTGCTGGATATTGGTCATAATCAATCACATCTGAGACATTATTTATAAAAATCAACATATCAGATTGATTAAAACTTGAGAAAAGAAACTCAAGTTTGTATATGAAAACCAAAATGTTGAAAACTGAAAAACAGACAAACAAACAAAAATATATACCCATACTGATCCCTGATCTCCAGGGATAAATATTTTGAAAGAAAAAGAATAAACCTGTAAACTAATTAAATCATATACAGTCAACTCTTGTTATAACGGCAATTGATATAACAGCATTTTTGGTTAACGGCAGATATTTCATAGGAACAAATTTACATCCATGTTAATTTCTTTGATATAACAGCATAATTACTTTCTGGCACCGGCAGTGATTTTCAGGAACAAACATGCATTTTACCTTTAGATTTGACTTGTTATAACGGCAAAGCATCCAAAATGAAAAACTGCTGTCATAATTTATTAAATCAATAGAAAGAAAATAACAATAAAAACAGATTTATTTGTTGCAGTCATTTAATTTCTTTCCTGCAATCATATTGTATTGAGGTTTAACATTTAACAGGGGTTTAACAGCAATGGATGTTTATGCAATCTTATTTTGATGCCAAGCCTACTTAAATCACATTAAATCATATATATACCTGTACACTACTTAAATCATTTACCTGCTGACTACTTGAATCATATACCTGCAAACTACTTAAATCATTTACCTGTAAACTAATCAAATTATACACCAGTAAACTAATTAAATGTCAATAACTGAGTTTAAAAAACATTTCAAAACTTTAGTTACCTGGTCCTCAGCTCTTCAAGCGATATTTCAAATTCAAATGTTTCCTCCCATATTGGTGTAAGTGTATCTTTCTTAGTCTGGTAATAAAGAAATGCAATCAGACTTTTTATGCCTGTTATGGTGTGATATATAGCTGTGTATCACTGAAGAAATCTTCAAGTTAAAATAATAATACTTTAAAAGAAATGTAAAGAGATGTTAAACAAACACACAAATGCAGAGAAACACACATACACATGCATACACACACAGCCACAGACACACATATACACATGCAAGCATGCTGTTTAATTGTATTTTGACAGATTAATATGTTCATTAATGATAGTAGGTAATTCAGATGTACCTGTCAGTTTTTTAAGGATAGTAGGTAATTCAGATGTACCTGTCAGTTTTTTAAGGATAGTAGGTAATTAATTCAGTTTTTTTAAGGATAGTGTAATTCATGTACCTGTCAGTTTTTTTTTTAATCCAGGTGTACCTGTCAGTTTTTTAAGGATAGTAGGTAATTCAGATGTACCTGTCAGTTTTTTAAGGATAGTAGGTAATTCAGATGTACCTGTCAGTTTTTTAAGGAGTAGTAATTCAGGGTAATGTCAGTTTTTTAAGGATAGTGTACATGTCAGTTTTTTTAGTAGGTAATTCAGGGATAGTAGGATAGTAGGTAATTCAGGTGTACCTGTCAGTTTTTTAAGGATAGTAGGTAATTCAGGTGTACCTGTCAGTTTTTTAAGGATAGTAGGTAATTCAGGTGTACCTGTCAGTTTTTTAAGGATAGTAGGTAATTCAGGTGTACCTGTCAGTTTTTTAAGGATAGTAGGTAATCCAGGTGTACATGTCAGTTTTTTAAGGATAGTAGGTAATTCAGGTGTACCCGTCAGTTTTTCAAAACACTTATTTGACAATTATCCTTCTTTCTAAGTATATATCAGGTTGTTTTATCTGTTTTGCTTTGTTGGTTTTTTTTATGTTCTTGACAATACATTTAGCATGTAAATGACAATCACAAATCTTTAGAACAAACCCAAGGTCAAGTGTCACATTTTAAGGTGACTAGTGTGCAGAGTCAAAGTTGAATTTTCTCTTTAACTCGGTGTTTTGGTTTTTATTTGATGAGTTGAATATAGATAGAAGTAGATAGAAATATTTTGCAAAAGAGAAAATAATAAATGAATTCTTAATGTGGTCAAGCATTACCTCCTTTGTGGTGTTTTAGACCCCCACCTGACCCGACCCCACCCCTGTTGTATAGATCCATATAAATGTAAAAACTATTAAGTCTTGAAAATTAGTTTCACATTAAAACTGTTTACTCATTCATACTTTAAAAGACTGTAGTCAGTGTGTGGTTAAAAGTGGGGTCTTGATTTTACAGATTTATTCTATAAATGTTACACATATACAACTGCCAGTCTTTCCTCATTTTTGATGTATTCACATTTTTGACATGCACAAAAGCCATTTTACTCACTCATACCAGACTGTGGTCAATATCTCTGTATAAGATATTCCTTTCTTTGGAATGTCTGATAACTATTATGGTATCTCATATGTATATATCTATATATATTGTATATATATATATATATATATATATATATATATATATATATATATATATATATATATATATATATATTATATATATATATATATTATATATATATATATATATATATATATATATATATATATATATATATATATATATATATATATATATATATATCAGATGTATCTACACATTTCATATGTACAGCCGCCACTCTATATTTATTTATGATGAAATGAAGTTAATACCTGTGTGTGGTACAGGAGTGATGTCCCTTGAATAGTGAGCTTCACAAAGGCATCAGCAGATTTGTTTTCATCCCTAGATGAGAGTCCTGATGCATTATGGACTGTGACCAGTAATGTCTCCGGAAGTTGGAACTCAACGCTAACCTCCAGTTCTCCCGTAATATCAAGATCAGTCTGAGACAAGAACATAATAGTAAATAGTGCTTTAAATAGTAAAAAATGTTTTGTATTTAAAAAAAAGAATAAAATGTCAAAGCATAGAGGTATAACAAGGGAGATAATCACAGCATATCATCAAAAGTTGACTTACATAATTATGGTATAAAAAATCTTACCTCTAATGAAAACTAAATAGTAACCTGCTATATGTATGATCATTTCAGTGAAATCAGTTTATGTTTTGAAGATGTTGAACAGAAAATGTTCAGAAGTTATAAGTGCTATCTTTCAAATTTTGTTTCATACAGTGCAAAATTCTCTTTTTGCCTCTGATAAATAAGCTACCCACAATTATCCCCAATGATAACCAGTATCATGTGACAAAGATTGAAACTTGTATTTTATGCTCTTTCAAGCTATGACAAATGAAAGATTTCTTAATGTGCTCTAAAGAAAATTCATGGCCCAAAATGGTGTAGAGACATAAATATTGATCATTCGAGGGGTGTCCTTAACGTCAAGATAGTCTGCTACATATAAGTGACCTTCACAAAGAGATAGTACATGTAAAGTTGTATACTATATTCTGGTAACGTTAATATCTAGGTAATATACATGTACTTATGACAAAATTCAGTTTTTATTTAATTATAAAACCCACAATAGTTTCAAAGCAAAGGCAATGTATTTCCCCAAGAAAGTGTCGCCTACCTCCATATTTAATAGGTACCAGGCTGTGTGAACAGGATCGGTATTAAAATTAAATGTATTCATATCTATCAACACCTCCCCAAGAAAGTCATCACGACCTAGGATATCTGTGTCCATCACCTTGACAACCATTTTCAGGTCAACCAATTCAAGTTCCTCCAAAGGAAATGCAAATATTTCATCAAACACTGGATCATTTGATTGTCTGAACACCGCTGTCTTACGCTCTCCGTAACTGTTCCTGTCTGGATACAGTTCCACCTAAATAAAATAAAGAATCTATCTGATGTCACAACAAAAATAAAGTACATACAATGTATCGGGTGTACTGTAGGGGGGATAACTCATGGTGCTAATATTTGCTATATTCATAATTTTGATAAATAAATCAAAGTGATTAATTTTTATAAAATGATATGTGTGAACTATATTATGGACTGCCTTTGATATATAAAATTACATGTGTGTACTATACTATGGACTGCCTTTTCAAGATCTGATGATATTTTTAACAACACTGCTAGATACATCTAAAAAAAATATCAACTATGGAAGAATTTTTTTTTCAAATCAATATGAAAACACAGAAAGACTTTTGTCCAAGAAGGATAAAAAAGCTCTGGTTGACCAAGCATGTTCTGGTTAAAGTAAAAAAAATGTCTACTTGCTAACACTGATTAGACACAAAACCAGAGGCTCCCTGGATTCTGAATTGTTCTACAGGAAAATAAGCAAACATGGAAATTCTACAAGGGAAATAACTCTTATAACAGCCATAAGACAAAAGATAAAATGTAAAACAAGAGGGCCTCAAATGCTCATCTGAGAGCCATCTACAAATGAGGAAAGAAGACCAAGAAGAATATGTACATGTAGGCTGATCTGGACAAGAAACATAAATATTGCTGTTTTAAGAAATTCATAAAAAATTCAAGAAATCAAATTTTGGCAAAATTCTTGCACAAAAACATTTCTTCACCTATATACAAGTATAACACATTAATGCTTCATTGTGAATGTAAGGGGAGATAACTGAGGAAATCATGCAAAAATGAATGAAAATGACAAAATCTGAAAAGACCTCAAAAACGCATCAAAAATTGATATTCCGATTTCTATGAAAAATACAAACTTGAATCATACATCAACGTAGATCACTAAAAAACAATCCGTTTTTTCAAATCATGCACCGGTTCTGGAGGAGAAGATTTTTAAAGAGGGGTGCCTTTTGGGACCTATTCTGACACTTCCTGGATCCACCCCTGGGCAAATCTGACTGAAAACTACAAACTTGGTAAAGGACCTTGAGCACTGCTTCCTATCAAGTTTCGTCAAAATCCCTTCAGTGATTTCAGAGAAGAAGTCGATAATATGAAAAGTTTACGGACGAACGACATACGACAAGTGAGCCTTCGGCTAAGGTGAGCGAAAAAAAAAGCTAAATGGATAAAATAACACCATGAGGAGCCATCTGACATTTTACCATGAGTAATTGTGCGCAGAAGATGTTTCCCTTTTACATGTTCTCTCTATCCATTGTATGTTTCAAGATAATAGCCAAAAAACATGTAACATTCATTAAAAAAAATGGAAATAACTCCCAATTATGGCATTATTGACCTTTTTTTAGAACTGTGTGTTCTGAACAGGTTTGTATTATGCTTCCTCTCTATGAATTGTCCTTTCAAGATGATAGAAAAAAACAGTCATAAACATGCAAAATCCAATTAAAATGGTAATAACTTCCATGAGTGACCACCTGACAAAATCCCCTAAAATAAAGTGATTGTTAGATAAAAATATCTGACAGAAAAGTGCAAAGAGACAGACCAAATCTCCAAATCAATAGTTTGATTTCCAATTCTTGTTTGGTACATTTGTATTTGTAGTTAGATATCAATATTTTACCTTTACATATGGGTCTGACATTTTGGACCTCATATCCTTGCTGCGGAGTTCCCGGCACTTAATGACTTTTACTAACAGTAGGTGGCGTTTGAAGTCATATTTAAATGACAGTTGAATTTCACCTCTAACATCTTTTGTGGCTTTCATTACTGCTGGATCAAGTTTCTTAAACAATCCTTTTAAAAGCTGCATATTTTTCTGAAAATAACCATAAAAAATATGAACTATACAGTTAATACACAAGGTCAAATTGTGGATACTGAAATAATTACAGACAATATGAACTATACAGTTAATATACAAGCTCAAGTTGCGGATACTGAAATAATTACAGACAATATGAACTATACAGTTAATATACAAGCTCAAATTGTGGATACTGAAATAATTACAGACAATATGAACTATACAGTTAATATACAAGCTCAAATTGTGGATACTGAAATAATTACAGACAATATGAACTATACAGTTAATATACAAGCTCAAGTTGCAGATACTGAAATAATTACAGACAATATGAACTATACAGTTAATATACAAGCTCAAGTTGTGGATACTGAAATAATTACAGACAATATGAACTATACAGTTAATATACAAGCTCAAGTTGCGGATACTGAAATAATTACAGACAATATGAACTATACAGTTAATATACAAGCTCAAGTTGCGGATACTGAAATAATTACAGACAATATGAACTATACAGTTAATATACAAGCTCAAGTTGCAGATAGTCCAGCAGTATTTGTTAAAGGTACTCATCCAAAGATTCCATTTTCATTTAAATTTTATGAAATGTCTCTATTTTTCTATCAACTTAAAGTATTATTCAATGCAGTGCCATAAAAACTGCAATACTATTTAAGGTCCAGTAGAGAGAAAAGTTAAAATACAATAAATGATTTGTAAATTCAAATGATTGTATTACAAGATTACTATATTTATCAGAAATTGCTAGCACAATGAGCTTTATAGGATGTCATACACTGATACAGTAAAGAAACTCCTTCAGAAACAGAAAATTTATCCTACTCATATGTTCTGAGATAAAAGATTCCACACACTTATAGATGCTACATTAAAATTAAGGCTATGAAACCAATATATCACAGCCTATCACATTTATATCTAACCACTATATCATTGACTATCCAGTATATATATGTATATATATATATATATATATATATATATATATATATATATATATATATATATATATATATATATATATATATATATATATATATATATATATATATATATATATATATATATCCACTGTCACCTTAACCCATGTCTATATCTACTATATCATCTTATGCCATGTTTATATTCACTATATCATCTTATACCATGTCTATATATCCACTATGTCACCTTAGACCATGTCTAAATATATACACTATTTCACTTATACCACATCTATATATCCACTATGACACCTTATACCATGTCTATATATCCACTATGTCACCTTATACAATGTCTATATATCCACTATGTCACCTTATACAATGTCTATATATCCACTATGTCACCTTATACCATGTCTATATATCCACTATGTCACCTTATACAATGTCTATATATCCACTATGTCACCTTATACCATGTCTATATATCCACTATGTCACCTTATACAATGTCTATATATCCACTATGTCACCTTATATCATGTCTATATATCCACTATGTCAACTTATACCACATCTACATGTCCACTATGTCACCTTATACCATGTCTATATATCCACTATGTCAACTTATACCATGTCTATATATCCACTATGTCACCTTATACCATGTCTATATATCCACTATGTCACCTTATACCACATCTACATGTCCACTATGTCACCTTATACAATGTCTATATATCCACTATGACACCTTATACCATGTCTATATATCCACTATGTCACTTTATACCATGTCTATATATCCACTATGTCACCTTATACCACATCTACATGTCCATTATGTCACCTTATACAATGTCTATATATCCACTATGTCACCTTATACCATGTCTATATATCCACTATGTCACTTTATATCATGTCTATATATCCACTATGTCACCTTATACCATGTCTATATATCCACTATGTCACCTTATACCATGTCTATATATCCACTATGTCACCTTATACCACATCTACATGTCCACTATGTCACCTTATACCATGTCTATATATCCACTATGTCAACTTATACCATGTCTATATATCCACTATGTCACCTTATACCATGTATATATATCCACTATGTCACCTTATACCACATCTACATGTCCACTTTGTCACCTTATACAATGTCTATATATCCACTATGTCACCTTATATCATGTCTATATATCCACTATGTCAACTTATACCACATCTACATGTCCACTATGTCACCTTATACCATGTCTATATATCCACTATGTCAACTTATACAATGTCTATATATCCACTATGTCACCTTATACCATGTCTATATATCCACTATGTCACCTTATACCACATCTACATGTCCACTATTTCACCTTATACAATGTCTATATATCCACTATGTCACCTTATACCATGTCTATATATCCACTATGTCACTTTATACCATGTCTATATATCCACTATGTCACCTTATACCATGTCTATATATCCACTATGTCACCTTATACCATGTCTATATATCCACTATGTCACCTTATACCATGTCTATATATCCACTATGTCACCTTATACCATGTCTATATATCCACTATGTCACCTTATACCATGTCTATATATCCACTATGTCACCTTATACCATGTCTATATATCCACTATGTCACTGTATACCATGTCTATATATCCACTATGTCACCTTATACCATGTCTATATATCCACTATGTCACCTTATACCACATCTATATGTCCACTATGTCACCTTATACCATGTCTATATATCCACTATGTCACCTTAAACCACATCTATATATCCTTATGTAATGGATAAATAGACATTTATCCATTACATTATGTCCCTTCTACCATGGCAACCTAAGCTCATTTTGTGAAAAAGTATGTCATTTTATTTGCAGAAAGCTGGTGGTCTCTTCTCAGATTTTCACTAGTTTATCTCTTCTAAAACTATAACCTGACCCCAACCACATAACTGAAAAAAATATTGAGTGTCGTTTAACCACTTTATCTATATAACAGCTATAATCACAATATCACCCTGTACCACAGCTATATAACCACTATATCACCTTTTACCATAACTATAAAACCACTATATCACCTTCTACCACAACTATACAACCACTATATTACCAGAATTCTACCATATCACCATATACCATGGCTATATAACCACTATATCACCTTATACCCGGGCTATATAACTACTATATCACCTTCTACCACAGCTATATAACCATGAAATCACCTTCTACCACAGCTAGGTAACCATATTATAAACTTCATCCATGGCTATATAATCACCTTCTACCATGACTTTCTATCACGGCCATATAACCACTATATGACTTTCTATCATGGCTATATAACCACTATATGACTTTCTATCATGGCTATATAACCATGGTGTCATAACCAACCAATGTTTTATCAGAAATAACTATGATTACACCATCTACATGGCTTTATAACCAGAGTACCATTACTTACCATCTACACGGCTTTATAACCAGAGTACCATTACTTACCATGTTCTCATCATGTTGATCCCAGCCATGAACAGCTACTTGTCTTTCATGGTCAGCCTGAGTTGACATGAACCTTGAGAGACTTTTAATCTTCTCTTTATTCTGTGGAATTCCACCCTCCTCCATACCTGCATATTTGTCTTGAGACTGTTTGGCTCCCATTTTTGTTTATTTACCTGCAATATTCATGATATTATTTCGATTTTTATCTTAATGGAATATATACACATAGGAAACCACAAACCATGTCATGTAGAATTAAATATTTTGACAGAACATGATAATAAACAAAATAAATAAATACACAAAACATGTAAACAACTCCCTCTTTGGAAAAAAATCAAACTTCTAATCAGTTCACATCAATCATAAGAGAAATTTGAAATTGGAATCAGCATTCTGGGTAAGTAATTAGGACAGTATAACACACAAGTCATGTATATAGATTCCTGGATTTTGGAATTATGGCCTTCTGAAAAGTCTCAGTCCAACAGTAAATCTATACATAACAGTGCTGTGAATAGAATTCTAGAGACAATAGCTCACAGACAGATTGAAGGCTAATTCAGGCAAAACAAGCTTATTATGATTAGAAATTTACTCATATTGCAATACTACACTATCATCCCATTTACTTTCTCTCTGAATGCTGTAAAATTACTGATATTGTCAAACCGGTTGAAAATCATAATCAATTCATTGGTAGCATCAATTGACCCTAACCAATCGATGATCAGCTAATATTCATATCGGAAACTTCTTATATTTGCATTATTATGTAAAATCTTAAAATGTACCTTACTGTATAACGATATTACTAATGATTGATTAAATTCTTAATATGCAGTGTTCTATTTTCCAATAAAACTTGATTTTGGATGGAAAACACAGATTTTAACATGAATCAAAAGTAAGTAACAGTGGTTATGTCAGTGCTGGTTGTATGACAGTAACAAAAATTTGTTTGAAATTAAGATAATAGGGAAAAACTTACCATAATCGATTTTGAAATCTCAAATTGATTGTCTAAAGTTTACTACCTTTTTAATTGATGATCAACTAAAAATTGATCATCGTGACAACACTATTAATTACTAAAAAATAACAAAGACACGACATATTAAATTAAGTGTACTAGAAATCTTTTTGCTGACTAAGTTCATGGTTACAGAATTTTACTGGAACTGCTTATGTTCTTAATATTTGATTAAGATGTGATGTCATTCTGCATAAAAGGTATTGCCCTTCTTAGATCAGATCAACTCTCAATGAATGTTTTTTCTTGTATGTGTAAAACAAGGAACTGCGCTTGCTTTCAAGGCACTGTGTGACTGCCTGTAGTTCATATTAGAATTTTGTACAGTGATTGTTTAAGTAGACCTAGTCCAAAGGTTTGAATGGTATTTGTGTTAATAGATTCGGCAAATCTGTGCACAAGAGTGTAATCTCTTTGGGAATTCTGTTGTGGGCCATTTAGTTATGCTGCATTTTATTGTCCCCCTGCTAAAATACGCAGCATAAGAAAACTGCCCACGACAGAATCCCCAAATGCATTAACTTGTGAGCAGACTCGACCTATAGTCAATATATCATGTTGTTACCCAATCTGACAATATCATGTGATAACAAATGTGAAATTGTGCATTTTGTATAATTTTGGTTAAAACAAGATACAATTCCGAGCGATATGGTCTATAAAACTAGTATTTAATTCACAAGTAGCTCTAATAAAATAAACAGCACACAAAATTTGAAAACTGTAGGCCTAGTTGAGGGAAAATTTTCACAAACATTGTTGTCTTTTTTTAAAATAAAGTTACGCCAGGAAAAATTCGGTAACGTTAGACATGTATTCTCGCATGTGTAACATTTTTTCGTTCGATCATATCTTCTTACCAATGAAATGTTCGATTATTTTTCCACTTACCTGTTTCAAATCTCTCTGCTAGACGGCCATTATTGTTTACCTTAGCAATGACGTCATTGCAGTATCGCACTGAAGTTTATTTTATTTTATTTTATCACCCTCAAAATTTAAGTCAATATGGCCATAATGATAAGATAGGTCTGTTGCACAGAGTTATGAGCTCACATACAATTCACAAAATACAGCATATGATTTCCTCTACTTGTTCGAACTAGATGCAAGAAAATTAAAATCTAAGACCCTAAACTCTCAAAGACTGATATTTTACGGATTCGAAAATCTAATCGAGGTGAATGATCGACACACGAGTGAAAACATGGTGTACACGACTTATAGACTAACGACATGCTGCATCGGCGAACGTAAAGTTGTTCCCGTGGAATTTTTTAATAGAAAATTGAAAAAAGAGTATATAATAACAGCGATTTATAAAGCTATATAAAAAACATAAAAGAAAATATTAGTTTAATTTTGATGATGTTGTTATAAAGCCAGAAAGTGAAATAAAGCTACTTGGTGTGGACATAGAATTTCATATTTCAAATATCTGTCGAATACGGAAGCGTATTTGTCGAATACGGAAGCGTATTAGGCTCACCTGCCAAACCATTTAATCAATAATGAATATTGATTACAATTAAGTGGCGGTCGCAAGATAAAATATTTTCACTCTCAAGAAAATGTTTTGGCACGTGAGTCTAATACGCTTCCGTATTCGAAAAATCTCAAGGCAAATGAAATGATTTAAAACGCATAGGCAAACATTTTATAAATTAGGAAAAATGGGCATTCATCATTCTTTTATAATGTCAAATCTTAATTACTGTCCACTTGCATGACACTTTTGTAGCGAGCAAAACACAAACGTGCTTGAAAAAATCCAAGAGAGAGCACTGGTATTTATTTATGATGACTTTATCAGTGGTTATCCAGAGTTTTATCCAAATCTTTTTCATCAACTCTCAAATTAAGGAGAATGAAAACCATGGTTCTCAAACTTTTTAAAATTTAATTGAAATAAAAAAAATATCCTTATTCTTTTAAATATGAAAATACATCAGTGACTCCTCAGGTAAGAGCAACAACCTATGGGACTCTTTGATATTCAGTGCAGCTGAACAGCTTGCCTGAAAATTTTACCCATTTTCTTCTTTGAATCAACATCGCAGTGTTTTAGATAGCTAGAATGGAAATATATGTCAATGTGCTGCATGTAAAACTTAGTTTGTGCTTTTGTCTATGGTCAGTTTCCATTTAGCTTTGCTAATATAAAATCCTTTATTACATTATTTCAGCTTATGCTACACCAGTGTTGTGTTTCATGTTTTACGTGTTTTAGTCTAAGCCTTTGCGTTTGTTTTCTTGTTCTAAATGTAAATGTATTGCACCACATCAATGCTGTATTGCTTTCTGTGTAGCTTTGTATGGTTTTCAGAGCAACCTTTGCTTTCTGTGAACCTTGTATGATTTTCAAAGCAACTTTTGCTTTCTGTGTAGCTTTGTATGGTTTTCAGAGCAACCTTTGCTTTCTGTGTAGCTTTGTATGGTTTTCAGAGCAACCTTTGCTTTCTGTGTACCTTGTATGGTTTTCAGAGTAACCTTTGCTTTCTGTGTAGCTTTGTATGGTTTTCAGAGCAATCTTTGCTTTCTTGTAGCTTTATATGGTTTTCAGAGCAACCTTTGCTTTCTGTGTAGCTTTGTATGGTTTTCAGGGCAACCTTTGCTTTCTGTGTAGCTTTATATGGTTTTCAAAGTAACTTTGCTTTCTGTGTAGCTTTGTATGGTTTTCAGAGCAACCTTTGCTTTCTGTGTAGCTTTGTATGGTTTTCAGAGCAACCTTTGCTTTCTGTGTACCTTGTATGGTTTTCAGAGTAACCTTTGCTTTCTGTGTAGCTTTGTATGGTTTTCAGAGCAATCTTTGCTTTCTTGTAGCTTTATATGGTTTTCAGAGCAACCTTTGCTTTCTGTGTAGCTTTGTATGGTTTTCAGGGCAACCTTTGCTTTCTGTGTAGCTTTATATGGTTTTCAGAGTAACTTTGCTTTCTGTGTAGCTTTGTATGGTTTTCAGAGTAACCTTTTCTTTTTGTCTGTGCTAACTGTAGTATATATTGTTATATTGATGCTGTTTTGTTTTGTTCATATAGTGCCTGCATATTTGTGCATGATCTTACATGTTTTAATATTCATGTTGGGCTTGTGCATGTTTTCATTTAACTTAGGTGCTATTTAATCATGATGTAAATTACAATAATCTGTATCGGTCAAGTAGCACTTAAGAGCTGAAGTTGTCTATGTTTGTACCATATACCGACTTTAATTAAAGTTTATCTTATCTTATCTTATCTTATCTTAAAGCTTTGCTGATTATAAAAAGCGGTGGAGAAAAAAATGAAATGCCCTTTCACATGGAATAAATCGAAGATGTAGAGATAGAGAAAGGGTGATTAGGATGAAGTTAGAAATGAGCTCTCGTTGTTTTTAAAACTAAAACATTACATAACTGGCCCTTTCGGATTTACCTTTTTATTCTGTCCGTTGAAATCCTACGTTGTGGGGAAATATTCAGTATGTTTGACATTTTTGAAAAAAAAAAAGATCCTGAAAACTAGAAGACAGTTTCTCGGGGTTTGTAAAATTCCAAGATGTATCGGGGTAACACATTCCGCCTAGGCTCCTTGGACTATGAGTGTGCTTACCAATATGATACTTTTGAAAAAAGGCCTTTCAGAGCTTTTAATTAGGGCCTACCAAAATCTTCGTGCCTCGCGAATGTCAGTCAAAAGCTCTCTAACTAGAGCTTGTGCTGCTTTGTTGTAATATTTGCACAGACTTTAAATAGATACATGTATTTGCCTTGTCGCTACGCTCGGCGAAAACATTTATATACACTTCTTCCCTCTAACTGGAAACCCTGGATCCATCCTGGCCTTGTCTGTATATTTTGGATTTGATGGATTTGGTTTACCCTACATATTTGGTAAAGATATTTTCATTTGCGTTTTCTCAGAATAAGAATTTAATTGTAAACCAAATTTACATTCGATCAAAATGTATACGATTTCCCCTTTTGTTATTAACAGCTAAGGAAATGAAAATTTAATCATCAATGATATCCAATTCTTTACACATAAAGAACGCACCATTTGTACGTGTACGGCGTCTTGTCCCAACAAAAAACAACAACAACAAACAAAAACAAAAAACAAACCTTTGGGTCGCCCTGATAAGTCTGTCAGCTTAATGAATTGAAATATTTGGCAGAAATGTGACAATTAACTCTTTGGCCTCTTGAAATTGAACATTTCTGGGAAACATACCCAGCTGGACCACGGGGAAACAATGATTTTGTGTCTGGAAACTAGAGAATACCTCATCTGGTTTCCTAATTAATCTATCAACAAAATTTGTTTAACGTCAAAATTAAATGACTGGAGGATACTAGAATGAAATTCTTCCCCGATTTTAAGTAACTTTTTGGCTGATCCAACCTTCTTTTGAAAAGGGTAATCAATGTGATTTTCTAGTGGATCAGGCCTACTAAACATATTTTCGCGTCTACGGGCTTCTAAATTATATATATATATATATATATATATATATATATATATATATATATATATATATATATATATATATATATATATATATATATATATATATATATATTGTTTTTATTAGGTGCGTAAAACGTGATCAAATATTGCCTCACAATTAATCCTACACTTGAAATTTGGAAAGCAGGGATAGCGTGCCCCTAAGGTTCATAAAATAGGAGTAAAACCTTTAATTTTTCTATAAAATGTCGGGAAATTAAAAACAGAATCTCCTAAGATTTTCGCCCACCGTTTAATCTTTTTCTAGATCTGCCGTTGTTGTATATATTTATTGCACAATCAAAACATTTTTTATCGGCAAAAATATTTTCATTTAAAGAAACTTTTGTCCTCCCGTTTTGTTTTGTTACCTACGCCACTGTAATTCTATGTTAGAAGAAACTTGAGTAGTGTCTAATCTTCACAAGCTTCTTGATAAAAAATACCAAATCGAAATAGGAATGCAACCCCATGACCTCTCTGGATCCACCAATAGTCTATATATTTTATATAGTCATATCGCTGCTGATACCGAACAAAAATTTGTAGTTCAAAAAGTACAAACTCTATAAATCCATATGTTTTTTATCATCGTCATTTTCAGTTGAGTATTCCCTTTTATGTTAATTTACGAATAGAAAGAATCAATTTTTTCAATATTTATGTCGAGAATAAAAACATTTTTGTAACAATTTATCCGGAAGGCAATAACAGATTTGTAAGATTTTGTCATATTTCTGATATACTTCCGTTTTTATTAACAAGTCTCGCGAGAACTAGTGTGAAATCACGTGTACGTGTCCTCTTTAAGTCGGCTTCCCGGTTTGTAGACCGTGGAATATCTACAGTGCGAAAGAAATAAAATAACAAGTGTCTAGAACCGGGTTAAGGTTTACAGATTAACCTTTCAAAATGGGAAGTAAGTATTTTTTTAAATTTTATGTTTTGTTTGTTGTTTTAGAGTTGGTAACTTTGGTATGTTCCATTCATCTTTATTTTGCCACTTGCATACGTGGCTTCAAAAACATTTTGACAATTCGCGATCAGTTTTGAATTTTATCATAATTGTGTATTTTATTGCAAATTCCTATCAATTAATCAATCTTTTTATTATAATTTCAGTCAAATTCCTTGAATTTGTCAAGCCGTTCTGTGCTGTACTGCCAGAAATCGCAAAACCAGATAGAAAGGTAAGACTGGAGTGTGACGTGTACACCTCTTCTAAAAATAGACCTACCCATATGGTGGGGTTATCCCAACAACACTTAAAGTGCTTGGTCTCTATAATGTCACATTAGTGTTATTTTATTTATATTTACACCCTTATTTTAATGAAATATTTGTATTTGAAGATCTATTGGTTTATGAAGTGTTGTTGCAATATTGTCAGACAGCCAGTTTTTCCATTGATAGCCAGACATCAATTGTAGCATGGACCTATTGGCAAATCAGAAGTAAAATCACTTTCATTTCATGATCATACTTTTCTTCAAAACTAGTGCACATACTATATTAAAGGAAATATTTCCTCGGCAGTATGGAATATGTTACAATGAGACACGTGTCTGATGTAAAATGAAATGGATTGTTCTAGAGCATGATGACAGGTGTCACTATGTCGGGCAATGAAAGCTGATGTTTTGAAATTAAAGTAATTTATCTGTAAAAGATCAGCTCTAAGACACAGTCATGAATTTTTTTCTTTTTCCAGAAGAAAACTAAATCTATCTTTTCATTGAGGTATTTGTTATATCAGTTACCAGTTGTTTATTTTGCTTTTTTTTTCACATTGGAGTTTACACCATTCATCAGTCGCCATGAAATTTCCATGAAGAAAGTCTTATAAGTTTGAATTATTGAAGATTAAGGCTGATTTATTGAATATTTACTAATAAAATGTCCAGAAGCAATGACTGTCATTGGAAAATGTTGATACCTGTCACTGCCATTTAGATATGCCCCAGGGAATATTGTTATTAGATGATCTTACAACTGCAAGAGGAAGTTATAAAGATAATGCTGTGTATCTCTGGTTACATGTTTCTTTTATTTCACTTTAATTTTTTCCATATATTCTACTTTTACTTCTAGAATAATATATCAAATTGACTTTCTTTGAAAAAAAAACTTGTAGACTGTTTTCAGTGTAAAATAAATTGAGAAATAAAATTACATCTTTCACTTTCAAATGTTCAGATAAAAGTGAATCCTTTAAAATGCATAATATAGCTTTTACAGTGTCTAGTTCTTTTCTAAATCTAATATCCTGTCAAAATGCTGTGTTTATCCACTAGATTATATGTATGTCAGAAAGTAACAGTTGGTTTTGTTATAGAGACAATTTATCGACACAAGGACTTTTTTCTGTACAATAGAGTTTTTATTAGATATTGTTATTGTAATTTGTATACATGTATATTTAATGAGTAGGTATGTTTGGCAATGACATATGGCTTTTACACTGTACAGTGAAACTTGAATATAGCGACCTTCTTACTCTTAGGGACACAAGAAAACCAGTCTTTATAGGGAGGTGGTCTTTATATAGAGGTTGATTTGTATAGAAATGGTGCTATTGGAGACAGCAAAAATGGTGTTTGTGACCAGGTGGTCTTTATACACAGGTGGTCACAAAAGCAGGTTTTACTGTATTAAAATTACCATCTTGCACTAACACTAGTCACATTGCAATGCATTGTCTGATCATGATTAAAAATTAATGCTTGAAGTGTTACATGCCATTAGATGAATGTCTGTCAAAAACAAAAAAATAAACAATGGATATTTAAAATAATCAACTTTCCTTTTTTTCATGATGTTGTACATGTAAATGGTAAATGTTGTATACATCATAAAATGATTATATTTTGTTTTTCAGATCCAGTTTAGAGAGAAAGTGCTATGGACAGCTATCACTTTGTTTATTTTCTTGGTTTGCTGTCAGGTATGGTATTGTTCATACATGGTTCAAAATTCTTTTTTAGATACTTAAGTCTGGGACTTAGAGAGTAAATTTATGCCAAGTCCAACTAAGAAATTTCAAAGTCCATGTTGAATTTGAAATTTCTCAGTAAAATTATAAATGTGTGCGGATGAGGCAAGTCCCTAAAACTTCAGGTATTTCTAAATGCCAAGTTCAAACCCAATTTAACCAAGTCCTGGACTTGGGCAATTTGAACCCCTGAATGATATGGAGTAATATTTTATCAGATTAACATAATTTGGCAGGGCAGAGTAATCTTTTGTTTTTGGTTTCATTTAACAAATTCAGTGTGCACACTGTTATGAGAAGCTTCTCTGTTCATGGCTTTGTTTTACATTTATGTCAGATAGGGTTTATGGGAATATGGATGATTTTGTCCTTATTCTTTGTAGCAAAATGTCTCAAGTGAATGAAAATGACTAAAAACAGAAAAGGACAGTCATAAAAGCTAGAGAAATGAAATTAAAAAACCATGTCCATATCATCGTTGATTTGTGTCAATGTGGTTGAAAACATTTAGTGTACAAACATTAATTTTTAAAGTTGGCTAGTACAACAAAGATGTACATGTAGAATTCAACACCATGATTGGTATACACAGTGTACATATATACTAGTACTGTATACAGGGATATTTTCGGCCGTTTTACCCTCACCATAAGTGGGCGAATTCAAGATGGTAATCCTTTTTTTATAATCACAGATAGTATCCATTATATATTTCATTTTGAACAACACACAAAATTATTTTTAGAAAAAGCTGAAATGTAATCATGCGGAAAGTAGACTAAAAATTATCAATTGTTTAATACAACTTCGCAAAAAAGATAAAATCATATCGTAAATTGGAATTGTAACAGTCTGGACAATTTGAAAATTGGACGAAACCGTTTGCAAGTTTAGTAGGGTGAAAATATAATGGGACAAAATAACCCTGCATACAGTGTTTATAAAGTTTATTGTTTACTTCACTAAGCATACTTGTAAGCTACATTTGTAAGCAAGTTTTTTACCATTTGTATCACTTAAATGTTCTTAACTGAAGCAATGCTATATTCGTATTCTATGTACAGTTACATTAAAATCAGTAATAAATACCATATTCGACCCATTAAGCACCTGTGTTCCTATAAGCACCTTTCCCCTTCTTTTATATGCAATAGAGTCTTTTCTAGCATGTTGTCAAGGAGATGTGGACCTGAAATACGATATGTAACAGTTTGCCTGTAGCTCCCCCCCCCCCCTGAAACAGACAATTGTTGATAGGTGTCATCAGTAATAACTACAACAACTTTATCACTGTATCTTATAAAAATTAACTGTTTTATGTCCGTTTGACTATAAATTGGTCCCATTAAACGTCCACCCCTTTTTTTTCCTGATTTTTGTGGGCACTTAATGGGTCAACTATGGTAAATGGTAATTACGTTATTGGTCTACAAGGTAAATCAATAAACAAAATGAGGCTTACTTAAATCGTAACAAGGATGACAAGCTACCTGTTAACGTATAAACATCAGAGCTTCCTGTTAACGCATATATATTACAGCTTCCTGTTAACGCATATATATTAGAGCTTCTTGTTAATGCATATATATTAGAGCTTCCTGTTAACGCATATATATTACAGCTTCCTGTTAATGCATATATATTAGAGCTTCCTATTAATGCATATATATTAGAACTTCCTGTTAACGCATAAATATTAGAGCTTCCTGTTAACGCATAAATATTAGAGCTTCCTGTTAACGCATAAATATTAGAGCTTCCTGTTAACGCATAAATATTAGAGCTTCCTGTTAACGCATAAATATTAGAGCTTCCTGTTAACGCATAAATATTAGAGCTTCAGTTATGCATGGGGTCCATCCAAGACACTATATTTTATCTGCACAACCTATTATTAGAAAATAGACTATTGTTTTAGTTTTTGACAGAACTTGAATGTGCGTCTTTACCTTGGTAGACCTATTGATTGATTGTTGCTACAGGTTCTTATGATTGGCATAATCTTTATTTCTATTCTTTACAAAATGTAAGTCTAAAAGACTTGATGTAATTTGTTTTACAGATTCCATTGTTTGGTATCATGTCATCTGATTCAGCAGATCCATTCTACTGGATGAGAGTAATTCTGGCTTCTAACAGAGGTAGGTATCGTAAACTAGTAAAACATGAAAGTACACATTGAAGTTCAAAATATACTTAACATTATTAAAGCTGAAGGTAACAATAGAATTATACCACCCCTCCCCCCTAAAAAATAGACTTCATATTACTAAAATTGAAAGTTATAACAGACATTGACCACTCCTCCCCTAAAATGGAATTCATATTATTGAAGTCCGCGGTAATGATAATTATTGATTATCCACAGTCACTTATTTTTTTGGTGTTTATTACAGGTACTTTGATGGAGTTGGGTATCTCACCAATTGTAACATCTGGTCTTATCATGCAGCTCTTAGCTGGAGCTAAAATCATTGAAGTTGGTGATACTCCAAAAGACAGAGCTTTGTTTAACGGTGCACAAAAGTGTAAGTACAGGATGACGTTGTAATATAACAATTCTTTTCCCGGTGTGATTAATTTTTATCATTTTGAATGTTCATTAACTTTAGCTATAACTATTCAAATATAAGAAATGTCAGACTTGAGAGAACTATACTTTAAATGATCTGCCTGTAGGTATTAATGATATAGGGGTCTGACAGCATGATTGCTTTAATATTTTTGGTTTGTTTTTGTTTAACTGCTTTTCAACAATATGTAATTGTCTTATACATTAAAATGTTAAAAGAACATGTGCAGAGTAGTGTATAATGGTAAAGTAATTGTTGCTCTCTCTCTCTCTCTCTCTCTCTCTCTATCTCTCTCTCTTTCTCTTTCTCTCTCCCACAGAGACTGATGTTAACATTTGTTGTGTTTTCAGTGTTTGGTATGGTTATAACAGTAGGACAGGCTATTGTTTATGTCATGACGGGGATGTATGGTGATCCCGCTGACATTGGTGCTGGTGTCTGTCTACTCATTATCATTCAGGTTTGTACTTAAAAGATTCTAGAATTAATATTCTGGTACAGTTAACAGTGTCTATCGTTACTGAGACAGATAAAATCCTTGTTGATATAAAAATAATACAGGTTTATCTGGAGAAAATATGATACATTTCAAATAATAGCTTCTTTACCTCTAACTGAAGCACCACATCCATGCTTTCAATATTCAAAGATTTCTTTTAAGGCATGTTTCTTGTTTCAAAACTCTTTTTCAAACCAGTTTCCAGTATCAAAGTAGATGTCATCATTGATAATAAAGGGGGTGTTTAATGAGTCCTTTTATTCAAATTTTGATTTATTTTCAGTTATTTGTTGCTGGTTTGATTGTTTTGTTGCTGGATGAGTTGCTGCAGAAAGGATACGGGTTGGGATCTGGTATTTCTCTCTTCATTGCAACAAATATTTGTGAAACAATTGTATGGAAAGCCTTCAGTCCCGCTACAGTAAATACTGGCAGAGGTATGTTCAAACATTTTCTGGAAACCCATGTTGGGAAAATTTAGCAGTCCCATAATAACAGTTGAATTGTACAGTCAGAGTTATTTATTTCTTTGGTATTGTTTAGTATAATTCAAAACTAAATTACCGTTTTCTTATCATTAGAATTATGCCTTTACAGATATTAACTTCTGTACACATTTGAAGTGGATTACTCGACAGTTTACAATTTTCTTTATAACAGGAACTGAATTTGAAGGTGCTGTCATCGCTTTGTTCCACTTGCTCGCTACAAAGAATGACAAAGTGCGAGCTCTCCGTGAGGCCTTCTACAGACAGAATCTCCCCAACTTGATGAACCTCCTTGCAACCATTCTTGTGTTTGGTATCGTCATATACTTCCAGGTATGTTATTTATAGAAATACATAGTTGAACATTTATTATTTTCATATTAAATTTTATAATTCATCCACCTGTGCCAGTTCATCTTAAACACTTCTTCATTGATATGTTACAAACTGTAAACTGCTACAGTGTATAACATCACTATGCAGTTGTGATGTTGCAGTATTGAAAGGGTTAAACACTACTTCATTGATATGTTACAAACTGTAAACTGCTACAGTGTATAACATCACTATGCAGTTGTGATGTTGCAGTATTGAAAGGGTTAAACACTACTTCATTGCTATGTTACAAACTGTAAACTGCTACAGTGTATAACATCACTATGCAGTTGTGATGTTGCAGTATTGAAAGGGTTAAACACTACTTCATTGATATGTTACAAACTGTAAACTGCTACAGTGTATAACATCACTATGCAGTTGTGATGTTGCAGTATTGAAAAGGTTAAACACTACTTCATTGCTATGTTACAAACTGTAAATTTTATACTGTTGTTTTATATTTCAGGGATTCAGAGTGGACCTTCCCATCAAGTCTGCAAGATACAGGGGTCAATACAGTTCCTACCCAATTAAGCTCTTCTACACCTCCAATATTCCAATTATCTTGCAGTCAGCACTTGTTTCCAATCTTTATGTTATTTCACAGGTAAGTTGTCAGGTCTATTTTGATCTGCAGTGTCTGTTTACATGATCTCTCAAATGTTAAACTTACTGTCTGGATGATCTCTTTATTGTGTCTATCCATTCTGCTTGTGTCATTTGTGAAATCTCTGCCATCATTTGGTAATTTGAATGATATGATGCAAGGGATGGCCTTGATAACTTTCAATGTTATCAGATACATTTGTTTATGTCATGTGTCATAGGTCACATTGAGTTGAAATTTACCTGTACACCAGGAATTTACATGCCTTTTCTAAAACAATGGGGTTGGTTAGCTTTCAGTTTTGTGCTATGGATTGATTGTTAAGTATACTAAGGTATATCATCTCGGACAGTGGGATTTGGATAATTTGTTGTAACATTCTGTAACATGTAACTTTGTACTTCAGTAAGTTATACAAATCTAAAGGTGAAAAACTACATTTTTTAAGGGGCCAGGTAGCATACAGACAGAGATTGAGATATTTCATTTAGCAAGATTTTTTAAGAATATATATACCTGTTATCCTTGTTAACCAATGAAATCACAGGAAATGAATAAGAAATATGATATTATATAATTATTTATTTCAGATGTTAGCAGCAAAATTCAGTGGAAATTTCTTCATCAATTTACTCGGAGTCTGGGCTGTAAGTATTGATAATTCAAAGTTTTCTGTCAAAGTTTCTTTATATTCACAGATAAACAATAAAGTAAAACCATTAAAAGGTATTATATCATCTTCTATGTTTAGTTATAGTTATGAAATAGAATGATGTGGCCAGGTATAATCCTATGTCATGAAAATAAAACATTGTTTACGTTAATCTAGTATGTATTTTATTTTTCATATACTGTATATAATTGATTTTTATTTTAGATATTGTATGATTTTATATGTTATATGATTGATATATTTTGATTTTCAGGATGTCGGTGGTGGTGGACCCGCCAGATCTTATCCTGTAGGTGGATTGTGTTATTACCTGTCTCCACCTGAGACATTATCACACGTTGCGGAGGATCCTATCCATGCTGTTCTATACATAATCTTCATGTTAGGTTCATGTGCTTTCTTCTCCAAAACATGGATTGAAGTTTCAGGATCAAGTGCTAAAGATGTAAGTAAAATTTTGGTATACACGTTGTTAATATTATTGACCTAATCTCATGGGGTCTTTGTATCCGGGTGGTTAGAGCATCATGTTTTAAACCATTAACTCTTATATCTAATCAACGTGGGTTTGAGTTCTACTGGAACTTATTAAGATGATTTTAGAAAATTCGCCAGGCCTGGCTTAGTCAGTAGCATGCCAACTCTTGATCGTAAGTTCGAGTCCAGCCAGCAGCAAGTATGATTCCTGTCTTTCGGATGAGCCAGTAAAAACCGAGATGCCATGTCACATAAGTGGTGGCACATTAAAGAACTCTCGCTGTTCAATGGCTGTTACTGCAGAGCATAGGCGAAACTTGAAGCCCTTCACCGGTATTGGTGATGTCTACATATGATTGAAAGATTCTTGATTAAGATGTTGAACAACAGTGCAACCATCCAAAGCAACTATATAACAAAAATTGTTGAGTGTAGCACTGGGGTAAAACAGCTTTTAAAAAAACTTTATATCTCATGTACCAGTTTTACCTTTGTTTGATAGATATTTATAGGCCAGACAATCATCAAATCCTATTCAGGTTTTACAAAGTCACTGGATAGTGACCAACAGTGACTTGTCCATTAACGTTTTAAACCAATTACTTCTCAAACTGTCTAGGCAAATTTCAAGCCAATTTAGAAGGGATTATTGTCTGTGGACAGGATTTTCCCCATTGTTTTTATATATACGTGCGTATTGTATAACAATGTCATTAAAAATGCAAGCTGTTTTCATGGGAAATTATTGTATGGTTATCTCTTATGTTTTATTTCATTATATTCAATGGTATATTTTCTGTTTCAGGTTGCTAAGCAACTGAAAGATCAACAAATGGTCATGAGAGGCCATAGAGATAAGTCTATGATCCACGAGTTAAACAGATACATCCCTACTGCTGCAGCATTTGGTGGTCTCTGTATAGGAGCTTTATCTGTCTTAGCTGACTTCCTAGGTGAGTTATCATTACATACTCTGTAGTTTATGCTCCAGCCTGAAAAGTCTGCCGGGGGCATATAGTGTTTGGACCGTCTTGTCTGTTTGTCTGTCCGTAATTCCGTCCCACTTAATATAAAGTGTAATATTTCTAGTTTGGATTGTGATACAGTAACCAAACTTAGACTGTAAGTTCATCAAAGGGTTACTCACACTTCACTGTCATCACATGCCCCGTGAGGCGGGGTCAATATGTAGGACATTGCAATATTTAAAGTTTGGATTGTGAAAGTAAAAAGTGCTCTATTACAAATAGAGAGAAAAAACTTTTTTTTTAATAACCAAGTGTCATTATCAATCAAAAAAAGTGTATGAATGATTTTCTATCCTGAACACTTAAATAGGTGCCACTGAAGTACAGTAGAATCTTGCTATCTCGAAATTAACAGGACCTCTGCTATTAGGTCAAGATGTCCAAAATATGAGATAAGCAGAATTTTCATAAACACATTTTTTCTATCTATTAAATTGGGAACGGCTGTTAAACTTTGACACAACCGGAAATTCAACTCATCCCATTTCTACATAACGAGATTCCACTGAATATGTTTTGAGCAGGCTCTAATACAGCAAAAAATGCTTATTTTAATCAGGTCAGTTTTATATGATGGTGCCCTGCATCCTAGGAGTACCTAGTTGCAATCTATGATGGTCATTTTTGTCCTGGCTTTGGTATATATATATCATTTTCTGTATGTAAGTCACATCAATCTTAATTTGTTTTTCTTTTAATTACAGGCGCCATTGGAAGTGGTACTGGAATTCTGTTGGCTGTAACAATTATCTATCAATACTTTGAAATATTTGTGAAGGAACAGAGTGAAATGGGAGGAATGAGCACATTATTATTCTAGAGAGTTTTCTGCTAGTCATAACTTTTTTGGACATTTATTCTGGATTTAAAATGAAATAGCAGCAAAAAAATGACTACAGTATTGGTTATGGCAGTTTTACTGCGTCACAAAGGTTGAAAGATATCAGAATAAATATTACTTAAATATTGATATTGCTAGTTCATCGTTTTACCTGCGTCATATATAGACCAGGTCATTGAAGAGTTGTAAGTATTCATCAATTAAATAAAACAAATATGTATGTTGAGAAATTAGATGTTTTTGATATATGTAACTATTTTGTAAACTAGACTAGCAAATGATGCAGCATTGGAAACATCAGTCATTTATATGTCCAGTCTTAGCTCATTTCAAATTCCCACCATGGAGAAGGAGGAGGTGTTGATGTCATGTGACGGTATTTATTCAAATATGATATTTATTTCAGAATATATCGGTAGTATCTTTTGTACAGATATTACATTTTCAAACCATTGATCTAAAAACCTATTGTTACGTGTAATGTTAAAAATGGCTTTCTTGTCAAATATTCTTTTTCGCAATTCAACAGCTGCCTTTTTTATATCACTTATGTCATATCAAGCTTCATTACCAGTGTAAAAATGGCCATGTTGTCACACCATCAGCAGAATCTAAAATTCTCTAGGATACTTGTTCCTCAGTAATTCTCCAGTATTTCAAAGTATGATCACACGGCTGTCATCCCTCAGGGTTATGGGACATTTTGTGTACGGACAAGTTTTAGCAGCAAGTGAATGTATGCAAGAGTTTTATGTGTTTTTATGATGTCATCTATGTGTACCTGTTGAATAAAAGATCTAAAACAAGATCAAGCTTTTTGTCCATTTTGTATGCTATAGATGTTTTTTACAAATCGTCATGGTGTAAGCACTCGCAGTAAGGTCAAAATTTTATTTTGTGTGAATTTTTTTTTTTATGATGTATATTTGTAATGAAGGAATAGCAGTTGGGGATATGTTTTCATAGCCTTTTTAGGTGTTTTAAAGACCTACCAAAAACTGAGCTACATGGGTTGATCGATAAGTTGACTTTTATTGAAGGAGTTGAGCAGGGTTGCTGAGTTTCAGCCTTACTGTTCTCCGACTATTCAAATGGTGTCATTTTTTGTTGAAGAGGTAACACTCTAAAGTAAACAGGTCAAATGACTTTAGCAAAATGAACTAAATTATTGAGAGAGAGCAGTGATTTGATATATTTGTATTTATTCAAGAAAGGTCTTATCACCTATGGCTACATGTATTCATGCTGACATGGTAGCAACACTTGGAGAGATTCCCCTTCATATCCTACCCTAAAAAAGTGGGTGGCAGGCAGAACCTTCTGGATGACCCTGTCATAGAGGACCAGTCACTGTAGCAACTCCTGAAATGGTCACTTAAAGTCCATGATATTGTTATGGGTGACATATTATGCATCACTTCTTAGGCAGTTAATAGAAAAAATTATGATCAAGCACTGTGGAAAGCAGAAAAGGTGTCTGCTTTCACCAGGACAATGACCCTGCTAGTAAGTCTCTCTTTGCTATGGATGCCATTAATGCTTGTGACTTTCAATTGATTCAGCATCCCCCTTACTCACCTGATCTCGCTCCATAATGCTTCCATATTTTCAAAAATTGAAAAAGGCCATTTTCAGACAGATAATGACATCATACATGCTGTGGAGGACATTCTGCACAATCAAGATGAGACTTCTTTAAATGTAGCAATGAGGCTCTTAAACATTGATGGCAAAAGTATATAAACATTGAAGGAGATCATGTTGAAAAATAGTGCAACAAGTCTCCCAAAAGACGGATCCTTATACATGTATATCAGGCTCAACATTTGTCGGTCAACCCTCATACTTATTATTGAATGTAGGATATGTTATTAAATACAGCATTCCTTAAAGAGTCCATATAGGTCCTATTGCCCATACATGTAATCATCATGTAAAAAAAAACGGCAATCTCCTTTCTTTATGAAAATCTATGTAATGTGATCTTTCATTGTACAAAACTTTATTTGAAATTAATTCATCTGTGTAGGAATTGTGATGACAAGGTGGATAAAAAAATGTCCAAAGGCCTTTAATTCCAATGAAAATATTTATTTTGTTTGTTTATTTATTTTTGTTTAACGCCACTTCCAACGATGAAAATATTTAAAGTGTTCCCCATCATGCAAATATACGTAATGTGATCTTTCATTTTGGAAAGCTTCATTGAAATCAATTCATCAGTGTAGGAGGAGTTGCAATGACAAGCTATCATATACAGTGAGACATTCAGGGTGATTCCAGTATACCCCCAACGGGAATAGTATAAAAATATAAAACTGGCTGAGTAACCTATGTGACAAAATATTATCAACATTGTGTAGGCAGAAAAAGTAGTATATCTGCAATATAAATGGTCTGACTTACATAACAAAATGAGTATCAAATTAAAAATTAAAATTACAAATATTTAAAAAAAAAAAAAAACTAACATGCATTTTAATCATGAATATTAAGACATTAAGTGCTAATTTGATTTACTGACAATTTTTACTTTGTGTGGGAGAAATGACAACAGGTGGTCAAACATTTACCTATTGTAGTTACAGATTTCACCAACAATACAAAATCAAATCTATTTCTTTTGATTCATCAGTGTCTTAGAAGAATACTAAAAAATTAGATGGCAAAGCAAAATATCAAATACCATATTTGACCCATTAAGCGCCCAGGGTGCTACAAAAATCAGGAAAAGGGGGTGGGCCCTGAATGGGACCAATCAATAGACAGTTTACTTTTATAAGTCACAGTAGTAAAGTTATTGATTACCGAGGACACCTATCAATATACAATAATTCTGTTGCTGGGGGGCTACAGATAAACGGTTACTTGCGGTTTTTCAGGTCCACATCTTGTCAACCAGAAAAGATTCTTGCTGGTATGCAAAAATGGGGATGGGGTGCTTAAACAGGCATGGGTGCTTAATGGATTGAATATGATGCCTGGAAATTTTTGCTCCTGTTTAATTTTTGCCAAGACAAGAGGGTGAATTTATACTGAATGCAAAAACCATTAAGCTAAATAATTGAAGCATGGAAACTGATGACATCAATGCGACTTTGGTGATTTAGGGTGAAATTAAGAAGGGGTGAATATGTTTTCTGTCATACAAGGGCGAAAATGTCCATGTAAACAGTAAGAAAATAAATCATATTGGCAAAGCAAGAAATATGAACTTTGAAATAAAGAGACGTTGGACATGACTAGGGTACATCCTTGAGAAAGGAGCAAGATAATTACAGCATACATGTAGTGGCATTAGGATGAGCTCCAGAAGGGATCAGAACCAGAGATAGGTCAAAAATGACTTGGAGAACAGCAGAAAAGGAGTGGAATAATTAAAGGTGGCCTAGTTGGAGTACAGCAAGGAAGACATCATAAGAGAGAAGGGGATAGTCAGCAAGCGGTGAGTTCTTATGCAAATCATGGAACATATATATGTACATTGAATGTTGTGGGAAGGACTTATCACCAACAATGCAAATCAAATCAATTTCTGTTGAATTAAAAACAAGTCAGATTTTATTTAGATTTTTTTTTTAATTTCTATTCAATGAATGTAAAAAAAACGATATCAAATGTCACCAAAACAGACCGATAGTGACTGAATAATGACATGAACAAATAATACAAGTATTACAGGCTTCCAGTAAAACCCGGCATTATGTCTGCTGTCCATCATTGTATGACAATGTATTCAGTCAAGATGTCTATAATCAATGTTTGTGTGTTCTTTAGTACCAAATAGAGCCTACATATTGAAACTGGGAACACTCAAGGCACAAAATAACCAAACGTCTAATGATGTATGCTTGAATGTAACATATCTATCCGGAGTATTTTGTATCAGGATATTTCAGTAGGGTATTTACCTCATATCAGTTGGGTATTTACCTCATATCAATTGGGTGCTTCAGTTTCTGATATTTGTTTGGCATTTCATTTCCTTGGTATAAGAAGTAACAACTATTAATGGTACTTGGACAAAGAAAACTTTCAAGTTGTAAGTTCTGAGAGTAAGTAACGGCCATCCTCCAAAACAGTTTGTATAAGTAAGCAACGATAGAAAAATGTCATCTGTCATATCACTTTTTTGATCAATTTCATGAGTGTATGTCCACCTGTAATGCTCCAGTCCTCAGATCATGAAATAACAAATCAATTTCCATTAGATAGATGTTCTATTTCATGTATTTATCTTCCTGTTCAGCTAAGATCTTTGCTGATGACTTAGCATCGTAAAAAAGTTTATTTATTTCCTCAATATCATCCTGTCCAATCACATCCTTCCCATTGATTCTGGCTAATAAATTGCTTGGAGTCAACAGCTGTACAGAATACCTGTAACATTTACAAACATATAAATTAACATTTACAGACATGAGCAGGTAAGATCCAAAATAAGTTATTAACATTCACATAAAGCAACTAAGATCCAAATACTGGGGTTTAATTCCACAGGTTGTAATTTTCACGTTTTTCTTTCCTGAAACAATTGTAGCATTTAGAATTCTTGGATTGGGAATAGCTTAAAATAACACCTGACCCTTTTAGCACATCCCATTACATATTGTGTATATTTCATCAAAAAGTTATTTACTGTTTCTTAAATTCACGGATTTATCAGCACCGTAAATATAGCGAATACATGTATTAACACTGTGAGTTATCTCCCCACTGTACAGTACTATCTTTTAGACAGTACACTCAGCTACTGGGAGTCAACCTGCCACTCCTCTGGAGCATGTCCATTTTTGTTGGATAAACACTGATAAAACAGAATAAATTGCAGTATCTAAGAAAACAAGAGGCCAAAAGTGGTCATGAACTTCACAGTTTTGTTAACTCAATTCACCCCTAAAGACACATTTGAGTGATCTAAGTCACTGATTTACAGAAGAATCCATTATTTTTCAGGTAATGATGAGTAAATATTGTCCAAATTTGAATAAAATTGACTCTTTTTTTTCAGATCATTTAAAATGCTCTAAAGTGGACACACCCACATGGCAAAAACAGCAACAGATTGTCATGTCATATTTTATAAACTTGAAGAATGATTTTTGTATAATACTTTTAGTATATATGCTAAATATACATGCTACTTATTTTATATAATACAATCCAGAGGTCCTACCTCAAAGTTGTTTTGACACCAATTTCCCCTAGATGTTGCAGAGATGAATCCTCTATCTGGATACCTTCTGTCTGAGATCTGATCTTCAAAATCTGACAAAAGATGATAAACATGTGTGATAGTGCTGGTTGATATGATAAGGAACTGTCAAACGATTACTGTTACTATGTTAAAAGGGTAATTGTTGATGGATACTTACACAATATTGTCATTTCATGATATTTATAAATGTCAAATGTTCACTTTAGCTTGATAAAAGAAAGTTGATATAAGCTAGTGGCTACAAAACAAAAGATGGCAAGATTGATATGACAACTGTCAAATGATTACTTTTACTGTTATCAGGATTCTACAACACTAAAAAATTCACTCTTCATTTGGCCAGTGAACCAGAAATTTTACTAGCCAGCCAGGAACTTTTACTCGCCAATATATATATATATATATATATATATATATATATATATATATATATATATATATATATGTGTGTGTGTGTGTGTGTGTGTTCTTGTTAAAAAAAATTTCGTTGAATGAAATGAAATAAAACACATTATTTTTTTTAAGTTGACATGACTTTTTATTGTTTCAATCCATTTAAAACAATGTTATCAACTGTTGACTTTTTGTGCATTTTTAAATAAATCTGGGAGTGGTTTTTTTTTCATATTTGTTGCTCTAATATTGAGGCAAACTTAAACTCCGTTTTGGAATTTTTAACACCGGTTTCTTTTCGACAAAATTTACATAACACAGTGTCTGCCCACAAGAATTGGAAATTTTATCTGTAAGTTAAAATCGAGAGTCAAACACCCGACCGTCAGACAAACACCTGTAAAGTAAAGTTTTTATAGGTGTTTGTCCGACAGTCGGGTGTTTGACTCTTGGTTTTAATTTACAGATAAAATTTCCAATTCCGGCTGTGGTCTGCCTGCCTGCCCTCCTCATCAAACAACTAGCCATGACTCAGTTCCAGTATTCCTGTAACCAAGATCGTTTAAACTTGCTAGTGTCCAATGAAGAGGTAGATTCTTCTGTTGAAATCGACACTGAATTTTGTTCTGTTTGGAAAGTTTCAAGTCGAAAACATGACAGCATACAACGTCCTGTTTTTATACAGTAATCAACATGAGTTAGACACTCTAGTTTGTCAAAACTGAACAGCCAAATTGGTTGTTGTAAAGCACATAACAGATCATGATTTCGATAATGTAATTTCACAGTGAAAATGGACAAACTTTTGATTTCCGACAAGGGAAAAACTGGTCGCAATATAGCGACTGAATTAGAATTAACACTCTCCAAAACTTAAAAAATGGTCACATTTGCGATCGATTTGGTCGCATTGTAGAGCGCTGGTTATAATAGAGTAAATGGACACTGAGACACTATATATAGTGCCATATGCTCAGTTCAGCTTGATAAAGGAAAGTTGATGTAAGCTATATAAATATATAAATATGGTCATTTGCCATCTCCTCAACCTTGATAGGACATGTATTATCCTTTCTTTTTTTTTTTAGACTGGGTTGATGATATTTGTTCCTGCATTGTTTGAGCTTAAAATAACAACTCCACCCCCATTTAGTAAGGATGTCACATCACTAAGTAACTTTAGGATTCCTTGACACATTTAAAAGTGATCTGTCTGTGTATTATAGTACTAGTTTAAATACCGGTATCACATTAGCTTTTACTACCCACCTACATCTATTTAGTACATTAATTTGACATCTTTCTTGATGAACAAATTGTCACAAACCTCAACATAACTGAAAGGATAATTAATCAGACTTACAGTAGTAGATTAAACAATCTTTACGTTTCAAATTGTTAACTATCTTAAGGTGTCATTTCTCTTTGGATGATGAGAGTGGTACATGAAGACCTACCTGCATCATTTCTTCCTGTGAGTACGGGAGTGTACGGATGATCATGACTCTGTCCAGTAAATCAAGTGGAATTCCATGTGGTGCTACTACATCCTCTGTACCTCTGAAATACCAAAACATCTAATACTACACTAAACCAAGACTGACATTTAATCACAAAAAATACATCCAATGATGCATCATTGTAAAAGATTTAAAAAAGAAACATAAATTTCAAATATATTAAATATAATTTACAGAAATAGATATTGTAGGTAGAATAAGAAAAGAAATTATTCACCAACCCTGATACCGAAACAAGAATCTACAAATTAATTTGATATGTCTTCATGTTCATTACAGTATTGAAATATGTAACGATGTACTTCACACTTCTGTACCATGTGAGAAATCCCTACACATTATGAGATATACCGGAATGACAATGTCAATATATTACACAAATACACAAACACACCTACACCGCCCCCCCCCCCCCCCCCCCCCCCCCACACACACACACACACTTTTTCATTCATTGTGTGATGTCAGCATGTATATTTTTGTACAATGCTATAATATATATAGTTTTAATTTGAATTTTCGCGGGAAAACTTTTTCAACTTCTATCGGAAATAAGCATTTAACAGACGTTGATGTGTGCAATCAGGTTAGAAAAATATAGGTACACGTGGGTAGAGTAAGAGAGGCACGAGTTCAGATGTGTACGTGTTAGTTACATTAGACCTACCCAAATTGAAAGCACATTTCAACAGAATGTGGTAAGTTAATTTCTTTTCCATTACTAGTTTAGTTTTATATTTCAATGTTATATATATATATATATCTAGGTTATGTTAGGTATAAATACGTTAGTTCTAAATGGTCATTACTTCAGGTAAATGAAATACAGGTGCGCGCTTGTCAAGCGTGACCTTATCGACAGCTACAGATTAATTATCTATTGAATAACCAAGTGTTCTGGTAATGGATTAGTGTTGGCTATATCTGATATGTTGCAACCTAATAGTTGGTTTATACAGTTTAATACTAGATACTGGATGTTTTTTTTTCTTCCGTATACTTGAGAATTGCTTCAGATAATCTCTAAATAGTATAAGTGTTCCAAGTAAGACCATTATTTATTTAATTGTTACTATAATTGAATTAATATTTTTGAGGCGATATTTAGATTCATATAAGCCACCATTTTAATTGACATGCCGGAAGTTGTAAACCAGAAATACGTTGACCGGAATTACATTAACCGGAAATATAATTAACCAGAAATAACATAAGTTCCGGTTAGTAAATCAATATTCAATATTTTAATATTTGGTTTTCAATTACCTCATGTTTTGTTTGATTTGTTTGTTTTGTTATAGAAGAAATAAATAATTTATTTCAGCTTCCATTACTGGAATAACACGATGCATAAACTCATAATTGAACAGTAATTCCCTGAGAGGACCATACATATATTAACTTCCTGAGTGGACTATGTAATGTTGTTTAGTTCCTATGTGGATGATTCAAATTCCTTAGTGGACAAATAAGTTGTAGAAATGGATTGTATCCTGTATTGTATACTGGGCTGATTCCTTAGTGGACAAATCACTAGTAAATACGGATTGTATCCTGTTTTGTGAACTTTATAAATACCTGAGTGGACATATTGAATTTCTTTGTGGACCAAGGATTAAAGACTTGTTAGTAATTCCTGTGTGAACATATCAAATAATAACTCTGTCTGTTAATTAATTGATCAAATTGTGTACACAAAATGAATTTGGTTCCCTTAATTGCATTTAATTGTTAGGTGTGAGAGGTGTGTGAAAGTGTTTATATTATATATATATATATATATATATATATATATATATATATATATATATACACATTTATTCACTTTTTTTTCTTTGAATAAATTTAAAATTGATACTTTGTATTTTGTGGTAATTTAGTGGTCCTGCTTGTCCCGTTACAACATATCACTTCTGATTTACCTTATTGTACATTTTCCTCGGTTTGTTGCAAAAATAACAATTGGGGCTATCGTGGACTCGAGGGCTCTGTGAAGGTATGTAAAACATTCAATATCTAACATGTGGACTTCATCAATGAAGAGAACACCTGGTACAAGTTCTGCAATACCCTGATCTATGTATTTGTTGACGACTTTGTTGATTTCTTTCCGTAATTTGTCTGTGAAAAACAAAAACTATTAACACTGATAATCTGGTTTGTATTTATGCCCCCCTCTCATTTCAATACTTTATGTCATATATATTCTACATACAGTCAATTTAATAGTGTGGAACCTCGCTATTAAGACCACCTAACTGACTGTCTCAAAGTGGTCTGATTAGTGAGGTGTTACAGTGTAACCTTGCTATTAAAACCACCTAACTGATTGACTCAAAGTGGTCTAATTAGTGAGGTGTTACAGGAAACTTGCTATTAAGACCACCTAACTGACGGACTCAAAAAGGTATGATTAGTGAGATGTTACAATGGAACCTTGCTATTAAGACCACCTAACTGACGGACTCAAAAAGGTATGATTAGTGAGGTGTTACAGTGGAACCTTGCTATTAAGACCACCTAACTGACTGACTCAAAGTGGTCTGATTAGCAAAGTTGTATCTTTAGTGAGGGTGTGTACTTATTAGATATTTATCTAGAGAATGAAAACTTCTGGTGAGGTTTCACTGTATTCACGTTTCCTTTAGACAAGATTATCTGTTAATTTTTATCTTTTTATAGTCATTCGACACAGACTGATTACAGTGTCTCAGTGATAACAGCATTCATCTCACAAGTAGAAGGCTTCCTTGATTCGCTGTCCGGGACACACCCAAAATTTCTTTAAGACAGCTTGTGACTTTCCTTTCATCTTTGAAAATCTTGTATCATATAGGAAGGGTAAGTCAGAGTTTTTTTAATGAAACTTAAAATAGAGGTCCTGTGAGATGGTAGGTGGGACATGTTAAATACCCCTAACAGTCCATTTAATGAAGGTAAAACCCTACATCACTTCACCTATATATAATCTTTACAATGATTGCTAAGTGACAAACAGATAAATTAACATAGCAAAAGTTTCGTGTTTAATAAAGTGTACAAATATCTCAGTATTTATCATGGTGACTTATCCATGTTATGAAGTCACAGTAGTTTTGTGTATAATGATGGATACTGGTTGGGGACCAGTGGCCAGCTAGGGCCAGTAGCTGGCTATGGTGTGATTTCATCTTTATTATGTACCACAACAATATTTTTTCCCTCTGTTTGAGAAGAATGTCCAACAACTGATGAATGATCTAAAAATATCTCACAAAATCATAATCTATATAACCAACATCATGTGATAACCTGCTACTGGTCCTAGTCGGTTACTGGTGTCTGACCAGTATAGTATACAAATACATGTATTTCAATATTTATCATGGTAATTTATCAGAGTCATAAAAAGTTATGAAATTTATCTCTATACCTGTAATTTCTGTTTTCTTTGGTTTCATCAGCTGACCCATCATGGACATGATGTCTTGACCTCCCTATGAAACATAAATATAAATGTTATCACAATAATGATAAATGCATAGCCAGACTTAAAACATGCATTACAGGAAAATGGCATTGTACAACATATATCAACTGACCTGTGGTCTGGCATTGGCAATATCTAGGTCATGTAGGGTGACATCTTGTATGACCTCTTTTTTCTTGTGCACATCACCTTTTGGTAATGGAACATATTCCTCTGCCTCTAGATCAAACTCTGTCGCATAACTATCTGATCTTCCTTGGCGCTACAAAATATGAACATTTTAATGATTAAACTACATTTGGGATAAATAAAGATTGCTTTCTCAACAATCTAAAGATTTTTCATTTCAAATCTGAAAGATTATAAATTCACAAGAATGTAATCAAAAATGTAATAAAAAAATAATCATGATTACAGCACTTTTTCCACTATAATCGATTAAATTACAATTACATGTATATGTATTCGAAAAATGTATGATTACTGATTACATGTTATTACTCTGCAAAATGTAAACAATTACAGCCAATTACAAGTACTCGATTACGATTACCCCATCCCTGCACAGAATCATTTTAACACAACTAATTACTTTTACTTTAGTCAGCTTCGGCTTTTAATGGTACATCTATGCTAAAATGATTTAGGCTCTAATAGGTCTGAGTTACTTTATCAATCTTTGCCAACCCCTACATCTTGGGGTCATTTTGATCATGTGGTACATGGATGTGTTCAATGTTTTTGTCTTTTTTGGAACATCAACTCAGTAAATTTATTACAGTCTTGTTGATTTCTTTCATTATTTACAATTTTTTTCTAAAACATCTTCAGGGCACAGAAAGATCATTACTATCATCTGATGTATTTGTAGATATTTTCATGGTGATCAGTTTTATTTTTTAAAGTCTGTTTATATCTATAGTAATCCAGATATGAGTTATTACCTTCACTGCCCCACTGTTGGCCTCGATATATATAACATCACCAACTTCTACTTTCTCTTTCTGTAAGCTTTCATATATAGATGGATCCAATTTTAACTGTTTTGTTCCTTTTGCAGTTTTCAAACCAATCACAACATGACTGACAGTTTTACCATATCCTGAAAATGAAAGAGCTGTCTACATTAGAACTGAAACCAACACTAAAATCAGTATTTGAACATTCATGGCTAATATTTCATTCATACTTTTCAACATTTGTATTTTTCTCTAGTTTTTTTTAATTAGTCTTAGCGTTTCTCATTACCTGATTATCAGGTACAGCCATCATGCAATTGACGGAATTGTCAGAAAGGTAGGTAGACTCAAAGAGACAACACTGATTAGATGGCTTGTATTTAACTAATCATAACCCAGGAAGCTAACATGTGATCTAAAAATGATGTACACTAAGACCTCTACATAACAAATAACATTTACCTCCCATGGGATTCTCTGTCTCCACAGGTGACAACTCTGTTACCTCTCCTTCATATACTTCCTTTGTTTCCTTGATACGCAAACCAATGGCTCTCCTGAAGTTTTCCATTAACACCTCTGTTTTCTTGATTTCTGAGGAATACACTTCACTACCTACCATTGGACAGAAAGGAACCTTGCTACCTAGCTCTTGAGCAATGGCCAGAGCAACTGCTGTCTAAAATAGAAATAAATGTGATTATTTATCAGATAATCTAAATGATCTTCTTCATAGCTACTCTACTGTTGTTTACAGGATTACAGCACTGTAGTCTGGGCAAATACAGCTACTCTACTGTTGTTTACAGGATTACAGCACTGTAGTCTGGGCAAATACAGCTACTCTACTGTTGTTTACAGGATTACAGCACTGTAGTCTGGACAAATACAGCTACTCTACTGTTGTTTACAGGATTACAGCACTGTAGTCTGGGCAAATACAGCTACTCTACTGTTGTTTACAGGATTACAGCACTGTAGTCTGGGCAAATACAGCTACTCTACTGTTGTTTACAGGATAACAGCACTGTAGTCTGGGCAAATACAGCTACTCTACTGTTGTTTACAGGATAACAGCACTGTAGTCTGGGCAAATACAGCTACTCTACTGTTGTTTACAGGATTACAGCACTGTAGTCTGGGCAAATACAGCTACTCTACTGTTTACAGGATTACAGCACTGTAGTCTGGGCAAATACAGCTACTCTACTGTTGTTTACAGGATTACAGCACTGTAGTCTGGGCAAATACAGCTACTTTACTGTTGTTTACAGGATTACAGCACTGTAGTCTGGACAAATACAGCTACTCTACTGTTGTTTACAGGATTACAGCACTGTAGTCTGGACAAATACAGCTACTCTACTGTTGTTTACAGGATTACAGCACTGTAGTCTGGACAAATACAGCTACTCTACTGTTGTTTACAGGATTACAGCACTGTAGTCTGGACAAATACAGCTACTCTACTGTTGTTTACAGGATTAGGTGTTGTTAATTAGTTAGAAATGAAGAGTAAATATTTCAAAACTTTTTTTAGGAGGGCATGTGTAATCTTTTTTTCTTTTATTATGTGAAAATTTTGACAAACATGACAAAAATTTCCAATTGGGCAATGATGAATGTTTAGACCTGATTTCTCATTTCTCCTTGCTATTTTTTGTGTGGTGATCCCTGCTACTTAAATCCATATCTTGACTACCGGTATGTGTGACAGTAAAACACTAAGCCTAAATAGCAGTCTATATATTTTGATACATATTTATCTTCAATATTCAGGTACATTCCTTTGTGTTTTCATACCTTGCCTGTCCCAGGTGGTCCAGCTAAGAGAACTGCACGACCTGCCATCTTTTTGGTTTTGATCATTTCCACAACAATTCCAGCAGCCTGCAGAAAAAAGTTATAAAAATCTTGTTAGTCATGTAGAAGATAATGTGATTGGTGAAAGCTAAACAGAAAATCCTGGTGGGACGTTTATTAAAGAATGATTATTAATGGTAATGTTAGTGGTAAAAGACATAATTTGATGACTTTCAGTGTTTCATTTGTCACTTTGAGACTATTGTTTCTCTTTGAATAAATACAATGTATTTTAAAATTTGATACATCTGCCTCTTTTTGATCTCAGAAAATGATTTCACTTGTAACCTTTTCACACAATTTCCATAGCACTGTATACAGACCACAAAAAATGTGGGAGCAATTGTATGTAGGTTACGTGGAGGTTATGACAATTACAAATCACGTAACCTCATTTTCGTTCTTGATGAATTTCATTTTCATTACTCCTATTGTAACCTGCAGATGGGTTACGATGATTTCTGTTATTTTGTGGCCAGTATATATGATACATATGTATCTTTCCCACATAATATATTACATGTACACATCGTTTGACTTGGGAATCAGAAGCACTACAAATTATCCCAGATTCATAAAAAATGAGATACAAATGCAGTTCGCTAAATAGTTTTTGTAAGCAAAAGTGATGGGCAGCTGGAATTCACATCTCAAATATGTAGATGGGAATTATGCCCTGGCACAATCTGATACATATATGGATTTTCGAAAATAACAGATCAGGTAAGAAAATGATCACCAAATTTCCTACGAAATACATAGTTAAACAGATTGATATGTTGCTGTGTTATACAGTTCTGCATATCTAGGTTCTGTCAAAAACCAAGACAATGACATGTTTTCCAAAAATAGGAATGCACAGGTAAAATGTGACTCCTTGTATTACTGTAGCTCTAATATTTTGTTTTGCTGAAAACAAGTCTGCCAGCCCTGTTGTGATTCAATCCAGACTTGTTGTGTTTGTAAACACTAGGGCTGTGTATTGGCCAGAAAATTTTAATACGATATGATATTTTGATTAACAATACTCAGTTTACTGGATTATAAGATACTTCAAAATGTTCATGTAGAGATAATAAAAAGACGACAATAATGAGTGTTTTAAAATTTGATTTTAACAAAATACTGAACAAGGGTCTGCGTGAATCCATGAACACAAATTTTCAATTGATGGACATAACTAAGTAGCAGTGTTTAGACCACTTATTTCCTCCCAAAATTTAAGAGCGACAACATAGGTTCTTGATAGTCTTGTTGCTTTAAAAAATATTCCAAAAGTGCTGAAATCTCTTCTTGTCATTTTCATATTCCAGACAACAAAATAACACGGGAGTGATTGTTAGGGTTACGCGGAGGTTAGGACAAATACAAATCATGTAACCTCCTTTTTGTTCTCAATGAATTTCGTTTTTAAGTCTTCATTAATATTATTGCTATTGTAACCTGCAGATTATGGTCATTCCTTTTAGGGTAACTTGTAAATGGGTTACTGTTATTTTGTGGCCTGTATTCATGCTGTAATTTTTCTAGGTTAATGACATGCGTATTACCAGTAGTTTGACATGTTTTCAACTGCTGATATTACTAATATGAAAATCCTGCAGCCCTGATCGTGACTTTTTTAGTGGCACAGACATCGTTGTTCTTCTTGTACAAAAAATTAATTTTATGATGGCGGTTTAAATAAAAAAAATTATAATTTGTCTTGCCTTCTGAAGTAAAACAACCAAATTATTGAAGCATACAGCTTGAGCGTTATGCTTTTTATAAACTATACTTTGTTTTTCAAACAAACTCTCCATTTCGAATATCAACAACTGGGCGAAAATCAACAAATTTAAGTTCATTCATTAAATGTATACCGATTCCGACTTTCTTTTGATGTCATCTTGAACCCAACATTTTATGACTTGTATCAATGGTTAAAATATTGAGTATCAATATACATGTATTATCAAATATAAATACGTATCAATATATTGATGCATACAGGAATTAGAAGTTTGTGTGTAAAGTATAATCAAGAGTCAAACACCTGATTGCCGGACAGCATTTACAAATTATAGCCATACACATAAGTAATGTCACAAACTCTGTGTCACAGTAGGTGCTGGCACGTTAAAGAACCCTCACTGCTCAATGGCATAAGTGCCGAGCATAGGCCAAAACTTGAAGCCCTTCAACGGCGTTTGGTGACATCTCCATATGAGTGAAAGATTCTTGAGTTTGACGTTAAACAACAATAAACAAACAAACACAAACTCTGACATGTACTCTTCAGCCTGACCGCTAAAAATTTAACTTATACCCCAAAAATATTCTCTAAAAAATATTTATATTAATTAAACATTTTCCCTTATTCAGGAAGTGACATCACAATTGATCAGATGTATATAATATACATATGTAAACTACCATTCACTGTGAAGATTGTGACATCACTTCCCGACATGGCAATGAATTGTGAATGCCTTTTGCGGTCATATCTGTAAAAATTTTATGTAAAAGATTAATGAAGTAAGTAAAATTTGAGTTGAAATCATGAAGATTAAACATTTCTCTAATTAACAATGGCTGAAACATGGAGAAATAGAAATTATTAGGGTCAATGGTTGGAGGGGAACTCTTCAATCAGAAGTTGTTGGATTTCTGTCTTTTTTATGGGTGTTTGTCCGACCATTTTAACTTACTTAAAATTTCCAATTCCTGTGCCTATACGTGTCATCTATTTCACACACTACATGATACAGATGACTCTGATGTTATGTTTTACTCCCTTCCTGTGCCTATACGTGTCATCTATTTCACACACTACATGATACAGATGACTCTGATGTTTATGTTTTACTCCCTTCCTGTGCCTATACGTGTCATCTATTTCTATTTCACACACTACATGATACAGATGACTCTGATGTTATGTTTTTACTCCCTTCCTGTGCCTATACGTGTCATCTATTTCACACACTACATGATACAGATGACTCTGATGTTATGTTTTACTCCCTTCCTGTGCCTATACGTGTCATCTATTTCACACACTACATGATACAGATGACTCTGATGTTATGTTTTACTCCCTTCCTGTGCCTATACGTGTCATCTATTTCACACACTACATGATACAGATGACTCTGATGTTATGTTTTACTCCCTTCCAAGGACTTGTCTTAATTCAAAATATAAAAGATACAGGAGCGACTTCTCTCCATAATAAACCGTATGAACGCAAAATGTTTTTTCTCTCTAAAGAGACGATGGCGTCAACTGTTGTAAAATTGAAAATAAGTAATCAACACTGCATTATAGACCCAAAATTTGAACTGATGGACAAATAAACAGTTAAAAATGTTGTTTTAAATGAAAAATTTTAACCAAGAAATAAAAAACCAAAGCAAAACACTTTGTCTTATGTCATAAACATTTTCTGTCAGCAGATTCTGAAATTATTGTTGCTATCCTTGCACATGTGAACATGCCCAGTCACTCACTTTTCCAACTTAGACAATTGTCTAATGTAAAGTAATTTCATTGAAACTACATGATATCATTCAGTAACAATGTGAAAATGCTGAATTAGTTATAGATTGGTTAATATTCATTAATTATGCTTAAAAAGTATACATTTTCCTTGTCAAGAAAGGGTTCGCACATTTAACAGTGAACCATTTACTTCAACTTGACAAGGGAGCGCATACCAGGGGTAGAGGTTAACATTTTTTATCCAGTGGCTACCTAGGCCCCTACGGTTCAAAATCTACTAGCCCAGCTCAAATTTCAGGGGCCGAGATTTTTTTTTTTACTTGAAGATAGTTTCAGACATCTCTTCAGAAAATCTTCCACAAATAATGAAATATGAAGAAAAATTCTAAGTTTTCCTTTAAAAATGGTCTTTTTCCACAAAGTAAAGAAAAGTAACACTAATTTCAGTATTTTTTTTTTCTTTTTTGAAATAGAAATAAAGAAAATAAACACATTGAATTATTCTATCAATGACCATAAATGGACTAGTTGAATTTAATAATTTAAAAATTGGCAAAAATATTCTTCTTTTCTTTTTATTTTTTTAATCTAATTAAAATATCAGCTTTAGTTTTTGCTATAAACAGGGGCTACACTGACTGAAAAAATTATGGTGCCCAAAAAATTTCCATTTATCAATATCTGTCAATTGCAACAGTTTCAAAATTTTGGAGCAGATTCAAAGTTCTGAAAAAAATATCATTGTACATGTGTTCATGTAAAGCTAAAAGCTATAAATGCCATTAGTTTGCTGTAAATTTAATAAATTCGATTAAATGAATTACATGACGACACTATTGTCCATTTTCAAAATTATCTACATTGTAACTTAATAAAACATAATTTTTTAACTGAAATCATCACACTTTTTAAGATGTATTCATTACATTATTATGTTTATTGGAGTACGGATGTCAGAGAAGACACCACGATCTCACTCTGCAATTCCTCTGTTAAAATCTTTTCAGTAAAACCAGTTCTTGTTCATTTTAATGTTTGAATTTGGGTCATTAGAAACATTTGGAACTGTTAAGTGGGCCTACAATGTATAGGAGAACCATCCTGACATTGGAATAAAACATTGAATATCAAATAAACTGAACTACTGACTAGTCAGGGTGAGGAAAAAAATTGAAAAATCACTCATCCCTCGACACCTTCAGCTTGTCACAAATTTTTATAAACTTTTATAAAACTATTAAGACTAGCTACATGTATTTTTCTGATATGGGACTTACAAATAATTAAAATGTTAGTAAAGGATTTTATTTTTAAAAGCATTGTGTTTTAGAGGCTAAAATGTTAGATGTTATAGATCTAAAAGAAAGATTACTTGTCACTGGGGACGAGTACCCAATCCTAACTACTTGTCCCCAAGCTATTTACACTCGTCCAGGACTAGTGGAAGAGTACATTTTTCTTACCCTGACTATACTCTGGTGTCATCAAACACTTCAGCAACTTGTGCTTGCAACCTGGGCGATTTCCAGGGGGAAATACACTCACACAGCATGAAATTAACTTGCTGTGGGCGATCACTAATTTCGATCACTGCATACAAACATAATCGAGCACATATCTTCTAAAAAAAAAACCCTAGAGTAGCTTTCCATGAAACACAAACCAAACTTAACAATCGTCTGGATGATTTTAACTGTAAAGTAAGTACATTATCATTTTATTATGGGGGCTGTTGCCCCTATCCCGCTCATAGATATGTGACATATTCTGAAGCGTATACAAAATGGCAGCGTATCATTTGATCTTGCATAACAACCATCGATGACATGTGTGAAATTGAACTTCTGGGGGACGGCAAAGTAAATTCTACCCAAGATTCATGTAATAAGGTATCAAACACTTTTTATCTCCTAGTTTATTTTTCTCTCATATCCATGGTTACAATGCCCACTTTGGCAGTTTGGGCACATGCTCATGATTTTGTTGGAGTGCGCAAAATAACAATTTAAAAGGGTATATAATCTGAAAGGAAAGAATGTATCGAGTTGGATCTAAATCAATAAATCTGAATCGAATAAAAACGCATGTTACTACGGGAGTGGATAATTTACACCATAGGGAAACCCGGAATATTCTGGAACTTAAAAACAAATCTGAAGCAAACCAGTGAACATTTTATACCTCGCGAGCAAGCTCTTGACCAACCAACCCCGCTGCTGATTGAATAGCGTAACCATTTTCATCTAATCCCAGTCCTTTGATGTGACTGTGGGAAGCTATTCTCTGGGTTTTCGTCGTGCTTTTTACTTCTTCGATCTTCATGTTTCAGCGTCCCGGCTTGTCTCAACAAAACAAAATGGAACAAACACGCGAAAGCATGTAAACCGTTCTGTGCACGAACTATGTTTGTAAGAAGTTAAAAATATAATGTTGATGAAAGCGTGTAAACAACCTAGAGTAATGAATACCGTAAAGTAGATTGAAATTCTATTACGACTGTGACATGAAGATCCCAGAATAAAATTTGTCTATAGAAATAAGAATTATCATCATTACTCTGATTTCGTATTGTAATAATCTATAGATAAGGCTATTAATATGATATGAAAAAATATTACGACGGTACCCATAAACAAATGTTTTCCGGAAAGCAATAGGAGCATGCGCATTGCCCATAGAAACACAACCTGTTTAGACGGCCATTACGCTTAATATTTAATGATTTGACACATATTAAGTGATACAGCACGCAAGGAGCTGATTGAAAATAATTACTAACGGCTCTTTTCAAAGGTATAAGTATCACAAAGCCAAATCAATGTTATTGTAAGAAACTAATTTATTTCCCCGAGCTGACATGTGGTCTAAATTAATAATGAGAAAACTAAGAACTGCATCTTTATTTTTGTTTTTGGTCTCAGACAGATGAGATTGAGTTACATATTGCTCTCGCACAACATCTAATGATTTCACACAATTGCAATAAAGTGTATAGCTTCTTTACAGGGAGTAATATCTAAGTGGGTAATTATTTATGAATTGCGATTTGACGACATTTTCTGGAATGATAATTACATTGAAATATTTCTGATATCATCCTCCACAAATGCACAATAATGAATAAATAGGCTAAAATGAAATAAAGATTTATTTTGGATGATATTTCCTTAGCTTTAATGTACCATACCCCATCCAATTTATGCAATTATGATTATGTCATGACACCCACTTATAGTGATTACAGTTTGAGTATATTGCCAAGGTTCACATATGCCATGATACTCTTCTTCTTTCGGTACTGAGTTGGATTCAATATTGAATGTTTAAAACTTACACACATTTCGGTATACAGCTAAAAACCTCTTGGTATATTTATAATTAAAAGATATTAAAAGTCACTGGCTTAGATGGTGAATGCATTGGACTTGTGACTAGCTTGCAGCTTGTCCAGCATGGCCTTTAAGCTCTCTAAGGATGACCCTGATCATGGCTGTTGCCATTCCACCGTGCTTCATAATTATTTAATTACAATAATGTTAATGCATTGCATTTGAAGTTTCAAATAAAATGACTGAAATATAGACACATTTTGATATCTACTGCTTTTCATAAATTATGTAATATTTCAAACAAAAACTAAGTATTTTAACTTATTTTGTGTAAAATTGACATTTCTCTGGTTGACTACATGACCTAAATATTTATGCATAAGTATAGTTATGATATAAAGGAAGTGTGTCATATTTTGTGGCAATTTTTAGAGAAGAATATGTATTGAGTATGTAAATTGTAGCACAATTTTTTAATTTCATCTGCAAAACTCTACTCAGTTGTAATATTATATCGCAAGTAGAACATTTACCTAAATTGTCAAATAAAATTGAATTATGTTAAAAATATTTATTGCAATAAAAACTTTCTATGTTTTATACCTTTTGAAAATATAATGATGTGCATTACAAATAATTTCAAATATGGAATTCAGATGAGTGATGCTGGTAGTGATGATGGCAGGGAAATAGATAAGGAAGAAGAGGAACCATTGAAATATGCTCCAGCCATCAGTGCTTTACCACCACGTGTGGTGCAACAGGAAGAGAGTCAGGTTGAAGTTTCTGCAAGTCCAGCTTTCCAGTGTTTGGATGAGGTACAGATTTTTTTTTTTGTAAAAAAAATTAAAAAGTATAAAACTCAAACATAAAAATATAAATCTGTCAGTCAGAAATTTGCCCAAACATTGTCACAGTTTTGATAGACATATTGTTTATGTTTTGTTTAAGTTCTCATTATTAGATGTAAAATACGTGTACTTTTTAATATTTCCTATGTTTGATATTTTAGTCCTCTACCAGTATAAATTTGAACTATAGGTATTGTCGATGTCAGTCAGTCCAACCAGTTAAAGTTTTGGCTAAAGTTTTTAATTGCTTGTCATTCTTGTACAATTTCACAGGTAGAGAATATGTATACATACGTAGTTTTATTTGTACTCTCAGAATATTTATTTAGTATGTCTTTTTCAGATATATGATAAGTACATCACTATTTTTATGTTCAATTTCCTTACAGTTATTCCAAGAGGGAAAACTTACTGGCACAAAAGTTGCATTGTTAAAAGCAAAATACACTGAGCTACATGACACATTAAAGAAGTAAGTTTTATATATTTAGTTCTTCAGATGATTTTAAGAGCACTTAGGTACAATACCCACCACTTCCCCAGTGCAATGAGTATTTTAACCCACTCAGTTTCTGCCAAGTGGTTATATTACCATTCATTTGCCAAATTGATGTTTCCATTTTGAATTCTAATTATATTTCTGTACTTTGATAAATAAACACTCAACACCAAAATTTTTATCACAAATTAATGTCTTTAAAGAATATTCTTTTGATTACTTGGCGACTGAATAAAAGTAAATAGATAGTTAACTCATCAACCCCTAAAGACACATTTGGGCTGGTCTAAATCATTGATTTACAGAAGTATCCATTATTTTTCAGGGGTTGATGAGTTGATAGATATTTAACTGTCTGTATGTCCAGGCTTTAAATTCTAAAATTTATGTAATTAGAGATGGTCAATAAAATTCAGATCTAGTTGTAGTGCACAGAGTGTAAGAATTGTTGATCTACATATAAATGACACACAAATAAGACACATGAAAAAAAAAACAAACAAGAACCTTTCACAACATACTCAGTCTTTCATGTTTGAATAAGGAAAATATTTTAAGCCAAATAAAGAAGTAAATTATCAGATCAGATCCAGTGTGTTTAATTTTATGCTTTATATTTAAATAAATTGTATCAGGAATCTTGCGCATGTATTTTAATTCACTTGTTTATCTTTTTATGCAAAATCCGCTGCTAAGATATCTAAAGCACTGCATATTTAGATGTTTCCAAGCGTGGTCAATATTTGTAATCTTTTTTATATAACTTTTTTGTTTTTGATAAATATGTTTTTCATGAATTAAATGATAATGAACTTGAAAAGTTTTCCAGCAGTAGTCATTTCATTCTTCATTACAGAACAAGAGACAATGAGACATCATTACTTAAGTTAGCTAAAGATTATACAGTCGAACTTGAAAGACAGCGTAGTGAATTAGAAAGGGGAGATAACTTTCCTGCAGGATCAGGTGCTAATGAAGTTACAAAACACAGAGAACAGTATTTAAAACATACAAATGAAACAGAAAAAGCTAACGAAAGAATTTACCAGTTGGAATATCGACTGGAAATGTAAGTACAAACATTATGTTTTGTTTCCATGTTGATAAAATGTCTTTCAGCATATTTGTCCTACATACTTGTATATGGATAAAGAGCTATCTCACTTGTCCAGATGTTTAACTATATCATTATTCATAGTAAGTCATTAGAATTACTGATCAAGTTATCAAATATATTTTAGTTTCCAGACCATTTGGACTGGATTTTATTTTTTAAAAGTTTATTAGCCAAAGCATAATAGTTTGTTTTTTTTAAATTTTTAGTCTCCAGGACGAGAAAAAGGTGATGGAAAGAGAATATTCCCGTATGCCAAAGCAAGGGGTATGTGTGAAATTTTGATAATTCATTGTTTTTGACTTTAGTAATCTCAGTACTTTTCAAATGATTTTGACTACAAGTTTTTAGATATTGTTTTTTTACATATATGATTACCATTTATTATTTCAATCTCACTGTTAATTTATCATAAAAGGATTTGAATCATTCTTAATTTACTTATCAGGAAATTGAAAAGAAAATCAAAGAATTACAAGCTGCTTGTGAGGATATGAAAAAGGAAATAAACAATCGTCAGATGGAGAGTAAAACGTTAAAGGAAGATGTTGAAAATACTAACAGACAAAATACATTAGATGCTAAAGAACTTGAACAGTCACAGGATGAAATGGAACGACTGAAAGTGAGTACTGGATCTACATCATGTAAATGTTTTATTGTATATTTGAGTAATACCCCATCTACATGACAAAATTCAGTAAAAAGTAATAGATTATTTTCATTTTGAATTCTGCTGAAAATAAAATAATTATGATTAAAATTGTAAATACAAGTATATTTTTAAATTACTGATACACCATCATCTGTCCTATATCTGTTAGGAAAGTTATAATTTATAATATATCTGATATTATTATTATTATATTTTTTCCCAAATAGGCTGATTTAGTACAAGTGAACACACTGCCAAATCAGATAGCCAAAGAAGCAGACAAGCTTGCCAGACAGAAAAAGTGAGTCTCCAACCATTAATTTTAAAAATTTCTGGTTTGCATATGTAATTCTTGTTTTTATCATTTGATTTAACCACTTTTGTGTGTATTATGATTTTGATAATTAATGTTGATAGGCACACATGTAAACAAACATGATCCGTAACTATCATAAACACTGTCAGTTCTAAAAACTGTATAAATGAAGTGTTTTGTTTAGCGGAACTGGTAGGGTGGAAAACTCATAATTTTACACAGATGCAGTAGGCCCAGGGTTTCTGTTTTATTTACTGATCGAAAGTGTGATCTCGGTTCTTCATGACAGATATGTCCATCTTAAGTATTCAGGGAAAGTTAACATCGTGACAGATACATCCATCATACACACTTAAGTGGTTAAATTGTACTTGCGTGATATTTTTAAATAGTTCAGACTACATAAATGATTTCAGAACATTTTCCTTTACATATTTACAATACTCATTGTTAGTTATGGTCATTTGTCTTTTGTTATTTTTGTATACATGATCATTATATAGTATGTCATGTTAAGATTAAATCAACTTTCTGTTTCAGTGAAATTGACAACAAATTAAAACAACTTGAAGAAGAATATACTAATTATGTTGATACGTCCAAGTTAATGGAGAACAAATTTAGAGCATTAGACGAAGAAAGATACGAAACGGAATCAGAATTGAAAAAACAGCAGTCATTACTAACTCAGAAAGAAAGGGAATTAAATGAACTGATGAAAGATTATGAATATGCAAAAGATAGAGAAGCTGTATTAAATGGTGATAGGTATGTATGTTAACTTTTGACAATTCTATGTTATAGTATATATATTTCAACTGATTTTTTGTAGGATTCTTAGCCTTTTATCAACATAATTTCCAGCATTCTAATCCACCAGACTCTCTCTAAATGTGGAGCATAGGTGTTAATATACAATAGCAGCTTGAAAATTGTTATCCCAGATAAATTATGGTGTTCATTATCTTTTAAACATCTTATAATCTAAAAATGATTGAAACAGGATGAAATGTATGAAATAAAAATGTTTATTATCAGCCACCACCAAATCACCCCACCTGCTTTTTTTCATTTTTTTCTCATGAAATTGGTTGTTTTGAATTTTTCTGAAATTATTGAGTGTATTGATAGAAGTATTTCCTCAGAGTGTGTATATTACAACATTTGGTTTAATAATGAATAATCATTTGATGATCTTTATCTTTGATAGTTAGATAAAACATATTGACTGCACATTATCTTTGATAATTAGATAAAACATATATTGACTGCACACTTGGTGATATATGCCTTGAGTAATGTAATGAATGCTGGAATATTTGGCTATATTTTAGGGCAACTTTAGACATGAGCTTACGGCATATACAGTTAGAAAAGAAAAATCAACATGATGTCCATTCTCGAAAAAGTCGCGAGAAAGAAAAAGACTTACGAAATATGAAAAAAGCTGAACTTCAGAGTAGGGTAGCGGAAGAAAATCTAGCACATACTAAAACAATTCACGAAAAAGTAAAATCACAGGTGGATAGTATGCCAAAGGATGATGGAAGTTTACAAAAGAAGAAAGATGATTTAGCAAAAGAGGTCGAACAAACGAAAAGAGCATTGGCTACACAGGTAAAATATGTTTCTACTCATTTTAATCTGTATTAGATTATTTATGTGAATAAAAAGTTTGATTGTGTTATGGCTAGTCGGCAGAAACCATATAGTCTAGATCTACTTGAATGAACGTACTAAGAAAAAAACACTGTATACAGTATGTGTACGTTCACATTCAAACAGGGGAGGAAGGATCAGATATGTATTTGAGCAATCCACAGTCATTGCTAGGGATATTGGAACTTTCCAAAATGTTTAATTGAAAATGAGGTGTATATAGATTCCCTTTTCCATAAAATAGATAAGAGTGAAAAACAAATCTATTTCATATTAAAATTTTGTATATATCTACAAGTGTCCTGTATCCAATAAAGATTTATCATGAATCAGAATATCTGTCATTGTAGAACAATTTGACAGCCGTGGAACATGTGAAGTTAGAGGCCAGTGCAGCTGAAGAGCAAAATCTTTTGTATGAACAAAGTGATCTGAGGATAGAGGTTGTTGAACTGACTCGTTTAGCTGCTATAAAGGTACGTGTATATGACATTATTTTTATAGTAACGAGACATTATTTTTATAGTAACGAGACATTATTTTTATAGTACTGTGACATTATTTTGAAAGTAATTTATAGTAATGTGCATTATTTTTGATTATTTAAGTCAAGTGTTATGAATGTATAAGAAATATCCATGTACTTGTGGAAAACATAACTCTGACTGCTAATTAATGCTGAAATTCATCATTTTATTTTATATCTACTAGCTGTAAAGCTACTACATATAGCTGCAAAAAAGAATGTCATACAACATGCTAAATGAACTTTTATATGGCCTAGTCCATCATTTGTGTAGTAAACTCAGTTTGTATGTATGAATCTGCCTTTATTTACCATACCTCTGCAAAGTATGTTAAAGTCCTGTAACTCAAGTATTTACTTTTCTAGGCTGATGAAAGAGAACAAAAAGCCAGAGATTTCATGAGAGCAGAGATGCGATATCACAAGGCGAGGGAAGACAAGAAAACAAAAGAATTACAAATAGAAGATCATAAGAAAAAGTATCAAGAAATGCAGATAAAGTGAGTTAATGATGTATTATCAATTAATTTATCAGAGTCTGACTTTAATATGTTCTGGATTAGTCAGTCTTAGTACCTGTTTTAAATATTCCTATTATTTTTTTGGATAAATGTTTGTATTTCTTTCTGTGAAATTGAATATGTTTGTATTTTTACTTGTAAATATCAGTTGGCTATTTATTTGAACTGCTATATAGCAAAATCTTTGAACCTTTCAGTGATGTCAACTTTTGTTTCCAGGTTAAGAGACTTCGCAAAACTTTATGATGTAATTAAAAATGAAAGAAATAAGTGCGTAAACCTGATCCAAACGAGTACACAGAAGGCAGCAGAAATGAAAGAAAAGATCAAGATCTTACAGAATGAAATTGAAATCCTACGCACAGCTGTAATGCAGAAAGACAAGTATGTCGTCATATTATTACCATATGTCTAACGGTCAATGATCACAAATTTCTGGTCTATTTATTTACATTTTTAAATAACTTGAGTGTCCTAAAATTTTACTCATATTTTATGTGTTGCTTTTTGACATGAGATCTTGAATGGCCAACATTTGGCATTACATGTAATTGCTGAGTTATGAGACTTTGATTCAACAAACAAAGTTTGACACATAAAATAAAGCTAGTAAGATAAAAACCCAAATGTTTTTGTGAAATCAATCAAAGTCTCACTTTTTTGGTAAAATACATGTAACTGCTACCAAGAAGGTATTCTCAGATATGAAATATACGCACATAGATATATTTGATTTCTGTTGTCAGTAAAAATTGTCCATACAAGTTACATGTATCAATGACATGTAGCACAAAAGTTTCTTTTAAAGCAAAATTTCTCTTGTAGACAATTACAGAAATCACGGCTAAAACACATGCATAGTATTGTGATGAGAGATGGTTTACGGAATGAAGTGGCAAAACAGATGTCCATATATACTGAGATGAAGGCTACAGTTGAACAACAGAAGATGGATTTGTCTAAGTTAAACATGATGATGAACCAAGGAGAGGAAGAGAGTAGTAAACTGAGAGATAGATATTCTAAAGAGGAGAAAAAGAGAAATGACAGGTAATTAATCAGTTATGTTTTCTGTAGGTGAAAGGGGAGGTTATAACTGAACAGTTTATTGGTGATTAAAAATGCTTAGCTGTTGTAAGGGGAGTTCATAACTGAGAAAATTAGTCTAGGGTATAAGCTGTAATTGTTATTTTGGATGTAAATATCAAAAACAGTCATATTGTACATAATTGATAACATCTTGTTATTTTTTTTCTCTGCAGAGGGTTAAAATTAATACAGCGTGAAGAGGAAGTTTGTATTTTCTATGAAAAAGTTAATATTGAAGGTAAGTCATTGACTCAAAAAGAAAGTTGGACTGGACTATATTGTTGATCAGAAGTAGAGTTCATTGTGTTTCAGGGTGTTATTACATACTCAGTATATGTGTATCTTAATCAGTACAGATACCATAGACAGATTTGAGATCAGAACAATATGTCTACCGATATCAAAGTCAAGGTCATATGTTTTAACAAGTGTCTATTGTAAATATGTGATGTTTTTGTAACAGGTGTTTTAATATCTGGTTCCTTCTTTGATCAGTCTGAAGTATTTAATGCAGACATCCAAAAATCGGCAGCAAAATTAATGATAATGTGCTTTGAACATTTATATTTGTGAAAATCAATTACTAGTTAAACTTTTCAAGATTTTGCTGGAATCTTAAAGAAAATATTAAGAAAATATCCTAGCCATTCAGCTCTTAGTCATACACATGACAAAGACTTTAAATTTCACAGAAAGTGTTGAAACATTATCTATATTTTAGAGATCAATCATTACATATTTTCTCATTCTTGCAGAACAAATGATTCGAAATGGTAATGTGGAACTCCAGGCAAGAGAAGAGGAAATAAGATTTATGAAAATGCAACTGAGTGAAGAAAAGCGAAAACAAGAGTTGCTTTGGAAAGAACTCCCAAACAAAACTTCACTAGAGCAAGAATTGGTCACTTTACAAATTCAGGTAAGCAATTATATGCAAGACTTAGAGACGAGAGGATTGATTTATGATATTTTCATTTATCTCAGATGCTCAACATATTCAATTTGATTTGTTTTTTTACAGTTACATTCCTAATAAGGCAAAAAGTAGGAACTGATACAGTGTGATTTGTATAAACATATTTTCTGTTCCATTGTCATATTTTAACACCAAATATTTAACTTTTTTTTACTTGCAGCTGCAACAATGTCAAGACAGAATGTTGGAGCTTGAAAAAGAATTAGAAAATCCATATGATGAAAAGCGAGTGCGGCACTTGGATGGAAAAGATCCACCACCCGCAGAATTACAAGACAAAATAGAAGATGTAAGATTTCATTTCATTGATAAAAACAGTCATCATTAACATAAATTTTTAATAACCATTTGATTTTGATGTAAATGATATGTGTTTTTTCTTCTTTATAGCCTTTGTTAATTTTTGTTGATTTAAAATAAGTAGTTTTCATCAGCAATCAAAACTTAAATAAAATAAAACTTACCTTTCTGATACACGTAATATGTATGCTGTTGTCCATACAATATTTTGATAAAAAATTTGTTATATGGCAGGGGAAGTTAATTATGCCATTTGAAATTGAATTTGTATTGATGTGGACTAATATTGTAATTGTATATTCAAAGATTGTTGCAAATCTGAGAATGTTAAATCATAGAATATTGATATAATAAAATATGACATAGAAATATTTAAATACCAGTAACTAATATTTGCAGACAGTGGATCACTGTTATAAAATGACAATTTTTATATTTACAGCTGGAAGGTAGACTAGCAGAAAAAGAAGAACATTTATTAGAAAAAGATTTAATATTTGAACAAGTTAACAGACTGGCAGATCGGGTGAAGAATAAAGCAGAAGGCGGCAAAGAGGATACTCTAGAACTTGCTAAAAAGGTCGGTTTATTTTGCTTTCTCATGCATTAAAAAGTGAAAGTGAGATTTAGTCTTTGACCCATTCATGCATTGCATTCAGGCATAGGAATTCATAAATTCCTATATATTTTGTGAAAATTGCTTGAGAGACCCAGATTTGACACTTTTCAATTGCAGTTGATTGACTCAACCTTGCTATTAATATGAATACCACACTGGACCTGACCTTATTTTCACAAAGTATATAGAATATAAGATTTTTATGCCAGTGTATTATTCCTTACAATACATCAAGTACAAATAGAAAAATCAAAACAATTTTTTTGTTAAACATAGCTAATGCCCCTTTAACTTACAATTGAGTCAAACATCAAAGACGGTGATATAAATGGAATACCTTTATTTCGCAGGTTAATGAATTACAAGCAAAGATCAAAGAAACTACACGTAAAATGATGGCTATGGTGTCTGAACTATCCATGAACCAAGCTAATGCCCTCAAGTTACAGCAGCTATTGAAAGAAAAAGAGGCTGAACTAGAACAGTGCTATATCAGAATGGAGAAAGGTGAACCACCAAGTGATGAGGTTGAACGAGAATGGCTCCGTCTACTCCGAGACGAAGACATACGACAGAAAGACAAAGAGGAGAGAAGAATGGTAAAGTATCTTTGTATTTATCGGAGTACTGTCACATGTACAAGTCATATGATGTCACATGTACAAGTCATATAATGTACATGTACAAGTCATTATGTCATGTATAAGTCATATGATGTCACATGTACAAGTCATATGATGTTATGTCTGTACAAATTGATTATCAGAATACTATCACATTTACAAGTCATATGATGTCACATGTACAAGTCATGTACATGTATAAAGTCATGATGTCACATTGATAATACTAAGTACATGTATGATGTTACATTTACAAGTCTGTTCAAATTGATCGGAATACTATCAAATGTACAAGTCATATGATGTCACATGTACAAGTCATATGATGTTATGTCTGTACATACTGATTATTTATTCTCACAGAATTACAGTCTTGCCTTCAGCTGTTTCAGATATTAGGTTTTTCCCATGTCAATTACAATATATTTACCTGGAGAACAGTATTTGTCATTTTTAACATTTTCTGTTTGCAATCCTCTGACCATGCCCATGCTGTAATATCCAATTCTGTTGATGAATTCTGGTTGAGCATGATAAATTATTCCCTTACTCAGTGTGAAAAAATTTACAAAACCTAAAAAAGAATTAATATACATTATCTGAAGGTGATTTAAGTCACTGGTCAACCAGTTATGTCCTCACCCTAAAAACTCAACTGTGTACATTCAAAGTATTTAAGTACAAGTCAATTCAACATTTTCAAATATGATCTTTTTGTCAAATTTTCTAAGAATGGTAAACTTTTCAATAAGTGTTATTTTGTGTTGATCAATAATGTTCTGTTGAACAGGCAGAGGATGAAGAAGAGCAATACAAGATTGCAGGAGGTGTTACAACAACGGCAGAACCACGTCCTAATGCTTATATTCCTGATGATGATAGTGAGCTGCCAATTCCCAGGCCCTATGGAAAACATGCACCATTCAAGCCCAAGGAGGCTGGCTCTACTATGCGGCATATCAGAAAACCTGTTCCAAAACCAATTGAAATTTAGTGTTCCAAAAGACATGCTAGAATTTGTTTATAAGACATTGTCTATCATTCTTTAATCATCAACTCCTGTGGACACTGATACATGTTCATCTCAAGTCATTAGTGTAAAATATTCTGAGCATTTGTACTAATACTGGTGTATACAGGTAGTATGGTGATCTTTAAACCATTGGAGTAATTTAATGTTGTACAATGCCAACATTCCAACAACATTCTGTGGTCTACATCTTGAACCATTTTAACTGTGCCTTCATTTGATTTCTATATTTTTTTTTTTGTCTCCACATGAAAAATTGTCATCTAGATAAAGAGTTATAGATAACACATTGACCATTAATGGCCTTCGTATTACTTTTTATAAAATCCCATGATAAAATGTTTTGAAAACATCTATTTTTAAACTTATTTTAAGTTCAAGTGCCTGTATTTATTTTTTACATTGATTGTAAAATAAAATGTTCATATCAATCCGATTTAAACTTGAATATACGCTAGTGCATTATTTTGTAACCAGGGCAGATTAATCTATGAAATAGATAAGTGTATCGAAATATTGTGATAGGAAGTTTTATAATCTTCTTCAGATAATCCTGAAATATAAGTACCAACGCTGTGAAGGAAAGTTTTGCTGTATTGTCCTCTTCCTATTTTTTGTTGCACAGATTCATTCATACTTGCTCAGATCATACATTTATAAGCTATAATGGTTGTGTCTTTGATGAGAAAGGAAGTGTATTATTTTATTTCCTATTCAGCCCACTTTTACTTCATGCAATGTATGTGTAATATGTACAGTGCATGCTTAGTGACATTGAACAGATTCATGACCTGTAGGACTTTGAAGATTATTGTTCTTGTTAGAGAGTGAAATGATTACACAATCTCTGTCTTAAGAAGAGATTCCATGTAACTGATCCCCACTGGTTTTATATTAAGTCACATCATCACTTTATTTACCGATAGTTCCCATACTTGTATAACAGCATCCTACATGTATTTTAGAAGGTGGGAGGATTATTGAGATACCAGTACCGGACTGGTAGATCTTCAGGACCTGTTTTTCGAAAGGTCCCAAGTCCTAAATCCTAACTTTTAGTCCTAACTACTTTGACAACACATTGCTGATTGGTTAGTCCCCATGACAATTAAGACTCAAACTAAGGATTTAGGACTTACAACCTTTCATAAAATGGGCCCCTGATTTACAACTCTTGATCTAAGTATGTGTCAACAAATCAGAATAGCTTTGTCTTTATCATCGTGTGAAAAGCAATTCTTTTAGATTTATCACCATGACATCTAAATCTGAAAACCTTTAAGTGAGGTTTGAAACATTTCACTCCAAAAAGAAGTGATGTATTTCCCATATTCTTAGACATGTGTTCTGTCATGTTCACAGTATTAGGGTAAGCTAAGTATGATAATGCATGTTTATGGATTTTATTGGCAAGTTTATACACTGCACTTACTGTTGAAGTGATCTCCAAAAATAATGAAGTGGTTGCCGAATATCTATAAATAGAACATTCTCATAATTCAAATGTAAACATTCCATATGCATGTTGGCTAGAAAGATTGATACCAGTAGATAAATGCCTTAATAAAACAAAAACCTATTTGTGATGTATTTATATGTTTATGTACAGGAATTGTTATATTGTGATCCAACAAATCTATTTCTGTGATTTACATTTTATTTGTTATTGAATTATATTGTTCTTTTCTGTAAATAATAAATCTGTGATTTGTGAATGGAATGGAGACACAAAGAGAATGATATTTGTTTTCCTTTCTGTTTGTACAGTCCAAAATCATGTTTGTATATTTTGTAAATATTATTTACAAATAAAAAACAAAAAATAAATATTAAATTTACAAAGGTAAAAACAAAAATAATTTGACAGTGTGGTACATGTTTGTTTAAATGTTTCTTGTAATCAGAGTGTTCATATGGATGTAGGACATCTGTATCAGAGTAAATTCTCTGTTGGAGTGCAGGACATAATCTGTAATATACAGTGTGGTATCAATAAGTGTAGGATATCTGTATCATGAAAATCTCTGTTGTGTAGGACATGATCTACATCAGAGTGTTGGACATGATCTCTGTTGGAGTGTAGGACATGATCTGTATCAGAGTGTAGGACATGATCTCTGTTGGAGTAGGACATGATCTGTATCAGAGTGTAGGACATGATCTGTATCAGAGTGTATCAGAGTGTAGGACATAATCTCTTTTGGAGTGTAGGACATGATCTGTATCAGAGTGTAGGACATGATCTGTATCAGAGTGTGAGTGTAGGACATAATCTCTTTTGGAGTGTAGGACATGATCTGTATCAGAGTGTTGGATATGATCTCTTTTGGAGTGTAGGACATGATCTCTGTCGGAGTGTAGGACATGATCTCTGTTGGAGTGTACATGTAGGACATGATCTGTATCAGAGTGTAGGACATCTCTTTTTGAGTGTAGGACATGATCTGTATCAGAGTGTAGGACATGATCTCTGTCGGAGTGTAGGGAATGATCTCTGTTTGAGTGTAGGACATGATCTGTATCAGAGTGTAGGACATGATCTGTGTCGGAGTGTACGACATGATCTGTATCAGAGTGTAGGACACGATCTCTGTTGGAGTATAGGACATGATCTGTATCAGAGTGTAGGACATGATCTGTGTCAGAGTGTTGGACATGATCTGTATCGGAGTGTAGGACATGATCTCGGTTGGAGTGTAGGACATGATCTGTATCGGAGTGTAGGACATGATCTTGGTAGGAGTGATCTCTGTCCAAGAGTAGGACATGATCTCTGTCCGAGTTTAGGACACAATCTCTGTCAGAGTGTAGGACATGATCTCTGTCCTAGTGGAGTACACTGTCTCTGTTCAAGTGTAGGACATGATTGTCCGAGTCTAGGACACAATCTCTGTCCGAGTGTAGGACGTGATCTCTTTTGGACAGTCAAGGGTTTGATTCCTGGTACTGATTCATACCTTGGACCTTAAAATAAAGGTAGTGACTTGTTTTACCAAGTGCTCAGAATAAGAAGTGCAAGTCAAAGTCTCTTGGATGAGACAAAGGTCTCATGTCATAGCAAGCATGGTGCGTAAGAGAAGCCTCACTTCACTGAGTCTACAGCAGAGGTCAAACTTTGTGGCACTTCACCTAAATCTGGTGACATCTCAATATGAGTGAAAAAATCCAACAACAATTAAACCAACATTTTACAAGTGTGTTCTTATTATTTAAAGAATCAATAAATAAAACAAAAGACACAGCCTGATATATGTAAGAGTTAATAAAAATAACTTGATATAGCAGCATAGAAAATTTATTACGGTAATCATAATTTCATATAGATTTTAAAAATTATGAAAAGGATTAGGCCTATCTTTAGTGAGTGGTGTCTACAATAAACATTGCAAGACTTAGCTGATGTTGCAGACTTCGGGTAATCTTTCTCTGAAGTCAAATACCATCCCAGGTCTTTCTCAGTATATGTACACACAGACATTATCAGTTTAAGTGTTCTTGTCTAACTACAAGTAGGTGTTCACACAGTTTCTTTGACTAACAGGCTGTTACTGTCTTTTGTTACCTTCCAACATGTTCTTTTAGCTTCCATACTGTCTCTTCTGTAATATATTCATTTAAATCAATATATATTGGAAGGAAGAAATTATTCTACCCTTCAAAACCAATGGACTCTCCTTTACATCACCAAAATCCCATTCAACTGTGGTTCAAGTGTCTGATATATGGATCATACAAAAGTGGATATCTTTTGATATATCAACAACAATACAGACATTATTCTTCATCACATCAATCCTGTACGTTTATGTATACTTTGTAATCACAATCATAATGTAACTATCTCCTTGCTTGCAATCCTTGAAACTATAGCATCAGCAGGTGATGAAATTAACAGTTCCTGATCTGTCAGCTTATAGACCTGAAAAAAGAAACAGGAAAATATCACACACATATGTATGAAAGTTGACAGTCAAACCCTGCCGGATATGAAATATTTCCTCCAAAGGGAAGCATTTAATCCTTTCCAAAGTTTTCCTACTATGTCATTTTTATTTATACAGTACTGTATACCTGCAATTTTTTTTTCTACTGGTCATTTTGCCCCTTGTCATTTTCACCCTTTTACCAAAGAATGCATATTTACCTTAAATTTTCACTAAATGACTGTAGTCCCTTTTTCATACCAAAAATATGCAGCTTCACATGGAAAAAAATCCTGTCAATTTTGGTCATCAATTTTGAGTTATTAAGCCAATTGTACCCTATATCCTCCCCTGTGGATGTTTATGGACAATTGCTTTTGTATTCGCAAACTTTGTAGATTGACTTTACAATCATGGGGATGCTACATGCCAAGTTTGGTTTAAATTTGACCACTGGTTCTTGAGAGGAAGTAAAAAATGTATAAAAGTTAATGATGGATGACAGACGATGACAAACAAAAGACGGTCAAAAAAAAAAAAAAAAAAAAAAAGAAATTAGATAAAATTCATAAACTTTAAACTTAACAACACTAAAATCTGTCACAATACTCACAAACTGTAAACTTAACAACACTAAAATCTGTCACAATACTCACAAACTGTAAACTTAACACTTCAATCTGTCATTACACTCACAAACTGTCATTACACTCACAAACTGTAAACTTAATACTGCAATCTGTCATTACAATCACAAACTGTAAACTTTACACTGCAATTTGTCATTACACTCATAAACTGTAAACTTAACACTGCAATCTGTCATTACACTCACAAACTGTAAACTTAACACTTCAATCTGTCATTACACTCACAAACTGTAAACTTAACACTGCAATCTGTCATTACACTCACAAACTGTAAACTTAACACTGCAATCTGTCATTACACTCACAAACTGTAAACTTTACACTGCAATCTGTCATTACACTCACAAACTGTAAACTTTACACTGCAATTTGTCACTACACTCACAAATTGTAAACTTAACAACATTGCAGTCTGTCACTAAATTCACAAACTTTAAACTCAACAACACTGTAATCTGTTAACATCTCTCACAAACTACATGTACACTCACAAAAATCTGCAATTTGTCACTTAACAGGAATATTATGTCTACTAATTAGTAGAATATTATGTCTACTAATTACTATTGTTTTCTTACATTCACAGATGGACAGCCTTCATTCCCTTCATACACTTGGTTTTTGTTGTTGTATTGTTGTTTAACGTTCCACTCAAGAATCTTTCACTCACATTAGGACGTCACTAAATGCTGGTGAAGGGCTTCACAGTTTGGCCTATGCTCAGCACTTACTACCATTGAGCAGTGAGGGTTCTTTAACGTACCTTCAGTCCCTTAATTTGTATATTGTAGATGTACAAGGCAAGATGAAATGTTACTTTAGAAGCAATTATATGGGATCTTGTTAACGTTTTGGTGTAGGCTACTTTCTCTCACACTTATGTCTTCACAAACCTTTACAGCAAACATTCATATTGCAAATTCAATATACTTCACCTTTTTTACACTGTTCAGATCAGCCATGTTGGAAACTTCGTCCATATCAACCATTTCGCCTTTAATTAGATTCTGAATGACTTTAAGGGTACTTCCATCTGTATCATTAACAATAGCAATGAGTACACTTTTGTCTGTATCTGCCAATCCAAACTTTTTAAAAGATTCTGAAATCTAACAAGGTATGTACACATTTTAGTTCAGCGGGTAAACTTGAACTGGAATTATGACAGAACTGAAAGAAAATTAAATGATTGCATGACTTAATATTTCATGTCAAACTTTGATTCATGACATTACCATAGATAGGCTTTTTTGTGCAGCTGTAGTAAAGGGAAGGTACATCACCTGTACAGATAGTGGCCATGATACATTAAGTTTAACAGACAAATTTAATGACTTAACATGAGATTTCTGGTGGGTGTAATAACATTATTATGATGAAGATTAATAAATCGAATATGATGCTGCCACACATATAGGATTCTGTTTATCACATGACTCTTTACCATAGGACTTAATCACATGACTCTTTACCATAGGACTCTGTCACATGACTCTTTACCATAGGACTATATCCCATGACTCTTTACCATATGACTATATCCCATGACTCTTTACCATAGGACTATATCCCATGACTCTTTACCATAGGACTATATCCCATGACTCTTTACCATAGGACTCTATCCCATGACTCTTTACCATAGGACTCTATCCCATGACTCTTTACCATAGGACTCTATCCCATGACTCTTTACCATAGGACTCTATCCCATGACTCTTTACCATAGGACTCTATCCCATGACTCTTTACCATAGGACTCTATCCCATGACTCTTTACCATAGGACTCTATCCCATGACTCTTTACCATAGGACTCTATCCCATGACTCTTTACCATTGGACTCTATACCATGACTCTTTACCATAGGACTCTATCACATGACTCTTTACCATAGGACTATATCCCATGACTCTTTACCATAGGACTCTATCCCATGACTCTTTACCATAGGTCTCTATCCCATGACTCTTTACCATAGGACTCTATCCCATGACTCTTTACCATAGGACTCTATCACATGACTCTTTACCATAGGACTATATCCCATGACTCTTTACCATAGGACTCTATCCCATGACTCTTTACCATAGGATTCTATCCCATGACTCTTTACCATAGGACTCTATCCCATGACTCTTTACCATAGGACTCTATCCCATGACTCTTTACCATAGGACTCTATCCCATGACTCTTTACCATAGGACTATATCCCATGACTCTTTACCATAGGTCTCTATCCCATGACTCTTTACCATAGGACTCTATCCCATGACTCTTTACCATAGGACTCTATCACATGACTCTTTACCATAGGACTATATCCCATGACTCTTTACCATAGGACTCTATCCCATGACTCTTTACCAAAGGACTCTATCCCATGACTCTTTACCATAGGACTCTATCACATGACTCTTTACCATAGGACTCTATCACATGACTCTTTACCATAGGACTCTATCCCATGACTCTTTACCATTGGACTCTATCCCATGACTCTTTACCATTGGACTCCATCCCATGACTCTTTACCATAGGACTATATCCCATGACTCTTTATCACACACCTTTATCACAACTTTTTAACACATTACTTTATCACATAACTCTTATCACATGACTTTATCACACAACTCTTATCACATGACTTTATCACATAACTCTTATCCTGTTACTCTTTATCACATGCCTTTATCACAACTCTTTTTCACATGACTTTTGGTAACACAACTTTAACACGTAACTCTATATCATGTGCCTTTTTATCACATGACTTTGTCACATGACCTTTAATAACATGACTTTATCACATAACTCTATATCATATGACTTTTTATCTTATAACTTTATCACATGACTTTTAATAACATGACTTTATCACATAACCCTATATCATGTGACTTTTTATCACATGACTTTATCACATCACTCTTTATCACATGGCTCTTTAAAACATGACTCTTTATAACATGACTCTTAATAACATGACTCTGGAGTGGAAAGAATATTTCCAGGGGCTGAAAATTTTCTTTCCGCTGCTAGAGTCCACAACATTTTTGTTCAATTTTGCCTGTGTCCGGTCCTCTAACATAAACTTATGGGTTGAGTAACAATAAATTTAAGTCAGAGTATTAATATAATCAATCAATACAAATAACAATTATCAAAGGTGGAAACACAAAATTATATAAACCAAAAACTGCCAAAATCATATGAGAAAATGACAATTTAATTTCACAAAGGAAACAAATAAAGTTTAGATATTAAGAAGTTGACAGAATATCCTTCATTGATTCAGACTTGTTAGGTCCTCAGACTCACACAGCAAGAAAATGACAGAGTCCGAAAGTAAAATATGTAGGTCCCGGACCTCAGACTTAAGGAATTTTACTATTTTACTATTTACATTAATCAGCTGATCAACTATGATCATAGTTCTGGCATGTTTGATTATTTTCTTAAATATCAAAAACTTTAAATGTAGGCTTTTTGTTTTATTTTAGTTTAAATGATGTTTTACACCACATTAAACTTTTTTTTTTTCAGTTATATGGTGGCAGCCAGTATTAAATGGTGGAAGGAAGAACCCTCTAACAATGTAAGACACCATTGTCAATCCACAAGTAAAATGACAAACTTTCTCACAAAATCAACCTAGGCTACAGGTGTGTGTGAACTTGCACTGGCTTGAGGTAAGAGATTTCAAGGTTTAAAACACATTTCTGTAACCATTCAGACAAGGAGGTCTTAAGCAACTAGTGATAATAATATCAACATTTAAAATCCATTTTACAATCAAATCAATCATGGTTGTCAGTAAGGTCATGGAGTGTCAGCAGGTATATATAAAGAGACACTTTAGATTTTGTAGTGATACTTACATTTTTACTGGGAGACAAACTAAACAAAATTTCTGAATGAACATTTTTAGTCATCATTTTGTTGATTTTATTCAGATGAACTGCTCTGTTGGCTGCCGCAATAACTTGAAATGGATCTATAATCTGCAGTGATAAAAAGGAAAAATGCTATAAATGTTACAAAGATTATTTATATATTTACATTGTACTGGTATTTTTCCAAACACTTTTCATCACTGATGAGTTACAGTTGGTATAGACTAAAAGTTAATGCAAATTAATTGTGTACCAAATTATTCATTGTATATATTGTAAAAAAAAAAAAACAACAACAACAACAGAAAAGAACTTATCGTTTTCAGGAATTGTTTTAGATCAACACATCTCAAGTAGATCATCATTCATGACAAAACATTCAACACTATTTATCCAATACTACCTTATACCACCCATACCGTATACAACCCGACACTACCCAACAACCATAAAACTTACATATTGATGCTTTATCTAGGGAGTATTTGGTAGTGGCCATTACATGCTACTGGATAAAAATGGGAGTTGGGAAAATTTGATGTAGGCCTATCTTAAAAATAAAAAATATCAAAATTATAGTATCAAAATCATTATAAAATAATTCATTCTATAGTAAACCACACATAAATGCTATGTAGCATTGGGTAAATTAGTTACAGTGGCAATGAAGAAGCTATTTTACTATTTTGATTTTTCTGAAATAAAAATCAAAATATTAAAATACCTTCTTTGTTGCTACTGGAACTACAGGTAAATAGTCTTCGTCTGCCAAGGACTGTAAATACCAACATTATAGTTTTTTGCTAAGGATTTTTTTTAATCATTTCGTGATAAAAAAACATATTATTCTTATTCAACTAACAACTGATGGTTTGAGTAAAGCTGCTTCAAACTCGCCACTCATCACACTTTTCCTGAGTTCCTTTGCGTTGTCAACATCTTTAAACAGAGCGAAAGTTACTGCTGTGTCAGGGTAGATTGTGTGTTGAATCACTGTCACGGACATTTCACCGTTACGATTTTCTTGTCATAAAGTGGTATTTTCAACTTATTGTCCTCGCTTCACTCTTAAATATTCCAAACAAGATACGTTAGGAATTCCCGATAAGCCTACAATGTGCTTTAAATTTTACAGGAAATGGCGCAAACTAAACTAAAGCACAGAATAATAACGGACAGACAATGTCGGATTAAAAACCAAAGATGATCAGTATAACCAGAGACATATATAACATATATAACTAATTAATATTATTATACACCAACGAGCCCATAGGAAGATGAAGGATTTTAGGTTAGAGAGGACGTTGTTTTTACCTTCACCGTGCACTAGGATGTGGATGGAGAATTTTATCAGAGGTTGAGCGTAACAGAATTGTCCTTTACTAATTTTTATTTTTTAGAAATTAAAAGTTAGTAAGGGACAGAATTATACCAGATTGTTAAAGTACAAGCCTTTGTCATGTTGTAAATTTTGTATTTACACCCACCCAGTAAATTCAAAATTTACAACATGACACCTTGTTGAACATGTTTTAATAATTCATGTGAGAGAGAAAAAAACTGTAAATTTGGAAGGTTTCCAGACACGATCTAACTAGTTCCCATGCATCGGTGGATCACAAATGTAGAATATCGAAATTAATTGATTAATTTTTACTGAGAAAAAATCAAAGGTTTTACACCTATTTTTTGCTGCGCTTCTTCCTGAATCCTTTCTTTACTACTACACATAATACCAGCGATATATAAAGCTAATCGCTGATAATAATCTTTCAGAAAACACTTGATATTTGTAAGTCCATAGACGCATTTTTCTTCTTCCAGACGGGAAATACGCCTGGATTCTCGTAATAAATCGCACTGATTATCCTTCTCAAAAGAAGGTTAATTTAGCAAAAATGTAAGCTTAAATTGGGACAGAATTTCAGCCTAATTAGTAATAACCTCCAGATACTGAATTATTTAGGATAGAGACTGTGGTTTAAGGGTTGGTGTTTTAACCATGCGGCCACGGATATCCTATGTTAAATGTACAACTGCAGCCGTGTGAAAAACAAGTGCTTGATTCCGTGGTATTTCTTATTTCTAGTTTGCTAGATTTTACATATGTATGTATCATACAGGTAGGTACGCAAATTGTCAAAACATTGGCGATATATATCTCATGATCATGTTATCACATTTTGATTTACCAGGAGTTTTACCAAAAAGTCTTTTCATCTGGAAAATCAAAAAGTGGGAACATGATATTATCTTTTGTCTCTAAATTTTCTGAATGAGACTGTGTCATGTGATTCAAGGAATCGAGTTGGATCAATAAAGGGGCAGTTGGTTCCATTGGAACTCCCGACAGTTTTACCGCAAAATGCTGATGTTTTTGATCTACAAAGACTAAATATTCGATCATCTTTTTTTTTATTTATTTCCGTTGCCTTTAGTTAGGTCTTTTGGGTAAGACTTAAAACCGAGACCCGTGTCGCGGACAGCGTGGCACAATACAACAAAAATATCGTTAGATGCTATATATAGCTTTCTTACGAGGGTTGATAAAGGTTTGGCGGAACATTTTGTTGGATCCTGCAACGTACTGTATATATGAAGAAAAAAACCATATGGTAGCTCCGAATCAACGTCCTTTGTAGGTGCATACCAGTTATATATTCCATTTAGTTCAGCAATTATTTCTGGGTGACTGAAGAAAGAATGTGTTTTAATTGTTCCCTCCTCCCTACTTTTTCTAAGTCAAGACTTAAACAACCAGCTGACATTTTAACCATTTAGTCAATATCTCTGGTTCCTCGTCTTCATGCATGGCCTCACTATTTGTACTTCAGTTGCCAGTTATAAAACCACTTTTCCACAATTTACATGGTACCCATAGTTCCGTGTAAGAGTAACCAATGGTTGTAAATATTATAAACATAATAAGAAAGTTACAGTTTTGCAAAAACATAGGTCAAATCATAGGCTTGAGACGATCGTTTCTCAATAAGACTTCATCAGTTGAGCTGGTATTCAAAATAGATGTAGAGTTCCGATGCAAAACGTGGTATCAAACAAGAAGTAGTTACTGTAAAAAGATGTCTATCTTAGCTTTTGGGGAGTTTAGAATTTAAACGAGGTAATGCGAAATATTGCTGTAGTATGGAATAATCGGCTGGTGCCAAGGTAAAGTGGTACATCCGGGTTCTGTCAAAAAACGGTATATTCTCTAAAAATAGGTTGTACAGATAAAACGTATTGCCTTTCATGGATTCAATGCAATGCTGAAGCTCGAATATCTTTGTGTCGACAAGAAGCCTTACGCCCCTGTTACAATTTAATTTAGACCCGTTGTGTTTGTAAACATGTGTCAATTTACCTTGGTAGACCTTTTTCATACTGGGTTTATGTATACCTTCGGAGACTCAAACGGTCCACCAGCAGTGTGGTTGTAAATACATGTGTCATAAACATACTATAGTTATGCCAAGGTTGGACTTTTGCAAAAACAAAGGTATACAAGATATACAGGGCGTAGTCTTCAGGTATAAATTCAATGTATCCATAGCCGGATGCAGGATTTTAGGTTAGAGGTGCGTGCTTTTGATCAGTGCCCTAGGATGCGGATCGAGAATTTGTTCCGGGGTGAGGGTAACAAAATTGTACTAGACTGTTATAATACAAGTCTTATTGAACATGTTTCGTTTTATAAATTGTTGGATAAATTGTGACGCAATAATTTATTTGAGATTATAGGGAAAAGTAGTTATTTAAAAAAAAATACGAAATTGGAAGCTTTACAACCACGATCTAAAAAGAAGTTACCATATTTTGAGGGTCGTAAATGAAGAATATCGTCGCCGAGCAGAGCGATGTGCGAACAATTCTGGAAATTTGTTATTAATTTTTCGGTTGTTTACTTAAAAATTAAATGTTTCACACTGATTTTTTTCACTGCGCTTCTGTCTGAATCCTTTCCTGGTCACTACACATAATACTGTGTTGGATCGTAATGGGGTCGGGTTTTAAACATTTTTCATAAAATTTGTAAGTCCATAGATGCATTTTTCTGCTTCCAAACAGAAAATACTCCTGGATTACGCTAATAAATCACATTGATTATCCTTCCCAACAGAAGGTCGATTTAGCAGAAAAGTAACCTAAAGTTTGGGACAGAATTAGTAATAGCCTCCAGATACTGAATTATGACCTCTTTATTCTTAAAAGAATCATTGATAGATTAATCTAACTTGTAAATTGAAGTTGAATTTGGTGATGACTAGAGGGTTCGGGAGGAAGCTCCTGAGATAAAATTTTGAATAATCCAATTAATTGGAAGCCCGATGAGGTATTTTATAGCTTCTAGACACAAAACCGTTTTCGTCAAGGCCTTCACATTTTATTTTCATTATTTCATGTTTTTATTTCGATATTTACATTTTTAATTTTTCTTGAAATGCAGCAGTTTTATAGTAAAAATATTGTATAAAAATAGCATAGGCGTCGGAGCCGGGGGGCTAGGGGGGGGGGGCTTAGCCCCCCCCCCCACTTTTTTGCAAAGATAGCATTCTAGACGAAAATTGGGTTTTCGTCAAGGCCTTCACATGTTTGTGTTTTCATTATTTCACGTTTTTTATGTCGATGTTTACATTTTTAAGTTTTTTAGCCCCCCCCCCAGCTTTCAAGTTGTTTCCGATTGTATAAAATAGTATATAACAAAGTGAATGAAAAAGACAATAGAAAATGTAAAGATCACCACCTGATGGACTACGTTCGCCTTATGGTCCAGGTCATTCCCCCAGAAATACACAGAAAGTTAATTTCCACATTTGCGACTCGTTCTTATCCCAAATAATGCATTAAATTGACAGACATATTATTCACAAAAAAAACCCTGAGTTTCTACGAACACAAATGTTGCAAAAGCAATTCAATCGGGGTCCAGAATTTTTTGTTATTTTTAAAAGATCTGGGAATTTTTTTTCTGGGTTCAGTCTAGAATTTTTTTTTAATTTTAAAATCTCTGAGAGGCCATTTTTGGCTTCCAGACACTAAAACTTTATTTACTATTTTCTATTTAAAGAAGAAAAAACATTTGGGGAGTGCGCCCCCACGCCCCCTGTTAATTTGCTAGCAGCATCTGAAATACAGGAACGGATTAGCTATATGTAATTAAGGACGATGCTTAAATGTCTATATCTTTATTTGCAAGTTTGACTTTTAGGAAATTGGCATTTCTGAGTAGAACAGTTCTAGTCTATACTCTAGCATTTTTACGTCCCAAACGGGGCGTGATGTGCCGAATATGAAATAGACAAGAGGTCAGTGCTTGTTCCATCATAATACATTACGTTGACACCGGGACAACGCTTACTAAAATCATTTGGCGGACATTTTAAGAGGACGTATTCTGATGTAGAGGATGTTCAAATATTGAAATTCTTTTCACCAACGGCACGTTTAGCTATGTTACAGTTAATTACAAATTCTTATTTTCTTTTTGATACTAGTGGTTTGTTAATATGCAGTCACAATACAATATATATGGTATCACTTCATGATCTTCCAGTGGTCAGTGTTTGACCAATCACCATACATTGCATCTGATGTCACTTCTTTATCTTCCACAGGTCCGGCAGTGTTTGACCAATCACGATCAGGATAAATGTCTCTGCGCCTAGGTCTAGCCTATAATTTTGTTTACAAAACATTTATTTATAGATCAACACGTTTTCTATATATACATCTATTTAAATAAGTTGGTATGTAAATAAATACACCAATAAATAAAGAAAGAGACGGATTAATAACATCATTTATTTTTCAATGTAAATCATGGATTTCTGGTAGAATAAAGAGTAATGTCCCTTAGTATAAACTTCCGGTAACTTGTCACACTTGAGCTGTCATGAATCAACAAGCAGGGAGGAACTGCCACTAGAAAATCGTGGCGAAATAGTCTCCGGTGTAACTTCTTGAAAACGCCAAAATGAATATTTTTATTGCAGGTTTTGGAATTCTGAGTTTGATATGCGCGGCTCTGTTTATGTACACGAGGACAGCATTGCCAGCCGTTACCGACGCAGCGTTCAAGCAGTTCCAACGTGTTTATATGGTTGTTTATCTACTTGCTATGGGTGAGTAAATCTTGAATATTTAATCATATGCGCTGTATTTTATGTTCATGGCATTTATGAAGAAACATATCTTACCTCAGAAAGTTTTTTTGGTAGAGTCTAACCAAAGAAACGAAATAAGATGTGATACTGATAGTTTATCAACTGCCCTGTCAGATAATTGACGATTGTCAGTTGAAATTAACTAGACCCAAAGGATATTAAATTTACCAATTAATAGCAAAATGTAAAGTAAACTTATTTAAGCTCTACGGAAATATTACCTGTGAGTGTCAAAATATTACCTGTGAGTGTCATTGCCATTTAAAGGGGCATTAGCTGTGTTTTTTTTAAATAAAGTTTTTTCCTTGTTACTACTTAGATTGATATAAAATAACAAAACAGAAATATACTCAGGCATAAAAATTCTTCAATCCCTATATATTTTATGAAAATTGCTTGAGAAACCCAGGTTTTGCAATTTTCAATTGCAACTGATTATCACAACTTACCTCCAGACAGTCTTTTCTGATACATGTACACTTAGATCATTATTGTTATCAAATTCATGTGTAACTTACTGACTGGGTATGTAAGGAATTCCTTCTTGTAATTTCCTTTAGGAGCAGAACTATAGTCAAAAATTGTTCAGACACTGTACTTGTAATTAGTAGATTTTAATATGTCTAACAACTTAGTGATTTCTCTGAAACTTTTACCTTCATTTCTTCATTTAAAAATTTTATTGTTTTGTTACCACCACTATCTAATTCTTTAGATTTTCTACACCTGTTGAAAATGTAAACAAACTTATTGTATCTAAATATAGTAAATATATACAACAACAAACATAATGTCAGGTACGTGTATTCCTTATCCGTGCACCAGTGTGGGGAAAATTCAAACCATGGTAAAGAACACTACATTTCAATTTTTCAAAGTTACAGCACTAAATAAAAACCGATCTTAAAGTGCAAATACTTTTGTCCAACGTCCGTACATGTATATAGAGAATAGATGGTTAGTGTCTTAAGATAAAGGTTATTGGAAATTTTTTTTTAACAAATATGTAAGATGCTATACAACACCGTATGTCATTCCAACAGTAAATTAGCAGACACTTTAGAACAAAATCATGTGTTTGATACATGTCACAAGATAAATGTATATGCATGTACATGCAAACTGAAACTGTGTGAACATATTTACATATACATATCTGCAATAATAGCGTTTTGCCTAGGGCCTGGTAACTGGTTTTTCCTGTCCTTCGGATGAGACAGTAAAAACTGAGGTCTTGTGTCACATTAGGTGTCAGCATGTTAAAGAACCCTCACTGCTCAATGACTGTAAGTGCAGAGCATAGGCCAAAATTGAAAGCCCTTCACTGGCTTTCACCTCCGTATGAGCTGAGTAAAAGATTCTTGAGTGGGACGTTAAACAACAATACAACAACAACCCTAGGGTTTTATTTAATGTGTACCAGGCCCATGACCAACAAAATAAGAATTTAATTTATTCGTCAAAAGTTATATTTATGTCCCATAAAAAGGCATTGAGAAAAAAGAACTTTATATATTACAATTATATACATGTACATATTTTAAATCATATACAAGTTTACAACAGCTAATTCAAATATACAAATACATTTTTCTCACATTAAATTGAGTAGACCTTATAAAAAAAAAATAACATTTTATATACATGTAAGAGAGAAAATATTACTTTGTAATTTGTTATAATAGAGTCAACAAAACCTCAGAGTCCCACTGGAAGCTAAAGCTGACTTTTGTGATAAAGTTTGCTAGTTTACTTGTGGAAAGCCGGTGGTTTCTTCGCGGATACATTGTAACCAGGTTCTCTCCTCCATCATTAAAACCATATAACTAAAAAATTGTTGAGTGGAGCATAAAACAAAAATCAAATCAAAATGAAACAAAATCCAAGATAATATGAAAATCATTGACACCCATTTTAAGTCTCAGATTCAAAATCAGTTCAAATATACAAAATTAATATCTTGTTTATTCAGAGGGACTTTAAAGTTTTATTTGTTTTAATTTGTACCTCCTAAAATGATTTTATGCACCAGGAATTATCTCAATATGCAAAAATCATGCGTAAGGTAAAACCCTCCAATAAAATACATGTATGAGTAATGTAATACATGTACATACTTCCTGGAAAGAAAATCATATTGTTTGATAATTCTCTTTATTTATAAATATATATAATTTGTGTATATACAAAAATATGTACATGTACATGTATATAGTAAAACATCTTTTTAACATCTCTCATTTCATTTCTCATCTCACTTTATGCCACAACTTTTGAAAGTCCACTTTTCCAACTTCATTTAAGGTTTCCCTCAACCTATTGCCAAATCCCTTTAAACATGTAATGCCAAATTTGGGCTGAACAAATGGTGGCAGCATAACAAGGTTTTACTTTACCAGTAATAGAAACATAAAAAAAAATACATTTGGAAAACCAGGAAACACGATTCTAAAAGTTCATTCTTTCGCCACTCAGTATCTAAATCTATAGTGCTGAACAGGCTATTGCAGCCTGTAGTGTTGAAAGGGTTGTCAGCCTTCCAAATTAGCAGTAGTCCGCCAGTCCATGACTAGTACATGTAGCTTTAACAGTTGACTAGTTAAAGTTTTGCTTCAGCTAGTCCAGTTGACTAGTAGAAAATATATACACGTAAACTTGAGAAATGATTCATGAAAGTGTATATACATTGAACACCAGAATTCTGTAAATATGTGCCAGTTTGGCAATTATTTGTACTAGGCCTACTTCTGGACTAGTGAATTTGTCACAGGACTAGTCAAATTTGTTTCCAACTAGTCCAACTGTCCAGTGAGACAGAAATGCTAAATTTGACCCATGATATAAAAGATAGATACAGCTTACAGGTACGAAAATGTTCACGGCGATCCACAGTGACTAACAAATAACTGATATCGTTTGTTATGGGATTTATTGTATAAAATAAAATTGCTTGAAAAGATTGAAACGTGATCTGACTTTAATGTTAATACTGTGATCTATGTTATACTACAATGTACATTTGTATAATGTGCTTTTTACCATTGTGTTTGATGCACATTGCAGGGGATATGCGTTAAAAAAGAAATTCCATTAAAATTAGATTTGCACAAGTGTAAACTTTTTTCTAGTTTGACATAAATTCACATTAAAATTTTAAAATTTGTAACTTTAATGTAGCATTTTCTTAGACATGATATAACAGAAAAAGGTCTGAAAGTTATGAAACTGAGATGTTCAAGAGAGTTGTAAGATAATTTTATTGTGGTAGGTAAAACCTGGTGAAGAATATTCAGATGTGACCCTGCCCTGTAATGGCCCACAAATATACTCATAAATAGGTCCAAGTAAGCTCTAGCATGCCCTGACCCAGAGAGAAAGAGAGAACACAGTGATAGCCACATACATTATGCTTTTTATTAATTTTAAGTTACACAGATATATATATAGTGCATTTATAGATTATTCATTTACTTGTAAATATTACATGATATTCATTGATTACAGAACAAAAGGTCTAGAGCGCATGTATGATGCATAGTATATACTCTCCAAAAACAGAAATGTAACGTGATGTTATTTTTTCTATAAATATTGATTATCTTTAGATATAAATCTATGTGTACAGTCATATTCATTATAGAATCGCCCAATAAGAACATGATTATTGTAAAATTCATTATCTGTTAGTGAAATTTAAATTACTTACATTGGCTTCAGGTCATATGATAACATGGATGTAACAGTGCATGAAAATGTATATAAGAGATATAAGAAGAGATACACAGGAGAAATTTCATAGCTTAGTCTGTGTATGTAATAGATATAAAAAAGTTTTGTCACTGAGGTTCATAATGTCAGCAAAAAAGATTGTTGGGAGCTATACAGTAGCGTACAATGTACACCCAAAACCGATGAATTCACATGCCTCGCAACTTGAACATAATTTTTATATGATGTCATTTTACCCTGACAAATGCTCTATGCTTAGAATCACCACTAAAGACATCCAATATTACACAACTATGCTCTCCATGGCCAAATCCTATCTGTCTAAACTTCCACAAAATACTTTGGAGTAATATTACAAAACGATCTCAAATAGAATGAACCTATAAACAACATTACCGCCAGTGCCACAAAACAACTCAACTTTCTGAAGTGGAATCTCAACGTTACCTCCCCTGAAATGATAGAAAAGGCATACCAATCCTTAGTCCGTCCAAAACTAGAATACATCTGCTGTACCTGGGATCTTTACCAACAGAACCAAATGCACCAACTTGAGATGATACAACGCAGAGCCGTCAAATATGTCACAAACAAATTCCACAACACAAGCTCAGTTAATGACATCATCATGCTACAAAATCTCAACTGGCCCACTTTACAACAATGTTGTCTGTGAACCAGACTCATCTTCTTCTACAAAATCATCCATAACCTAGTTGCAATACACCCTTGGACCTTCTGTATCCCATTGACAGCAGGACCAGGCATCACAATCCCAACAACTTTCGGCATATCCATTGCAATAAAGATAGTTATCAATACTCTTTTTAACCATGAAATGTCATTCAATGTAATCAACTTTCTGCCCACATAACAGATCTGCAAACACTCTGGATGACTTCAAAGAACAGCTTACAAATACAGTGGCTGTTCTTTGGGCAACATACTTCTAAATTGGCACCTGATAGTCAAAACTGACTGCATGCCTACGAAGAAAAAGGTCTTGCCATGTGCTTCCTTGACAATTGGTAATCTTCGTAAAGCTTTTCCCCAAGTTAATTAGCAATGGCCAGAATGAAGACTGATATATAGGAACAGATACAAAAGGCTATGTTTGATGGGTAAATTAAAAGGAAATTACAATATTCATCTTCATTATAATTGATGTTGTTGATTCTTCATTCTGTAGGTACAAATATGAATGTTTAAATTTGTTGGATTACTGAAAAAAATTGTCGGACCGGTAAAAATTTATTTAGACCGGTTGATTCTGTCTAGTTACCGGTCCGAATGACCTGTTTGTTTGAAAAACTTTCAACATCTCTGAATGGGTACGAGCTGGTGAGTACTAATTGACTACAACCCGAATATATGTATAAGTATTCAGTGGTATCAGTCCTTTGTACATACTTTTGTCAGACATATTTGTAAAATCTATACAAAAGTACATTGCACAATGTCTGCCAGCAATGATGAAAGTGACATTGATTTGATCCTTACTTGTATCAGCATGTTACACATTAAGTTTTTATTATAATCTATTATCAAACATATTTATCGTATTACCAGCTTTATAAGGAATTTTTATTGAGATTAAGAGCACATGTCGCCCGTCTTAATATTAAAAGATATACATTATCATTTGTGTAATGATAAACTTATTTGTTGAATCTATAAACTTTACAATTTGCATTTGATCAGAAACTTTTGTGAAATGTACATTCTGTTTCTTTCCAATAATCAATAATATATTTCTGAAATGACATACTTTTTTGTTAATGATAAAATGTACATGTATAGGTCTACCAAGGTGAAGTGGCACATCCTGGTTCAGTCAGAAACCAAACAATACGATCTACTTTCCAAAAATAGATTGTATAGGTAAAACATATTGCTTTGCACAGATTTCATGCATAACTGAATCTCTAATACTTTTGTGACGATAATTAGCTTGTCACCCCTGTTTTGATTTGATTTAGAATCGTCGTGTTTGTAAACATGTACCAATTTACCTTGGTACACCTGTACCTGTATTTACATTTTAGTTTTGGAAAACTTTCAAGACAAGTACAATATATACATGTATATTTACTAATGATAATAAACCAGTGATACAGGGTACCATTTGTTAATCTGATACCAGTGATATAGGGTACCACTTGTTAATCTGATACCAATGATACAGGGTACCACTTGTCAATCTGATACCAGTGATATAGGGTACCACTTGTCAATCTGATACCAATGATACAGGGTACCACTTGTCAATCTGATACCAATGATACAGGGTACCACTTGTCAATCTAATACCAATGATATAGGGTACCACTTGTCAATCTGATACCAGTGATATAGGGTACCACTTGTCAATCTGATACCAATGATATAGGGTACCACTTGTCAATCTGATACCTGTGATATAGGGTACCACTTGTCAATCTGATACCTGTGATATCGGATACCACTTGTCAATTTGATACCTGTTATATAGGGTACCACTTGTCAATCTGATACCAATGATATAGGGTACCACTTGTCAATCTGATACCAGTGATATAGGATACCACTTGTCAATCTGATACCAATGATATAGGGTACCACTTGTCAATCTGATACCTGTGATATAGGGTACCACTTGTCAATCTGATACCAATGATACAGGGTACCACTTGTCAACTGATATGAGTGATATAGGGTACCACTTGTCAATCTGATACCAGTGATATAGGGTACCACTTGTCAATCTGATACCAGTGATATAGGATACCACTTGTCAACTGATACCAGTGATATATAATAGGGTACCACTTGTCAATCTGGTACCTGTGATATAGGATACCACTTGTCAATCTGATACCAGTGATATAGGGTACCACTTGTCAATCTGATACCAGTGATATAGGGTACCACTTGTTAATCTGATACCAATGATATAGGGTACCACTTGTTAATCTGATACCAGTGATATATAGGGTACCACTTGTTAATCTGATACCAGTGATATAGGGTACCACTTGTCAATCTGATACCAGTGATATATAATAGGGTACTACTTGTCAATCTGATACCTGTGATATAGGGTACCACTTGTCAGTCTGATACCAGTGATATATAATAGGATACCACTTGTCAATCTGATACCTGTGATATAGGATACCACTTGTCAATCTGGTACCTGTGATATTGGGTATTACTTGTCAATCTGATATCAGTGATATAGGGTACCACTTGTCAACTGATATGAGTGATATAAAGTACCACTTGTCAATCTGATATCAGTGATATAGGATACCACTTGTCAACTGATATCAGTGATATAGGGTACCACTTGTCAATCTGATACCAGTGATATAGGATACCACTTGTCAACTGATATCAGTGATATAGGGTACCACTTGTCAATCTGATATCAGTGATATAGGATACCACTTGTCAATCTGATACCAGTGATATAGGGTACCACTTGTCAATCTGATACCAGTGATATAGGATACCACTTGTCAACTGATATGATATAGGGTACCACTTGTCAATCTGATACCAGTGATATAGGGTACCACTTGTCAATCTGATACAAGTGATATAGAGTACCACTTGTCAGTCTGATACTATTAATATATGATACAACTTGTTAGTTAGGAGGTGGTCTTTATATAGAGGTTGATTTGTACACAAATGGTACAATTGGGGATAGCAAAAACGGTCTTTGTGACCAGGTGGTCTTTATACACAAGTGGTTGCTAAAGCAGGTCTTATTGTACAGCCTAACATAAATATGTGCATTCGAGATCCTATTTTAAGCACTTTCAGTCATGTGACTTTCATCACCACATGATCAAAGTTTAGTCATATACACATAATCACAAATTAGTACAGAAAATGGAAGAATTCCTAAAAGCATATAGGTCTGCAAGGAAGCCGGGTGTCTTTCATAGAAAATATGCATTAGTTTTTGGCATACAAGGCTGTCATTATGATAAAAAGAAATGTATCCTATGATTTAACCTAAACTTTGATTAAAATAACTAAAACAATATATCGCCAAAGAAATTTTTAACATAACATGCATAAATTGCCTAGAATTATGAAATATGCCCACAGTTGATATTCCTTGCATCCATGTAAGAATATCTAATGTTAACTCGGCCATTTTTCACATTCAATTTCTTTTAACAAATCACACCATTGTAAGTTTTTGCAACCCGGGATTTTTTAAGAACATTTTATTTCTATAAATTATCAAACATTTGAAAATTTTTATTTAAACAAAAAATTCCGTTTTGACAGTTTGTATGCCTTTAAACTAGTACTAGTAGAGGAAGCATGTTTGCTACTATCGGAAGCCTGAAAATCTGTCCAGTTTTACTTAAAATTATGGCAGAATTTTAGCATAATTTGCTATTTCCCTTTGGCAACTCAAAATTTTTTAAATGATCCATTGAAAGTGGCGGAATTCTGTAAACACATCGTGTGATCAATACTGTATATTCATACCTTCAGTACAGCAAGGTCCTACATCTACATATAACTCATACACCCCTGAAATCACAATTGGACTAATCTGTAGTCCATTATTTTCAGGGGTAGATGGGTAAGTAATCTTAGTTCAATATTTACTATTATAAAAGTGTATACCGGTAGGTTAAAATAGATGTTTATTGATTTTTAATACATATCAATGTCAGCATAAACATGGCTTGTTTAGAAATAGTGTGTTATGGATACCATAGTTTAAGGCCATCAGTAAATCAAAGTACTGAAAGTACTGATACGAGTTGATGGCATTTGTAAGTTTTAATGAGGTATAATACACTCAGTATACTGAATACTTTTTAATTCGGTAAAATTAGGTTTTATAAAAAAAGGAACCAAAAATCGGGTCAGACATTTGGCCTAATGTCAGTACTGATGGCTTATTTATTATGCAACATACATAGACCAGCGATATGATTATAAAATGTGTTGCTTATAATCATTGTTTCATCGATATTAAATTTCTATGCGACAGGGCAGTATTATACATGTACCCTTATGCTATACTTCCTATCAGTAGCCTTAAATCTCTAGGTCAATATGTGTACATGTAAAACATTTTCCCAACTTCAAAGACTGCCGTGAGTTTCTCATCAGTTAAGATCATGTGAATGAGGAATGACCCAACTTCTATGTCCAACTTCATAGACAGATCTTGCCAATACACAGTAAGGGAAATTTGACCAAAACTCATTTGCATATTAATCGTGCGCTAGAATTGTTAAAAGTCCAGTCTATCGCTTTTAATGTCGATTCTATATGAGTATAATTGTAAAAAATGATTAAAAAGTAACATTCTAAAGCAAATTTATAATATCTTAAAATTCATAAAGGATGCCGAACGGACATTTAACAGCATATATTTCATCAAGTCTTGTAGACCTATATTTTTCAGCGAATTATTACTATATTTTCGTCATTTTAAAAAGCAAAAATATACGAAAAAAGTGTGATTTGGAAATTTCAATCTTGAAGTTGAGTTTATGTTGCTGAAATTCACATACATGTGTAATTTTGCATCAGTATAATGTGTTATTAACCCCATATTGCATATGTGCTTCGACTTGTTCCCAATAAACAACTTAGCATAACATAACTGCATTGATGTTCCATCAACTCGTAATAACATAACTGCGTTGATGTTCCATCAACTCGTAGTAACATAACTGCATTGATGTTCCATCAACTCGTAATAACATAACTGCGTTGATGTTCCATCAACTCGTAAACATTGTTTGATTAATGTGAACCAGCCAGTAGTTTGACAAGAAGGTGGTGGATATGCAATTTTTTCAAACTTTCTTTTCAATTTTGATATGCAAATTGGACAAAATTTAAAATTTATGGTCAGAAAAGTGATGGGAAAAAAAAAACTGCCTAAAAAATTCAGAGCTCAGGCTTTTTAGGTGGGTTGGTTTCACATCAAACATTTTTTTTTTTTTCATTTTATCCTAATTTTTTTTTCATTTTGAATAATGTTTTATACCACACTTCAAAAATTATCAGTTATATGGTGGCAGCCAGTTTTTAATGGTGGAGGAGAGAACCCAGTTACAATGTACCTGGGAAGGGACCAGTGGCCTTTGAAGTAAATTGGTTAACTTTCTCACAAAATTCAGCTTGGGTTCCAACAGGTCTGGAACCTGCGCTGATCAGACGTGAGAGATGTTATGGTTCAAAGTGCGATGTTCTAGCTACTCAGCCACGTAGGCCCCTATTTTAGCCTAAGTATGACAGAATGTTGTATTACATTGGTTGATACAGAGGTATATGTACCTGTGTAGTTTATGGTTAGCTAAGTATGACTATAGACTATAGAGGTCAAAGGTTGAATGTTGAAGTCAACAATTCACATGAGAACCCACTTCAATATAGATGACAGTGATCTCTTTTTTCATGGTATCTCTTGTATAGTTTTAGGGATATGTCATACTATGTTTATATACCAGTGTCTGTTTATATACATATGTGCTTGCTGAAGGTCGGTGGTGTCTTCTTGGGTATATTGTAATCAGACTCTCTCCTCTCCACTAAAAACTGGCCGCCACCATATGACTGAAAAGTTGTTAAGTGTGGCGTAAAACACCATTCAAAACCAAAAATTGTATGTGTTATAGAAATACAGAAAATAATTGTATGTGTTATAGAAATACAGAAAATAATTGTATGTGTTATAGAAATACAGAAAATAATTGTATGTGTTATAGAAATACAGAAAATAATTGTATGTGTTATAGAAATACAGAAAATAATTGTATGTGTTATAGAAATACAGAAAATAATTGTATGTGTTATAGAAATACAGAAAATAATTGTATGTGTTATAGAAATACAGAAAATAATTGTATGTGTTATAGAAATACAGAAAATAATTGTATGTGTTATAGAAATACAGAAAATAATTGTATGTGTTATAGAAATACAGAAAATAATTTGTTATCATTACTAAGAGTAAAACAGTGACAGTTTCTGGTTGTCTCTCCATGGTATTCAGAGTTATTTAAATCACGTAAACACAGATAATAGGTGTAATTATATAACATTTGATTGTACTTAATGGTGTACAATAGGATCTGTTACAGGATGTGACATACAGGTACACTGGACAAAAGTATTCAGACACTATTATTTTTTACTCTATATTTCATATAAAACCACATTATTTTCAAAAAAAATATTATGAAGCAATTTCTTATTGCATTTCAATAGAATTTTCATCATTAAACAGAGAATGTTTCCATTAGTTTCAATGATTATTTGGATGTAATTTTCTAATTTGTAATTTCAAAGATTTGACAATTCAAACAGAAAATAAAAAATTAGATATCACAATTTTACATACCTACATGTATATAGGTAGTTGTCATCACAAAATTAAATTTTCCCGTTTAATAAATAAATCTTTCAATTTCTTATTTAGAAATTAAAAATCAAAATAATATAATAAAACAAGGCTTAATTCTTTGTTTAAAGGTGGAAATTCTATTGAAATGCTATCAAAAATGGCCTTGCAATTTTTATTTTAAAAAATGTGGTTTTATATGAAATATAATTATATATAACAAACAATGATAGTGTCTGAATACTTTTGTCCTGTGTCTGTAGGTCAAAGATGACTACACTAATTGTGATGACAAGGAGGGAGATATCAATTTAAAAAAAAGTTAAATTTTTGGGTTGAAATAATTACATAACATCAAAATATGTAATATATTAGATTACATGGAGAATTTATCAATGTGTAAACATCACTGACGTAACTGCCATATTTCGTTCTGCATATAAAGATACTATTTCACAGAATTTCAATAAATTCTCTTTAAACTCAAATTGTGTTACTTTTACTATTGATATGAAATTTCTATTTTCTGGAACTATTGTAAAACATGAATTTAACAAACACGGTGAGTTTTACTGTAGAAATATATTAATAGTAAAAGTAATACAAGGGCTTAAGCTGTTCTCATTGTTGTTTTAATAATATTGTAACCGAGTCACTAACTTTTAGATTTGTAAAGTTACTTAACCATGTAAGATGTGTAAAGAATTGATATACTGGCATCATTTGATGATTTATTGTGCACATACCAGTGCCTAAAGGTGTCTTTTGTTAACAGGTTACATATAACATGTCCAGCAATTAATTAACGCCTAAATTAATTATGGCGGTGCTTGAAAGTACAGTAGAGCCTGTCTTGAAAGACCAGCAAAAATGCCATTGAAATGTTGTTCTTAAGACAGATGTCTCTCTAAAGAGGTTTTATATAAAAGATAATTTAACTGAATGATTTCTTAAATGTGTCTCATAATGCAGATGGTCTCTCACGAGAGTCTGAGTGTCTCTCAAGACTGGTGCCACTGTATTTACACATGTTCATTCATGAATTTTGCAACATAAAAGAACAAGTTCTCAGGTATTGATACATGTAATCGATTACATGTATCACTGCTCACAGTCGCATCTACTCAGTTTAATTATAGTAAAACATACAGTAAATCTAGGACTTAAGATAGATTGAACAGTTGAATTCATTTCTTTATTATCCTTAAAGTGATATGAGCTGTCGTAGGTGAAAAATTTTACATGCCCATTTTATGTAATATTTTATCTCATATATATCCCAAGGAGACCATCTAGTGGTTAGAAAAACAAATGTATGCATATACGGTAATTGCAACAATGTTGCAAAACATGACCCGTAATACATGTATCAGGTTTTTTTTGTCCACTGTTAGTCTGAGCATTGCAAATTAACTTTCGGTAATTTTTACGAAGAGTACAGAGTGTCCAGTAAGCACATGTGATTTGCAGTTAATATATATTCTGATCTTATCACCCTTAAAGTTTATTTTTGTATATCATCATTCCATACTTAAATCAGTTTGTTTTTTCTGCCGTTTTAAAACATTCGTTTCTGAAATTGCCCACGTGTCCGGTATATCGTGTGATCTCGTCCCATTTTTAACTCATCCCATTGCATTCTCGGCTGTATCATTTTTGATGCATATGAACTGCCCAACTCCACTGGACATGGCGGCACGATTGTAAAGCATGAAATAAAAATGTACACTTAGTTTTAACAGTTATGTTGTTTTGATTTTGGCAATGTCAGCTATTATTTCAGGATAACATTAAAGACTGGAAAAAAATTCTTTTAGTGACCTGGTATTTTATTTTTATTCATGTATTCATCCTATTTAATTCAGGTATTTAAAATTGCGTTGAAAAGCACATATTTTACATAATAATTTCCAATAAAAACACATCCTGTATTTTAAAAGTAAATGTGAAAGCGTGTAAAGGACCGAGATCCACTTGTGTTTTACGTGTTTGATAATATATTTGAACACCCATTATATCATATTCTCATCTATATGTCATGGGACAAAAATCATTATTGTGACAGCTTGTATCGCTTTAAGTCATAAAACTCATCAGAATCACATCCTAAAATATAATAAATACAAATTTCACACAGTAGTCAGTACATACAAAAGATATACATGTATAGACAACATTCTGAAGAAAAGAAAAGTAGCAATAAGAATATCTTAAGAATTTCCTTTTTTGCTAGCTAAGTTCAGTGAAAGTCCATTTTTGTATACGTATTGAGGTTTTACCTTCTGATCAGTTTTATAGGTACTTCAATGTCATTAAACATTATATACAGTAAAACCTGTATATAGGGGCCACCCAAGGGACCAGAAAATATTGGCCTTTATGTGCAGGTGACCCTTATACACAGGTTCAATTTAGTTGAAGTATGCAGTCAAGGGACTTTTCAAAACTTTTAGCAGGTGATCCTTATATAGAGGTGGCCGCTATAGCAGGTTTTACTGATTGTTTACCACATATATGGAAAATGCCTCAAATTAGATGCCAAATTTTGCATGTTTTTTACATTCTTTGATTGACCACATATATATATATATATATATATATATATATATATGTACATGATATACACACACACACACACACACACACACACACACACACACAGTGTAAATGTTATCCCTAGCCTCAAGGCTTTATATTTTGTCTAATTCCTTTCTAATTCTACTGTAATCACTTATATATATGTAGGTCTATATTTCAAATAAACATTAGCAAATTTGTTTATAGCTGTAGACTTTATCATATTTTGTATTATAGCTGTAGACTTTTATTTTGTTTTGTAGCTGGTGACTGGCTTCAGGGTCCCCATGTTTATGCTTTGTATGACAGTTATGGCATGACAACTCACCAGATAGAGATTTTGTTTGTCGCTGGGTTTGGATCCAGCATGATATTCGGCACTGCTGTTGGATCTTTTGCGGATAAATAGTAAGTTTTTACTTACTAGATTTAAAACTAAAACATTATTTGAAGTAGAATGTATTATCTACAGATATTTACCTTGTTATTACCAGTGTCAAATACAGGCCTCTTTACTTAGTCACAAGAAATTGACATGCATGTATAGTCAAACTAGCGTTACACCTCTGTATAAGGAGCACCTGCCTATAAACGTGACATTCAGTATAACCTTTGTTAACTGTCTATAATGGCTACTTTTGCCTGTACCCTTGTGTGTCCTTTATAGACAAGTCTGACTATATATAAGAATAAATTCAATTTTAGTCTTAGTATAAATGTACATTGAGATAAATATTTCATGAATATAAGATTTGTGGTACACAAATGATAACTTTGTTCTGTTATGATGTTTCTGCTGCCAAATTAATATTTTGATTTAAACCAAAACAACCATGTTTTTCAGTGGTCGCAGAGCCAATTGCATTTTATATGGAATACTTTATGGAGGAGCTTGTATCACCAAGGTAAGGAAGTGGAATATCTGTAAACATGAATCAATTCAGCAAGTCTTGTGTCTTGACTTGATAAAATTCTACCCCATGTTTCTTACAAAAAGGTCTTTAGATTTACTCATCTTGTAATTACTTGATATATACAATACATTTAGCTTCTAGAAAAAATATAAACATAACTTCTTACCAAGTCCAAAATTTGTACCTTGACCTGAGATTTGGTCATATAAAGGAGACATTATGCCTTATGTATCCAGCTGTATAGATAGTCAAGATGACAAAGTATTATGCATTGCATATCTGAGTGTTTTGTTCAATGTATATATAGTTAAATCATCAGAAACAATTCTGTTCTATAAACTAGGCCAGGTTACATATGAAGTCGATTGTTTTAATTTGTGAGTGTGTTCAGCTATTGGTCTTGATAGTTTCCATGTATATTGTCAATGTACTATCAGAGATAGTTCTGTGTGTCAGGTTACACATGAAGTCGATTGTTTTAATTTGTGAGTGTGTTCAGCTATTAGTCTTGATAGTTTCCATTTATATTGTCAATGTGCTATCAGAGATAGTTCTGTTCTGTGGGTCAGGTTACACATGAAGTCGATTGTTTTAATTTTTGAGTATGTTCAGCTCTTGATATGTATATAATGTTCCTAGATAAGTTTTCCAACTTGGACACATCTTATTAAAATACATGATACAAAGATTTTTGCATTCTTTTCTTGCAGCATTTTAACAATTTTTATGTTCTGATGTTGGGTCGTTTGTTGGGTGGAATTGCTACATCCATTTTGTACAGTGCATTTGAATCATGGATGGTTTATGAGCACCACCAGGTAAGCAGGAAAAGCTGTGTACAGAATTGAAAAATTGAAACACTTTAACACTAAAGTGCACTAAAAATTGAAACACTTAAACACTAAATTGCACTGAAAATTGAAACACTTAAACACTAAAGTGTGCTAAAAATTGAAACACTTAAACACTAAAGTGCACTAAAAATTGAAGCACTTAAACACTAAAGTGCACTGAACATTGAAACACTTAAACACTAAAGTGCACTTAATATTGCTACACTATAATGTTATGGATAGTCTTCATTTGACACCATGAAAACTTATTTTAAATGGAAAGTATAACAGACATTGCCTATATACGCCAGTACATATAAAGCTCTGTCCTTGATGAGAGTAGACATAGTTATAGGTGTAGCTTGCTAAAATATGCTAGCATTGTAAGACTAGATACAGCCAATGACATTCATAATGTGATCTACCTTTGGCACTTTTTGTATCATGAATGTAAATCATTATTATTACCAGATACAATGTACATCAAATTTTAATAAGAAGACTTCAGCAATTTGCGGTAACTCATTTGTACAGCGATTTGTTTGTAAGCGTATAAGTTTGATTTATATCTGTTAAACAAGATTTAGAGACAGTAACTGTTCCTTTGCCAAATGTTTATCCTCGGAATTGACAGTTGCAGGTCAAATGGAATGCGACTTTTAACCTCTCCAGCTGGTAATTAAATGGTATATAGTCATTTTGATTGTTTTAGAGCTTTATTCTGGAATTTATATTCTATTTCATACACAAAAGAGAGTAGGTAAATTTATGTTGGTTTGAGTTACGCATTTTATGACTTGTGCAAAGTAAAAAATGACAGATTTTAAATTTTAGCGCACCTGGATGAAAGTCTGGAGAGCTAATGTCATACCCCCAGTGTAGTTGACATTGTCACTGTTGCCAACAGCATTCATAGAAAAAACTTTATCCTGGACTATATCTTTTTAACCACAATGGAGAGACCTTTGGTATTTCACATATAGATTTCCTGTGACATGTATGACCAGAGCTTTCATTTGGTATTTTGACTTTTGACCTTGACCTTGGACTTTGACCTACTTTTCAAAAACTTAAACCTGGGCCCGAAGTCACCAAATTTACTCAATACCCAAGCTCAACTTATATTTCATTATCTTGAGAATATAATCGATGTAAATCTTTTGGGTTTGAGTGATTAGGAAACATCAATATTTTCCGTCATTCCTTTATAAAATCTTTGCGTCACAGTTATGATTTTCTTGTAAAAAATGAATCAATATGTTGAGTACGGTACTCAAAATTTGAGTACGTACTCAAACATTTTTCTAATATTTCTGAAGTATCCTTCAAATAAGTATTAATTTTGACCATTATTTACAATTGTATACCAACAATATACAGACATGTCCAGTTACAGAATGAAGTTCACTTGATTTTACCTTAAAGTCATGAAAAGTTAGTTGAGCATGAGTACTGAGTAAATTTAGTGACTTCGGGCCCTGATCTAAATGAATCAAAATATTTACCATACCTTGACCTTAAAACCTGACAGCTGTGGGTCAAATACCTATTTTGAAAATGTTCACCCATTTCTGGTGAGCTTTATTGTTTTTCTGACAACTTTTGTTATTGTAGAGTATGTATTTTATTTTATACACATTAGAGAGTTGATAAATTGATGTTGCTAAATTACCAATTTTTTATATTCATAATTTTTATTTTAGAGAGGATTTGGTCAGGAATCTTTGGGTCAAGTGTTCAGCACTGCAGTATTGGGAAACTCTGTTGTTGCCATCTTAGCTGGTCTTGTGGCACAGTATTTTGCAGATATGTTTGGATTTGTGTAAGTTAGGAATGATAAAAAGCTTGTAGATGTTATTGTATTATGTCATTATACAATTATTGACTATTATACAACTATGCAGGGGCCGAAATCAAGTAATTTACACAGTAATATTAACGACAGATGTGTTCATTTCATTTTTCATCTTATATACTGGCCCATTGTTCTTACATTTTTCATTATTGATCCTCCAATGTTCATACAACATTCATCATGGATTGTTCTTTGTTCATACAACAACCATTAAAAGTGGTCCATTGTTTGTACAACATCAGCCCTGAAGTGTCTGCTGTTCGTACAACATATTTGATTGATCATTGATTTTAAACTTTAGCTGTTGTTGTTGTTGTTCAGGATGATGTAACCAGCTCTTGGCTTTGTCTTTGTTCATATAACATATTGATATATATATATATATATAGAATATCATCTAAATAAAAGCCTGTGTGAATAGAAACCTAAGAAAAATATTATCAGTAATAGACAAAATAAAAAGTTTATGTTAACTAACAAACAAATACCTTTATTTGCATTCAGACTGATGTAAAACTGATCAGTCATTTTGTGTGTTTTTGTTCATACATCATTTTTAAAAGCCCGTCTTTGACAAAAACTTTAACCTGGGCTTTACCTTTGAACTATACAGGATGTGTCTTTGATTTTTCATGTGTATTATCCTTGGAACAAGTTGTATCCAATGGCACCTTGACTTTTGACCTAACAACCTTGACCTTTGAATTTTACCTACTTTTTAGAAACTAACCATAACCTTTTAAAAAACAAAGAGTACAGTTTGAAAATCTACATGTGCAATCCTAATTGTCTGCTCATTCATTTGGTACCATGACCTTTGATGCCATTGACCTATTTTTACAATCTTTAATCTTGGCTGTAGATAGACTATAGATTAGGCCAGACATAAAATATTCTCTGTTTACTGTTTAACGACTCTACACTTTTACCTATGGGTAGGTAGGTAGGGAAATTATTTTATTTCATTGGAAATTTTTCTGGCATCGAGTTGGGAAACCATATATTGTTCTCTCGCATGTAAGTACTGATGTCATTGTGCAGTCCGTCATTTTCTGTACAAATTATAATGAAAATAATTGTAAATGAGGACACATTAAATATTTCATAAATGTTTGAGACAGACAGGAGAAGAGAGAAGTTATTTGTGAAATTTCAACAAGTTTTCACAGAGGTTCATGACAAAGTATAAATAAAATGTATGCAGATATTCTCGAATAGTTGTGTATATGTCAGTGTTCTCCCCAGAAATTTCAGATAGCACCATGGTAGCGCGGATGAATAATTCTGTCGCGTTGCATCCCCCCCAAAAAAATGGCTTAAAATTGGGACAGAAAGTTCAGAGAACTCATTTATGCCCTAATACTGTGAATGGATTGGTAATATATCGAAGAGTTACAAGATGTCATATTATGAATTTGCAACCTTGATAGGCCGCAAGTGTCATGTTACGTACGTTCTGGCCATTATTTTACACTACTCAGATAAAATACTGTTAATATACCATGTTTCATTGAATAAATAATAGCGCCATGATAAAAATATATCCATGTATATTCTCAGAGATTGCGACGAAGTTAATACTAATAATATATAAAGTTGTGACTGTAATCGAACATTCCAGAAAGATTGTCAATAAAAAAATATGTTTTTGAAAACGGCAATAAAATATTCCGAGTCGCACTGATTTCCGTGGGTCAGTGGGTAAACAGCAAACAAACTTAATTTTATTTTAGGCCTTATAAGGTGTAGAGCATTGATATTTGCTGTGTGCTATATAAGGTGTAGAGCATTGATATTTGCTGTGTGCTATATAAGGTGTAGAGCATTGATATTTGCTGTGTGCTATATAAGGTATAGAGCATTGATATTTGCTGTGTGCTATATGAGGTATAGAGCATTGATATTTGCTGTGTGCTATATGAGGTATAGAGCATTGATATTTGCTGTGTGCTATATAAGGTGTAGAGCATTGATATTTGCTGTGTGCTATATAAGGTGTAGAGCATTGATATTTTCTGTGTGCTATATGAGGTATAGAGCATTGATATTTGATGAGTGCAATCATTATTTTCAGTCCTTTCAGACTTTTTATTATATCAATGAATTTAATTATTGTCAACATCCAGAAATAAATGCTGGAGCTGTAGAAATTTAATTACTTTGAGTCATAGTGTGTTTCAAACATGGACTGGTGTCAAGGTCATCATTGTTTCAGTGATATTGCCATTTTGTCAGGTTTTCATTTTAAACTTTGCTGGTCCGTGATTTCTTTTTTTATACTGTTGTTTGCTTTCATTTTTGCATATTTTTCGTCATATTAATCTTTGTTCTTCCCTTTGCAGGGCCCCATTTGATGTGTCATTGACAGTTCTGACAATTATGACAATTATTATTGTGTTTACCTGGACAGAGAACTACGGTGACAAAACAAGTGATTTGAAACAGAATTTTTACAATGCATTATCTTCAATAAAAACTGGTGAGACATTTTAGTTGTATACAAAACAAAATCTGGCTTTACATTAATATAAAATATGTCGTCATGTTCCTCTAAAGAAAATTCTAAAATCATATTCTTATTTTGATTATTTAAAAATTGTTGATAAAGGAATTGTAATTTGCAATTTGCCCCTGATTTAAGAGGGGCCTCCGTGGCTGAGTGGTTAGAGCATTGCACTTTAAACCATGAAGTCTCTCACTTCCGGTCAGCACAGGTGTGAGCCGTGCTGGAATCTATGCTGATTTTATGAAAAAATTTGCCTGTTTACTTGCGGAAGGCTGGTGGTCCCTTCCCATTACATTGTAATTGGGCTCTCTCCCCACCACTAAAAAAAAAGGCTCCCACCATATGACTGAAAAATTGTTGAGTGTGGCGACTAAAAAAACATTCAAAATTCATATATAAAGAAGAGGCCCTAGTAAGGTATTTGGAACAAGTCTCTTTTTGTGAAATTCTGCTGAGGTAATATAAGAAATAAAATCATTTTAGTTATCCATAGTTTGAAATCTTTATAATTAAACCCAACTGGGAACTTGAAAAAAATTGAAGCAAATTTGACAGAATTTTTATGTTGTTTTCACCCATTGTTAGTATTGGATATGTATACTCTTCATACTTTGAGACCATTTGCGGCGGTCTAGTGGAACATTTGGAAGATCTCGGTTTTTGATTCCTGCACTGGGTCATTCCAAAGACATAAAAAGGGTAGTGACTGTTCCTTTACCAAGAGCTTGGCATACGAATCGAGAGTTTGAGACCTTAAAGTTGAGACTTGAAACTGAGGTTCCGTGTCACTCCATTGTCCTCAGTCCATAGCGCAGGTCAAAATTTGTAGCTCTTCACCTACAACTTGTGACATCTCAATATTAGTGAAAAGTTTTGACAATCAAACAAACGAATCATATGTTGAAATCTAAGTACATGTGTACTCTTCTGAAAAGTTAAATGTACAAAAGATTTTTTAAGCTTATTTATCTTATGCATTGATTATCAGTATAATACAGAATAATTTACCTATATTTTTTAAGCTTATTTATCTTATGCATTGATTATCAGTATAATACAGAATAATTTACATACATTTTTACTTTTGTAGATCCAAAAATACTTTGTCTGGGATTAATACAGTCTTTATTTGAGGGATCCATGTATATTTTTGTTTTGGAATGGACGCCAGCACTAAGTACTACAGACCATCAAAAGTCCTCATCAACAGCACGGCGACTGCTATCATCTGATCATGAAACCATACCACATGGTCACATATTTGCTGGTTTCATGGTATGTACCACATGGTCACATATTTGCTGGTTTCATGGTATGTACCACATGGTCACATATTTGCTGGTTTCATGGTATGTACCACATGGTCACATATTTGCTGGTTTCATGGTATGTACCACATGGTCACATAAATTGCTGGTTTGATCGTCACCTGGCAGAAACGTCGTTGGCATCTGTTGGTGTAATTGTCCTTATCTTTCTAAAAAAAATCTCTGCCCCAGAAACCACTAAGGCATTTTGAAACTTAATCTGATTGGTCGTTACAACCCAGTTTGAATGAAATTTTGTCTGATTTGTCCTTGGGTGGTCTCCTGTTAGATGTTTTGTTGGTGCTGTGTATAGGACTGTCACTGCCATTGCTGAAATGATAATCTATAGCAAAAGTATTAACTGCAACTGCCATTGAGTAAATGACAATCTGATGCAAGCATTTTACAACACTTATCTATTTTCAGGTTTCCATTATGATAGGCTCATCTTTATTCAGACTTTTATCAAAATACACATCAGTAGAGTCCTTCATGAGGTAAGTAGATGATAAGTATCATTGTCCTCTAACCTTGATATTTCTGTAAGGGCTTGTCCATTGTGAAGCAGCTTGGATAGTTTTAAAGTGTTCTTTCAGATTTCCCATCATAAATTTTCCACATTTAAGTAGTAATATCCCACAGTCACCTGCATATGGAGTTTGTATTTCACAAATGCTCTGGTATGCCAGGGCTTGTTCAACATATGAACATTTCATATACAGATATAAACTACTCACTGACAAATTATTGATACAGGGATATAAAAAAATGTGTTTGGTGTCAGTGTTTCGCAAATTTTACGGTCAGTATAATAGTCTTCTTTGCGATTATTCTGTTTCACTAAGTGAAATGTTGAGTTGCCTGTTTGTTGGCAGTTTTTGAGACGTCTGTACCAATTATGACTAGAATTCGTTCCTCATGTGTTTCGTTTGGATTTGGCTGTGGACTCGTGGCAAGTGTGGCCAGTAGACAGGGGAATGCTTACTCTTTCATGGCACCTGATACCACGTCTTGGTTTCCAAGGTGGAAGTCTACCTATTTATCTGGGATGTAGAATTGTACTTATTTGTCATGAGGGAAATTATTTTCTATTGCTAAGATGAAGTTATTTATTGACAAAATGATTCTTACAGAATGTTTTGTATTAATCATTTCAGGGTTGTATTATTTGTTGCAGCATTAACTCTAGCTACCCCAATAGTATTCAAAGGGGTAAGTACACATGTATGTCTGTTAGTGTGAATATAATTGTTTCCATAAACCTGAAAGAATATTTGTATTAGTTTGATTTTTTCCTTATGTTTACTGTTGGTGTGTTCACCTGTCCTCTGATCATTTTTGTATTAGTTTGATTTTTTCCTTATGTTTACTGTTGGTGTGTTCACCTGTCCTCTGATAATTTTCATTATTTATCATTCATGATGACAACATACAATTTTGTGCTGAAGTTTTAAATCTTAAGATTTCAAACAATTTTTATTTTTAAAGGTTGTTATGTATTATGGGTTTACTTCGACTTTTCATCGAGGGCTATCCTGTTAGCAGTGAAGAGGTCATGGAGGTTGCATTTGTAAAATATAGTCTAACTTAAAGAATTCAACTTTTACAGAAAAGTCAAACTTTTTGGTGTAAATGAAATTAAATCTAGTTTGAATAATCATTAAATGAAATACCACATAATTCTGCTTACTTCTGCCTTTCGAAATTATACAATACGATTTGTAGCTAATTTCAACAAAACGTCATCGATCTATTTATAAATATGGAATTCCACTATATAAGATACCAGTGATGTTGAGCCTGCCTTGAAAAACTGTAGCATTACTCCGCCATTCATTATATTGATAGCTAAAAGAACACAGCAATGTAAATAGAAATAATTACATATCGCTGATACCAGTATGAAGATAAATCAATTTCTGTTGACCTCTCAAAAATATGATTGTTTTCTAATCCATGGAAAAATGAAAATAAAAGCAGAATAGAGGGGATAGCATCAAGTAGGAGGTGCTTATTATGCAAATGGTGCATGAAATTCATTATGAATAAGTTCCTCTGCATTTTGAAAACTATCAAATAACTTCTTTGTCAACTAATCGCTACACATAACCTGCCTTAATGAGATTCCCCGTGCATATTTCCTTTATTTATGCACCTATATGGTGATCACATGCCTTACATAACCAGCGACTGCTCAATTTCAGCGGACAGTCACTTGTATACTGTGTGTAGTGATATCACAAAGGGAGGTAACTCGAACATGGAATGTTTCCAGTTCTTGTTTCTGCAGAAGTTGGGAAAATTCGCCATGTCCAATGTCGGGTGTTTACACAACCATTATCACAACTTTTGAAGTTAATCACAATTAGATTGGGATGTATAAACCTAAACCTTTTTGTGTAATTGGTCTGTTTATAATGGATTTCATACAGAAACGATGTCTTGAACAAAAAACAAAGTTTTATCCATTACCGAAAGTGTTGATGTCGTGAAATTGGTGATAGATCGTTTTGCTACATCGCGACTTTAGGCCCAAATTATGTTGATGAAAAATTATTTCTTTACCAATAAACATTGGGTCTTTTTCATCCCGTTCAGTTATTCATATTAATTAATACAAGATATAGAACGTTGTTTGGTTGTTTATTTAGTCTAGGCAAAGTATATGTTCGTGTACCACAGTCCTAAATAGGATTGTTTACATTCGATATTACAAGCCCAAAAATTTGTTTTAAATCACAGCCATTTTTCATTATGAAAAAAATTCCCAATGCCATGTTTGGTTTAAATTAAAGTAGGTTCCATAAATGCTCACATTTTTTTGTTGTTGTTGATTTTTTTTGTTTTTGTTTTGTTTTTGTTTTTGTTTTTGTTTTTTGGAAATGAGTGTTAATGCAAGACAGACAATATTTAACTTTGATGCGGAAGATACAATAAATAAAATTTAGAATGTTAATTTTGAATTTATTTATAAGCTGGAAATTAAATTTTTTTTTGTTTTTAGATCTACATTCATTTGATATATTTTCATTTCATATATGTTAGATAGAAGTAGTTTGAATCCCATGGCTATTTTGCTAAAATAACAGCCAATTATAGTACTTTCAGTATATTGATTATCTTAGATGTTTTTGTTCACAAAGCAAACACATAAAACAGCTAATTATTTTACTGTGAAATTTCAAACATTATTACATTTGCAATTTACAGACAAAACTACACATATGTTTCTATCTGTATCATCAGACTGCACTTAATCGTTAAAGTGGATGGAGCTATGCTGTCGTTGAATCTATCCGCTAAAATGATCAAGTGTAGTCTGATGATACGGATAGAAACATTTGTGTGGTTTTATATTTATTTCCTGTCTGTTATTTATCTATATGTGTACACAAATTTAAAATTCATTTTTCTTTTAATGCCGCCATAAAATATTTTGGATGACATGAGTTCCATTTAGAAAAGTAGCTTTGACGAAATTTCTGTATCCAACTGCAGTGCAATACAACATTACGTATTATTGCACAGGCGTATTGAACTCTGTATTGTAACTGTATGATTACACATGTATTTTATAAACACATGTACAGTCTTATGATATGGATACACATGTACAGTCTTATGATATGGATACACATGTACAGTCTTATGATATGGATACACATGTACAGTCTTATGATATGGATACACATGTACAGTCTTATGATATGGATACACATGTACAGTCTTATGATATGGATACACATGTACAGTCTTATGATATGGATGTACAGTCTTATGATATGGATACACATGTACAGTCTTATGATATGGATACACATGTACAGTCTTATGATATGGATACACATGTACAGTCGTATGATATGGATACACATGTACAGTCTTATGATATGTATACACATGTACATACAGTCTTATGATATGGATACACATGTACAGTCTTATGATATGGATACACATGTACAATCTTATGATATGGTACACATGTACAGTCTTATGATATGGATACACATGTACAGTCTTATGATATGGATACACATGTACATACAGTCTTATGATATGGATACACATGTACAGTCTTATGATATGGATACACATGTACATACAGTCTTATGATATGTATACACATGTACAGTCTTATGATATGGATACACATGTACATACAGTCTTATGATATGGATACACATGTACAGTCTTATGATATGGATACACATGTACAGTCTTATGATATGGATACACATGTACAGTCTTATGATATGGATACACATGTACAGTCTTATGATATGGATACACATGTACACATGGTACACATGTACAGTCTTATGATATGGATACACATGTACAGTCTTATGTACAGATACACATGTACAGTCTTATGATATGGATACACATGTACAGTCTTATGATATGGATACACATGTACAGTCTTATGATATGGATACACATGTACAGTCTTATGATATGGATACACATGTACAGTCTTATGATATGGATACACATGTACAGTCTTATGATATGGATACACATGTACAGTCTTATGATATGGATACACATGTACATACAGTCTTATGATATGGATACACATGTACATACAGTCTTATGATATGGATACACATGTACAGTCTTATGATATGGATACACATGTACAGTCTTATGATATGGATACACATGTACAGTCTTATGATATGGATACACATGTACAGTCTTATGATATGGATACACATATACAGTCTTATGATATGGATACACATGTACAGTCTTATGATATGTATACACATGTACAGTCTTATGATATGGATACACATGTACATACAGTCTTATGATATGTATACACATGTACAGTCTTATGATATGGATACACATGTACATACAGTCTTATGATATGTATACACATGTACAGTCTTATGATATGGATACACATGTACATACAGTCTTATGATATGGATACACATGTACAGTCTTATGATATGGATACACATGTACAGTCTTATGATATGGATACACATATATAGTCTTATGATATGGATACACATGTACAGTCTTATGATATGGATACACATGTACAGTCTTATGATATGGATACACATGTATATACAGTCTTATGATATGGATACACATGTACAGTCTTATGATATGGATACACATGTACATACAGTCTTATGATATGGATACACATGTACAGTCTTATGATATGGATACACATGTACAGTTTTATGATATGGATACAAACACGTGTAGTTTTATTTATTTGTTGTATCATCAGATGAATTTATCACAGTCCTTAGTTAGGATATTTGGCCCTCTTTTATAGTTATAGTTCAGTCCTTGGTAGTGAAAAATGAAAAGTTTTGAATTCATTGCTTTTGTAAATATGTAATTTTTCTGTAACACTGTATACATCAAAAGGTTAATATATAAGATTGTATTTGTACTCACAAAGTTCAGTCGATTTTGGTCTCTGAATTCATTGAATTATTTTTATATAAAACCATTTTTATAAATGTTGAAATTTTATTTTCAACTTTACTTTCAGCATCAGCTACTAATATTCATTGGATTTTTGGTTTTTGAAACTTGTGTTGGTATATTTTGGCCCTCACTGGGACAAATGAGAGGAAAATATGTACCAGAGGAAAGTAAGTAGGTTTTATATATGTTTAGATATGGAACTTGTTGTTGTTGTATTCTTGTTTAACATCCCACTCAAGAATATTTTACTTACATGGAGACATCACCAAATGCTGGTGAAGGACTTGAAATTTTGGCCTACTGTTGTCACACACTGTAAACAATGACAAGGAAGTATCTTGATTGTAAAAGTGACAGGGAAGTATCTTGATTGTATAAATAGGGAGCTGACTTTACTTTTGTCATAAACTGTAAACAATGACAAAGTATCTTCATTGTATAAATAGGAATCTGACTTTACTTTTGTCGCACACTGTAAACAATGACAAGGAAGTATCTTGATTATAGGAATAAGTAGCTGAAATTACTTTTTGTCATACACTCTAACTCATGACAGGGAAATGATTGGAACTTCTTTTGACTTTACATTGTATAAATTTGTCGTCACACACTGTAAACAATGACAAGGAAGTATCTTGATTGTGTAAATAGGGAGTTGACTTTACTTTTGTCACACACTGTAAACAATGACAAGGAAGTATCCTTGATTACAACAGCATGACTGGTCCATCTGTTTTTTGTGAAATAGATTACTAGATTTTTAATTCATTATGCTTAATTGAGAAATAACTATATCTTCAACAACATTTGTTCATCTTCTTGTTAAAGTAAAATGATTTTTCTTTTCTTTTTCAGCTCGAGCTACCATAATGAACATTTTTAGAGTCCCACTAAACTTTATAGTTATCATCATTTTGCTCCAGGTAAGATCTTAATCTTTACATTGAGGTAATTGATTTATCATGACACATGGAAAAATATCTGCCACTGTTGTGTTTAAGGATGAACTGTCTCATGCTCTGATTGGACATCAGCTGGTCAGATCATCCGTACCCTTATTTCCCTGACTCATTGATCTTTCCCCATATTGGCCAGATTGTGAAGCCAATATCGGTCTGTCATTTGATGGTGTCTATCGGTCATTCAGTTGGTCTGTCTGTTTATGTCAACAGTTAGGTTTTAGTTCTGTTGCTTCACAATTCAGCCACAATCTTGTGGTTGGTCATTCAGGTGGTCTGTCTGTTTATGTCAACAGTTAGGTTTTAGTTCTGTTGCTTCATAATTCAGTCACAATCTTTTGGTTGGTCATTCAGGTGCTCTGTCTGTTTATGTCAACAGTTAGGTTTTAGTTCTGTTGCTTCATAATTCAGTCACAATCTTGTGGTTGGTCATTCAGGTGGTCTGTCTGTTTATGTCAACAGTTAGGTTTAGCTTTTAGCTCTGGGTCTTCACAATTCAGTCACAATATTGTGGTTGTCACCTATGTCTTTGTTTCAATTACTTACCTTGGATATTTCACTTTCATTTTAAAATCCCACTCTCATTTAAGGACGAAAATGGAAAAAATAAAACAGTGGAAACTTTATACATATACAGTACATATTCTATCATGCTTTATCATCCCAAAGAAAATTGATTTTCATTCAGAGTAGTTAAATCCTGGGGCCCATTTTATCAAGAAGTCCTAAGTTGTATGTCTTCAGTTATCTGATCTTAAGACAAAACTTAGGACCGTTTTATCAAAGCTACCCTAACTCAAGTCTTAAGGTATTGTTGCATATTTTCAAATCAGATCTTGATAGTTAATGAGTTTTTTTACCTGCTACATTTACAAAGATCAATTATGATGCATACATAAATAAATTAAGTCAATGCACAACCTCTGGGGAGTCATAAAGACTTGACCTGTTGTGGTCGAAAGTCGCATGTCGTATTTTTTTGTAAAACAATCGCAAGTCGTAAATGTGGTCCTAAGACTTACGACCTTTTGTAAAACAGACCCCTAGTAACAATAGAATTGTTAATGTTTTATAAATGTACATGATAAGGTGTGCATCTTTTACTTGTTTACTTAGAAATAAACAACTTTCAGAGAATCATGAGTTTGTACAAAGTCAATTAACCTGTCTAATTTGCTGATTCAGTACATAATGTCATCATGACCTGCCCAAACTTTATCATTATATTTTACTTCATACATTTCATTAATATAAAATAGCTAAGACAATCCTGTACATCTTGTAATAAAACAATTGTTGACTTTTGATATCGGTTAACACCATGATTTATCAGACGTAGGAAAAGTGTATTGGCCTAGGTGAATATCACTTCCTGGGGGTTGATGAAATAAGGTGTCAACCTCATTAAAGGTCAACATGGTCAATGACATTAAATTCATTGTATCGCTCTATATTGTTCCAAATTGATAATTAATTTTTTTCTTTTTCTTCATTTTTAACAAAGAATCTCTCCATGAAAGTGATATTTGAATGCTGTGTTGGTTTCCTGATGTTGGCATCCATCTGTCAGCAGTGGCTTTACAGGTGAGTTAAGGTTTTATCTTCAGATCAGTTTCGCTTTTCATTTGCTTTGACTTTTCATTTTGCTCTAAACTTAGGGGGGGGGGGGGGCTGCTTGTGACTGGTTATTTTGTATGAAATAAGTCTGTACTATGTGCTATGTAAAGAAGAACTATTATGTATCTAGTCTCTTTGATGACCCGAATAGTTCAAAAAGAAAAATGTATCTTTATTTTATAGAAATTATAAGACAGGTTGATGAATTGCTGGTTGATGATTTCAATATCCTGCTAGCTTTTTCACATTTCTTCTTATTAAAGCATTTATTTTTTTATGTTGTTGAAGTTTTATGGAAAGGTATTTTGAGAATTTACTGTTAGGGTTATAAGGGATTTACCTTCAGATCTAAAGAAATTTGTGAATGTGGATTTGTATAGGAATTCAGTGGGTATGTATGGTATTATAGTCTGGGATCCTGGCCCAATCATACTTTGTATGTAGGACCAGGCGTAATACAATCCACTTGACCAACAGCACTAAACAGGACTGAAAATTATCACATGACCAAGATATCGAATATAGAAAATGCACATGTCCATATTTGTAAACAGAGAAAATGGCGGTATCTATCTTGGCATTCAAACAGGCAATCACATCAGATTCTTGCAAATGTAGTAAACAATCTACTTGCTTATGTCTGTTGGATCTTTATTGTGTATTTCTACAACAATTGATTGCAAACAGTGCATATATCATGCATATAATACGCTGTAAATTTTTTGTATCACATGGATTGAGTATGGGGGTGCCATGTTGTCATGACTATCTATAGTACAGACTTACAAGAACAAAGTGCTGACTATATATGCAACACTTCATAGAATATATATACAACCCATTATATTATACTAAAAGTACTATGATCACTGTCATAATGTTTGGTATGATTTGATGCTATCCCACAATTCACTGCAGCTGAAAAGATAATCAGGGTTTGAAAAATTGGTAAAAATGCACTCGCCCCTTGGAAAGTGATTACATAATTTCCACTTGCCCGAACTCATTTTGCACTTGCCAAATTATGAAACCGTAGTTTTTCAAAGTAGATGTGTTAAGAGTGTATAAAATCTTTTTCAAAGTAAATAGATCTTACATGTATATGACTTAACAGATTAGATACTTTTTATTTAACAAATTGTAATTTTTTTCTAATTAAGTATTTATTACAAAAGAAAATGTGTGAAAATCTTACCATAACTTTTGGTTGCCGCCAAGAAAATCTGGTTGCCCCAAAAGAAAATAATATTTTATTTAATTTTGTGTTTTTTGAATTGATTGTTATTTTAATACATGTAGATAATTTTTTATACAATGTATTGTCTCTGAATGGTGCATTTACATCTAAATTAACTGTAATTTCATCATTATGATTACTATTATCAATTACTATTTTATGATGATGCTACTACCAGACAAGTCTTTAGATCAATGTAAATTACAAAAGTAAGTTTTCACTATTGTTACATGAAAACAATAGCCATCCATTTCTATGTATTTCATTAAAACTTTTATTTACAGTAACTACAAATGTATTTTTACTTTTATCATTCACTTACATTTAATTCAGATTTTAAGACTTTTTTGAAACATTGTGTAGTGTTATGATTATTTACCAAATCCTGAAATTCAAGTCCGTTCGGTATTGGTTCTTTTATTTAAACACATCCAACTTCCAATTCCTCCATAAACTGCAAGTATTAGCAGTCAATACACGGTGTGTTCTGTTACATTTTTGGCCATGAGGTCAAGACTAACGTGTTAAACTGTCAATAAAATAATTATTTAAGTTTCTAATTGTTTTTTGTAATGTATTTTGAACTAAAAATAGAAGGAAATGATCACTTTCGAAACTTAAAAGGGAATCCAGATTTTCAGGACGGCGTCAGTGGGCCTACTCGCCAAATGGGCGAGTTCATTACCCAAATTTACCATATTTTCATCTATAACAAAAAAATTACAAATCTCTTTCGCAATATTTTAATTCTGATCAAAATGACAAGTTAGGGTTCATGTGTGTGCTAATTTTCACTCCTGAAATGTAAGTTGTTGTGAAGAAATTAGCAATTTAAAACACAAATTTTGTCAACATTTTTACCTTTAATCAACATGGATTATCTTGTGCCATTAATCATTTTGTTGCTTACACTGCCAGGTCATAAACTAGGACAATTTTCATTCAACACATTACTTATTTTTGCTTGTTGTTTGGTTAAGTTATTTGATTTATTTGGCCAGTACAGTTAGTAGAAGGTCATTTTGTTCTGAGGAATATTTTTGTGCCGATTTCTAGCAACTTTCAGCTTTTTATTGAATTGACTTTGTCATGATAAGTATAAGAAACCAAATCGTTCCGCGTAGTTTCATATCTGCAATTTGGCACACTTTCACTGAAAAATTGGCTTGTTCAAATTTATTACAAAGCTTTGATATGATCTGATTTTTTAGGATCTAGTTTTTAACTGTAATGGATGATGTTTGTTCGAAGGTTCCGTATAGGCTGGTGAAAACTGTCTATTGCACACATTAGGTTTGTGTAAGTTTTTATTATTATCAAAAGATGATAGATATCGGGATATAAAACAAAAAACCTACCTGTTATGTGGTTACTGACCTTGAAATTATTGCTGGGCTTTCAAACTAACAGGTGACTGAAACAAGAGGCCCAACGGGCTTTAACAGTCACCTCAGTAAAATGTGAAATGCAATGAAAAAAAAAGTCCTAGTGTTTTGTCATTGGCAAACATTCGGTAGCTTCCCATTGAGATAGTTTCTGTCACAATTTGTTATTTGGTTCATTGGTCCCTTGAAAGAAGTTAAAATGTGTAAAATTGATGAAAGTCTGATATTTTCTGTTTGACACAGATAGACTTAAGTTTTAACAGATGTCTATGACATTAAAATTGAGACCTACAGTGATCCTTAGATAATTCCAAAAATTTTCCTCAGATATTTTGTTCACAAAAAGTCAATAATTTTAGTAAATCAGTTATTTGTATAGAACATTGTATGTAAAAAAATGCACCTTTGTGACCTGTTTATGAACAGAATTAGTTTCAGAATCATACAAGACAGATATTGACTTAACAATTTTACATACCAAATTTGATAGAAATATGATCATCATGTCCAGAAGAAGATCGTTTTTTAAAGATGTATTAAGATTTAGTCCTTTTATACTCTGATCTTAGCCCATTTTCATTCATATGCGTTATGCATTTTTTTACACAGGAATACCCCTTGCCAAATTTGGTTAAAATTTGCCCGCTAAAAATTAGTTAATAAAACATTTGTATAAAACTGTACCCTATGTTATCTGAAGCGCCCTTACTGACTCGGTTATAAATAGATTTCGTTTTCACTCACAAACTGTAATTTTGTAGATATTGACTTAAAAATCATGCATATGAAACTTGAATATCATCTGATTATTGGTTCGTGAGAAGAAGACTTTTAAAGATATACCAAGAATTTGTCCTTTTGGGGGCTCTATGGAACCCTAAACCTTTTTCATTAGCAAACTTTAAGTGGCTTCATATGGAGATACTTCATGCAAAGTTCGGTTAAAATTGGCCCACTGGTTCCAGAGAAGTTGAAATTGTGTAAAAGTTAACACTGCACTACGACAGACAAAAGATGATCACAATAGGTCACATTTGGTTCAGGTGAGCTAAACAATAACAGCTACTACCGGCTACAGGCATTTTTCTGTGCTGTCTGCATAAACATCCACATTGATGTGCAGGATTGAAGTGCTAAGATTATGTAGACTTAATAGACATTTCGTTTTCTTAAACCCCCCCTCTTTGACCCCCCCTTTTTAGCTTTTCTGTACTTTGCATTTCTGTAAAGCAACGATATACCCCAAAATGGCCTTTTAAATCCATTCTACATAACTGTTATACAAATTTTGGAACAAGAGTACAAATTATTACACTTAACCAATCACAAGAATGAAATTTACCAAGACATTGACGAAGCAGTTCTTTCAAAAGACAATGACAAACAACATTTATTGGGGACGACATACAAATGTTAATATCCATAAAACATCTTAAGAGTTCACTTGTATTTGATCTATTGCAAAATCTACATTTTTTTTTTTAAATCATAATGGGTCAAGGTCATTGTTATCTAACAGATGATGAAAGTTGTCAAATGTGCACCCTATAGGTATAAATGTCCTCTTCGAATCATAATTTGCAAATTAAAAATCATTTTAGTCCTAAATATAGAAACTATAGTTAAAATTCTTTAAATAATGTGAATTTAATTTGCTCGAAACACATGTATGTAGGGGCCTCAACCTTTTTGAATGTGAATATGCGTTTTCCTGAAATTTCTAGATTTGATATTTGACCCAACATTTAAGAAAACATGACACTTCAGATAACGACGACATCGATATTTCAGTGAGGCTTTGTCTCCTCTTTCCAATGATATAAAATTTAGCTGTGTGTTATTCCGTTCACCCAAATTGACCATATTCGACTAGTACCCAGTATACATTTTGCTGTACACAATGTACATTTTGTTGTGTGGACACTAGTACCCAATGTACATTTTGTTGTGTGGACACTAGTACCCAATGTACATTTTGTTGTGTGGACACTAGTACCCAATATACATTTTGTTGTGTGGACACTAGTACCCAATGTACATTTTGTTGTGTGGACACTAGTACCCAATGTATATTTTGTTGTGTGGACGCTGTGTGGGAACTAGTACCCAGTGTACATTTTGTTGTGTGGACACTAGTACCCAATATACATTTTGTTGTGTGGGAACTAGTACCCAATGTACATTTTGTTGTGTGTGGGTGTGGACACTTGTACCCAGTGTACACCCACTATGTACCCATTTTTTGTGTGTGTGGACACTAGTACCCAATATACATTTTGCTGTGTGGTCACTAGTACCCAATGTACACACTAGTACCCATGTACATTTTGTTGTGTGGTCAATAGTACCCAGTGTACACACTTCAGTACCCAATGTACATTTTGTTGTGGTCACTAGTACCCAGTGTACACACTAGTACCCAATGTACATTTTGTTGTGTGGTCACTAGTACCCAGTGTACATTTTGTTGTGTGGACACTAGTACCCAATGTACATTTTGTTGTGTGGACACTAGTACCCAATGTACATTTTGTTGTGTGGACACTAGTACCCAATAAATGTTACATTTTGTTGTGTGGTCACTAGTACCCAGTGTACATTTTGTTGTGTGGACACTGTACCTAATGTACAAATAGTACCCAATGTACATTTTGTTGTGTGGACACTAGTACCCAATATACATTTTGTTGTGTGGTCACTAGTACCTAATGTACATTTTGTTGTGTGGACACTAGTACCCAATGTACATTTTGTTGTGTGGACACTAGTACCCAATATACATTTTGTTGTGTGGTCATAGTACCTAATACATTTTGTTGTGTGGACACTAGTACCCAATGTACATTTTGTTGTGTGGACACTAGTCCCAATATACATTTTGTGTGTGGTCACTAACCTAACAACACTAGTACCTATACATTATCACTGTATGTACATTTTGTTGTATCACTAGTTAAAACACAGTACCCAAATGCTTGTGGTCACTAGTACCCAATGTAGTTTTTGCTGTGTGGTCACTAGTACCCAATGTAGTTTTTCTTGTCAGTGTGATAACAACAAATGTTATCATACAAATGTTATCTATACAAAAAATGTTATCTGTATGTAAATTGTTAGTCACAACAAATGTATGTATGTTGTCACTGTTAAAACAACAAATGTTATCTATACACCATCTGTATACATGTTGTCAGTTTGTTATCAACAGTTGTTATCTATACACCATCTGTATATATATGTGTGTGTGTGTGCATGCATGGGTGCGTACATGTGTGCGTGTGCTGGACTCTCAATCATGAGGTCTTGAGTTCGAGTCCAGCTGGTGGCAGGTCGGTGTCCTGTCCTTTGGATGAGACAGTAAAAATCGAGGTCCCGAGTCACAATAGGTATCGACACGTTAAAGGACCCTTACTGCTCAATGGTCGTAAGTGCCGAGCATAGGCCAAAACCCTTCACCGGCATTTGGTGACGTCTCCATATGAGTGAAAGATTCTTGATTGGGATGTTAAACAACATTAAACAAACAAATATCAGTGAATTTACAAAATGTACGTTAGAAATTTTGCCTTGGTAAAAATATTGTGGGACATGGCATTTGTCTGTACGAGCGAAAAATCTGGATAATCGGCGTTAGATTGTATATAAATTGTCACTTTTTTTTATTTCAAGAAATATTATCTGTACACCACATATATATGTGTTGTCACTTTTTTAACAACAAATTTTATCTATACCCCATCTCATATGTTGTTTCTGTGTTACATGTTAACAAATGTTATCTATATACATTTTGTCAGTGTTTTAACCAAACTGGCAGGAAATATCCAAATGTGAAGCTTCTTTCATGTACGTTGTGAATAAAAAAGATTTAATGCCCATAGCAGGGATAGAAATTAATAGGGGCCCAGTAGCCCATGGCGAGTAAACACTGAGCTGGGTTAGTAGATTTCACAGTGTATTAGCTCAGGTGGCTATAAAAATTTGTGGGTATATCGTGCATTTTCACAAATTTCGACTGATATTCTTGTAAACTGAGTATACATTGCTAAATGTAGCTAGTGTATGAATTACTTTAAAATATGTTATCTTTAGTAAGATTTTTTTAATCCTATGTTATAGGAAGAGCAAGTTTCTGGGCTTCCAGACATGAAACTGGGCTCCTAAAGATCCTGACATACAAGCCCATATGGCTCCTTGATTGCATAGTTAAATTTTTATCTCTGCAAAAAATGGTAAGAAGGACCAGCACTGTGTTTTATTTGACATCCTGGTTGACAATTTCTGCTGTCACTGGTATGTCAGTGTGTGTCTTCTGTCAGTGTTTTATTTTACATCCTATTTGATGATTTGTGCTGTCACTGGTATGTCAGTGTGTGTCTTCTGTCAGTGTTTTATTTTACATTCTGTTTGATGATTCGTGCTGTCACTGGTATGTCAGTGTGTGTCTTCTGTCAGTGATTTATTTTACATCCTGTTTGATGATTTGTGCTGTCACTGGTATGTCAGTGTGTGTCTTCTGTCAGTGATTTATTTTACATCCTGTTTGATGATTTGTGCTGTCACTGGTATGTCAGTGTGTGTCTTCTGTCTGTGTTTTATTTGACATCCTGTTTGATGATCTGTGCTGTCACTAGTGTGTCAGTGTATGTCTTCTGTCTGTGTTTTATTTTACATCCTGTTGGAAGATTTGTATTGTTACTTGTGTGTCAGTATGTCTGTCTGTGTTATAGTCAACATCCTGTTTGACGATTTGTGCTTTCACTGTCAGCTGTTTTATTCCATTTTATGTTGCCACTGATTTACCAGCTACAGAATTTGTTCAGTTCTCTTTTCTGTCATGCCTGTTGTACCAGCTACAAGTGTTTTTACCTTTTAAATCCTTTCTTTATGGGGTTATTTTTGTATCTATAGTAATACAAGTAAATGTAGATAATGAGGGAAAATGTGTGGCCATATCCCAATAATCAATCTCAAGTATTCGTATCTGCAATCATTGCATCAGTGACGATGACAACATCGTATTTAACCTATGTCTGTTTCAGTATCACAAAATAGGCATGTGGCAAGGGTTTTGAGTTGTCAGAGGCACATTAAATCGAGTGGGTCACTTGTGGTCAGAATATTGCATTTTAAAGCATGATATCTGTCACTTTTACCTAGTATTGGTTTGAACTTTGTTGTTGTTGTGTAGTTTGTCAGTTTGCCTGTGGAAGGCTGATGCTCTATTGTTATCAGTTTTGACTTCTGCCATTAAATATTGATTATCAGGTGTGTCCTAAATCACTTTTTAAACAAACAAACATAAATCCTTGATCTTTGGAGCAACATCACAAATTATAGTATAAATAATAATACATAGGTAAACCTATGGAGAGGATGAAAGCATTTATCAAGAGTTTTACATGCTTAGTTAATCCATTTGAAGGGATTGATGTTCAGTGTTTTTATCATGCAAGTGTCCCGGTTATTCCTGACTCATTGATCTGAATAAAATCTTGAGTGGCTGACCGTTTCCTTGGTGTTAAAACTTAAACAGAATCTTATGTGTTATTTATTACTCATGAAATAAATGCAACATTATGTTCAATGCTATCTATTTTACTCTATCCCAGCATATCTATCACTTCCTGCAGTTCACATTATCCGAATAATGGATGCGCTTCGTGATCGGGTTCAATGTACAACCCTAGTCGTTATGGCCTAGTCTCAGTCTGCAAAACATTTGCTAGTATGGTACTTTATTACCTCCTCTGCAATCTGCTTTAAGTTATGACTTTGCAATTCTGACATTTTGTTTGTGTCTCGCGGAACTTCCCGATGTGAGCAGAATTTTTACCATTAGTAGTACGGGTCCCTGGATGTAGTAGGAATAAAAATGTGAGCTTCTCTACATATATGAGGGCTTTGCCCTCTATTATCTTTTTTTCATCATCATCATCACCATCATCATCATCACCATCTTTATCATCATCATCACCTTCATCATCATCATCATCATCGTTTTGATCTATTGTATTTACATGGAAACTTTAATTTGACAGCTTAAATTGTCTATATTTACCACATGTGGTTGTCATGGTCAAACTGATTTTAGTGACATTTGCATGTCTTATTAAATTGTTTTTCAGTATGACCTTAGAAAAGAGAATACCAACAGGGGACATAATTATGGCATAATTATCCACTGCTTGTAGCTGGGATATCTTTGGTAACCTTCAGTTTTGTGTGTCTTTTCCTCCTTAATAGCTTAAATCCTTATCACCAGTCCTGCAGCTTTTTCTGTTTAAGCTATATACATTTAATCTGCACTTTTTTGTTTCAAGTATTCAGAATTATATACAATAAAACTTGAATATAATGAACTTAATTTGTTTGTATGATTTATACACATAATGAATCAATAGATAATCTATGACTGCAGACAACACGAAAGTTGAAATTTTTTACTAGACAATTTGTCTGGTGAAATGAAAATTTTCACCTAAAAGATTATTTTTTTTCCAGACAAAAACTTTTTTTAAAGATATGAATTAAAAGCGATAAAAACTAACATGTTATTATTTCATATTGTTTATTTACATGTACCTTTGGCAAACATTTGAAATCAAAACAAAATTCATCATTCTCGTCTTTTGCATAATGAATGATCCTTGAATAAATGTGTTTTACACTGGCAAGGACAAACCTCCCTTTTCTTTGGATTGGCCCCTCAGCATACATGTATTTAAGTTATTATACATTCCATTTATTCAAATACAAAGATAAATTTAGGAGGATTCAGGAGTCATTGACCTCTTAGCGAAGTTTTTGGGGTAAAAACTGAAGAGGCGAAAGTTTCACTATACTATGTGTAAATGTGGATACATGGCTTTTACAGCCTGTAAATGCTCAGCCAGTCAGGGTTTTTGTTATACTGTCAACTGCAAATTTTAAATTTCTTCATTTCCAAATCTAATGTTGCATTTAAGGGTTACCATGTGACTGTTTTACAAAAACTGACAGGGTATCGGTGATTCCCCTGTCAGAAATGAAGTTTTCATTTCTGACAGGGGAATCACCGATACCCTGTCAGTTTTTGTAAAACAGTCACATGGTAACCCTATTCTAATGCCTGCACATTTTAAATTAGCATTTTAATGACAGAAATGACATGAAACGTTGACTTATGCTGGCTCCTACCTTTATCTATGACCAAATTACTTTGTAAAGTTTGTTGAGTATATTGATGCACTTAAAAATCTAGTTACTGATTTATCATATGAAAATGTTAATTTCGATACCGATTTAGTGATACGATATAGTTTTTGTGTTTTGTATTTTAAACAAGGAACTCTAGACAGTGAAAACATGTTTCGATATGTATTGTATTACAACATATGTAAATAGTAAAGTTCAGCAAGTGCATAGAAGTCGGTCAGCAAAACTTTGTCTGTGAATCGTGAATCCCCTGTGACTTTTCAACGGCATCGACCAATGAAATAACGTGAAGCAAACAGAGTGCATTAGAATCATTGTTATACATGTATATTGCTGGTCGTAATTTATTTCTTAAGTTCAGTCAGAGTTGAAGTTAAAAAGTAATTAGACCTAGGCTACAACTGTCGGTTTATTATTATTATTGTTTTTTTGGGGGGGTGGTGGGGAGGTGGTAACGTAGATTTAGAGATTGATTAGGATTTAGATCTTCATTCCTATCAGCCGGACATTTTTTACAATTGTAAATTTGTAACCTTAAAGACTCTATTAAGCTATTGGGAAAATAATTATTTAATCCGTAAAAAATGAAAAAAAAATTATCGCTGACATTTGACAGTGCACAACAGTCAACACATTAAAAATCACTCAAATTTTATTCTGCCGAAGATTGAGGGATGAAGAAGAAACGTGTGTCGGGATTACTAAATATATATCTAATTCAAATCTAAGGTCATAATGAGTTAAAAGAATAATTAATTTGCTCTAACACGAAACATTTTGAATTAATAAACTCATTTCATATTAATACGCCATGCCAACCACTGAAATCGTGCATCTACCACGAGGACATCAAAGCACATCGTTGACTGGCTTTGGATCAGCATGCCTGAATTAAACTTATAATTTGATCTTCATCTTCATTTATATTAACTATCAGTTGTGGTAAAAAAATAGGTCATCTCGTTAAATGCTTTGTTTATTTAGTGACAGACAGGTGAGATTAAATCACCTGAAACTGACCACCTGTCAAAAAACTGCAATTAAATTGTGCATTTTCATTGGTCGATCCTGTTACACATCTCCTTGACAAACTTCAGACTGACTCTTCAGAAATCAACTTATAAAAATGATTGAAGGTCAAAATCAGATCATAGAGGAATTTCGGGGTCAAATGAACAGACTAAAATTTACTTTCGTTTCATTTTTAAGCTTATTCTTAACATCTCAGATCAACGGTAGGGATATGTGATGATGTGCGGGGAATATTCACATAGCCGTACTTGGCAATTATCAGGCTGACAGAATTTTATGTGTTCCTTTTTTGTCACAACCAGTCTTTATCTTGCAAGTATATACTATGAAAATTTGATTTTATAATACATTTAGGTCACCGGACAAATTGTCCGATATCCAGATTTTTTTCACTGTCAGATTTGAATTTAACCGACTATAGCCGACAGTCTGGTGACTTTTGCAATGTCTGTGACTGCACCTCTATATATAATAGTTGAAAAAGAATTTTATAGTGAATTTTATATAACGAATATTTGTTTATTATAAACTAATTTCCATGTCCCTTGACGTCCCAACCAAAGGCTTTTATAGTATTATAATGAAGTGATCCATATCATTGAAACAAAAGTCAATTGTAGGCCAAAAAGTAGGCCTAATCTCTGATTAAATAAGTTGTGTAAATTAAAAGTAACAAAACGTGTGTTTTTGTTTACTTCATAGAGAAGTTCCTTTTTTTTCTTCCTAGGAAAGTTCTTGTTTAGCCTGAATTTAGAGTGATTTTTGTTCTTAATGAATGCATTGTCACCATTCAGCCCACTTCGCTATAACTATATAAAGAGATATCCTCATAACAAGTTGAAAAATAAGGTCCCTTGAAAGTTATATTCAGGTTTTACTGTACTCTTCATTATTTACACTCATGCATGCATAGCAGTGTAACATACATATACACACGCAAATTCCTAACTCTCAGGTATACATACAGGCTGAGAGAGAGAGAGAGACGGAAGGAGGGAGGGAGGGATGGACAGACAAGAGTAAATGAGACAGTGAATGAGAGGCACAAAGAGAGGGAGTCACACAGACACAGAGAGAAAGAGAGAGAGAGAGATTCCTTGTAGTTACTTGACAATAAAATTGTCAAGATTATATACCATATACAGATGAACATTGTTAAAGCTGGTAATGGTATAACCGACGCCAAGAAAACTTCAATATAAAGTTCCAATTTTGACTTAGTTTTAAGATGCCTCAATGATGCACTCACATTTGATTTTTTCCCTGTCTATATGTGTCCATGTATTTGCTGGTGGTGGTTTTGGTGTCCTGTGTATCCATTACAATGGTGTAGTGCAGAGAAAATGTTGCTTGTTTTAACATCATTAGAATAACAGTATAGTGGGTACCATTTAGAAAGAATGTTGCATGATATGTTAGTAAGCTATTTGGTGATTATTTATGGCCCCAGCCTGAAAGGTCCACCAAGGGGCATCTAGTGTTTGGACCGTCTGTTTGCTGTGTGTCTGTCTGTCTGTCCGTAATCTGGCCTGCTTATATATAAAGTGCAACATTTCAAGTTTGGATTGTGATACAGTAACCAAATTGTAAGTTCATCTAAGGGTTGCTCACACTTCACTGATATCACATGACTCTGGGGGGTGGGGTGAGGTCAGACTTTAGAACATTGCAATATTTAAAGTAAGGATTGTGATACAATTGGGACTGGCGACTTTTGTGTTTCACAAACACATCTTGTTTTTTTGCTGCAAAGCATTGCATTTGTTGACACATCGATATTATAGAAATATATTATAAAATATTTTAAACATGTTAATTACTCATTATACAGTTCAGTTGCTTCTTTAATGAAACATAAACTTCTTGTTATAATTCCCTCTGACTGAGTCAGATTTTGTTCTGTCTTCACCCATTCTAGCCTAAGGTTATGTCTGTTGTATATGTAAGAAGAAACAGGCATTGTTGATTCAACCTTCAAATATATTTCAATAATCTAAGAGTCACATATCCGTATACAATGGAACCTATCTTGGACTCGCACATTTCAAAGAAAATGAAAATCCATTTCAGGATTGGGGAGTGTATGATTTAGTATAAAACTTTTACAATAATTTTACATGCAATATTAACTTGTTCATTCCTGTCAATTATGACCGTATACTGTATATTGATTTGGGCAAGTCTAAATGTGACCACAGTGGTTGAACTAATACATTTACAGTATCTTTATTCTTATTGGACAATAATGATATGCTTAAGATTTTGAAAGCAGAAGAATTGCCCTAATAAATGTCAGGAACCTCTATTGCTGGGTGGTTTGTATGATGCTTAATACCATGGCACCTCTCAACTATCTTGTTAGCTTGGGTTTGAGCCCCAGTGGAACCTAAGGTAATTACATGGGGGATGGGGATTGGCCGCTTTACTTGGGGAAGGCCAGTGGTCATATCCCGCATACATTGTGACCAGGTTTTCTCTTCCATCATTACAAATTGGCCACTGTCATGTATGTGACTGACAAATTGTTGAGAATGGTGTTAAACAACAACAATACAAAAATAATCAGAGAAATATATAACATAAGAGCATGTGCATGATTTGTATATATACGCACATGTATGTATAATCTCATTTCTTCTGTGACCAATTTAGACACATCTGCAAACTGAATACTCTACTACTAGATTTCCCAAATGTATTATATAGTCAGATAATATAACAGCTCACTGAACAGAGCCAATGTTTATTTGAAAGTTTTTGTGGATAATAGAGCTAGAATATGCAAAATGGTTTGGATCATCAATAGATAAAGAGACATTTGTGATATGTGCCTGCAACTGAGGATATGGAGCCCTGGTGGAGTGATAACATTAATATGTAATTTCAAAAATAAATGCACAGATGTTTTTACTTATGTAAAGGCAGTATGACATGACTTTGGCTTAATGTTATTCCTTTTATACCAAGGTCGCTGTAGATAAGGATGAAATTGTCTTGTCCATGCCATATTTTCTTATTATATATTTATGCATCTTCATTCTTGGCACATGTTTTCTTTGTGAAGGATTTGTGTCATGTTCTTGACTCAAGGTCATACTATGAAGGTCATAGTGGGCCATGATGGAATTTTCATCTTAGGTATACACTTATATCTTAGTGTTCTGTAACCTAATGTGAAAGTCAATGTGGAGAATTAACTGCCATTGCAGGATTCCATACTGCGTTTGCCTGTTGTGATATCCCCCTCCCCCTCATCAGAAAAAAGGACAAGCATTACATGCATATTATGTAATGTTATCAGTACTCTTGTTGATATTTTGTTCTCATTTCAGTTTATCATCACCAGAGTCTCAGTCTGCTGCACTTGTTGTGGTGAAAGAGGGGTCCTTACCTGAGCAGGTGGAAGCTCTTTTACCAGAGAAAGAAGATATCGTATAAACATCATTTTATGTTTGCTGAAGAGAGGTGTCAAATTGATCTGATTGTGTTAGATGAAATCTATAACACGGTTATCTAAAAGCCACCTAATTGAAATTTAAACCTGTATGTGAAATGTGCTCACCTGACCCAAAGGAGCAGATGTGCAGTTGTAATTGTCTAGTTTTTGTACATTATTGTTTTTCATGTGGGTGTTGCTCTCTTATTGCAGAATTAAACAGCTTCTAATGTCACAAATAGGTACTGATAATTAGGGTAAAAGATTATTTTTTTAACAACAAGAGGAAAAGTTTTAAGTCATACAGAAAAACATGTAATATAAGTGGGAAAAACTTGTATTACAAGCGGAGGGTCATGCATTTTGTTGTTATTTTTGCTGTTTTTATACATATTTTATTCATTTTTAATTTGATTCTTAATACAACTAAGTAACGCAGTCATTAACAGGAAATATAGGATATTTTGCTTTTTTTTCAGTGTATTGTAAATAATGCTTCTTTCATTAATGAGAAAGATAGGCAATTGGGCTCTCCTTTTTACAGAATTTTGTAAATGCTGCTCAACATTTTATACATATGTGATCACCATGCCAATAGGTGGAAATTCTCTTTGTTGTCAATTAGTTCATTAACCCTTTCACCCCTGAAAATCAATATAGAATGCTCTTTTCTATTGTTAAGACCAGTCTGTTATGGCCTGTAGTGTTGAAAGGGTAAATACAAACTCAGTAGTTGTTTATTTTTTACTTTAAATGCAATCAGTTACTGATCCATGTTTTGTATACTATGAGCAGCATTTGTAATCATCAAACAGTGAATCTTTATAGAAATAACCGTTGGAATTCATCACTAAATCTTTTGAAATATAGGTTTTTTACTTTTTGCAGAATTTTATAGATATTTTATGAATATCTTCATGGGACCAAACTTTTTGTGTACATTGCTAGCATAATGTAAAGAGGTTGCATCTAGTTTACATATATAAATAAAGTAAAACCTTTCTATTAAGACCACCTTTCTGACTGACTCATAGTGGTCTGATTAATGATCAGTTACTGTGGAACCTTGCTATTAAGACACCTATCTGACTGACTCAAAGTGGTCTGATTAATGATCAGTTACTGTGGAACCTTGCTATTAAGACCACCTATCTGACTGAGGTGTTAGTGAGGTGGTTACTGTGGAGCCTTGCTATTAAGACCACCATCTGACTGACTCAAATCTGATTAGTGAGGTGTTACTGTGGACTCAAAGTGGCTGACTCAAAGTGGTCTGATTAGTGAGGTGTTACTGTGGAACCTCGCTATTAAGACCACCTATCACTGACTCAAAGTGGTCTGAGTGAGGTGTTACTGTGGAACCTCTCTATTAAGTGGCTCTTATTGATTATGAGGTGTTACTGTGGAACCTCTGCTATTAAGACCACCTATCTGACTGACTCAAAGACTCAGTGAGGTGGTTACTGTGGAACCTTGACCACCTATCTGAGTGAGTGGTCTGATTAGTGAGGTGTTACTGTGGAACCTCGCTATTAAGACCACCTAATGACTGACTCAAAGTGGTCTCATTAGTGAGTGGTAACTGACTCAAAGTAGTGATTAGTGAGGTGTTACTGTGGAACCTCGCTATTAAGACACCTTATGACTGACTCAAAGTGACTCTGAAAGTGAGGTGTTCTGAACCTCTCTATTAGACACCTTTCTGACTGACTCAGTGGTCTTATAATGAGGTGTTACTGTGGAACCTTGCTATTAGACACCTATCTGACTGACTCAAAGTGGTCTGATTAGTGAGGTGTTACTGTGGAACCTCTCTATTAAGACCACCTTTCTGACTGACTGAGTGGTCTGATTAGTGAGGTGTTACTGTGGAACCTTGCTATTAAGACCACCTATCTGACTGACTCAAAGTGGTCTGATTAGTGAGGTGTTACTGTGGAACCTCGCTATTAAGACCACCTATCTGACTGACTCAAAGTGGTCTGATTAGTGAGGTGTTACTGTGGACGAGGTGTGACTCAAAGTGGTCTGATTAGTGTGTGGAACCTCGCTATTAAGACACCTTTCTGACTGACTCAAAGTGGTCTGATTAGTGAGGTGTTACTGTGGAACCTCTCTATTAAGACCACCTTTCTGACTGACTCAGTGGTCTTATTAATGAGGTGTTACTGTGGAACCTTGCTATTAAGACCACCTATCTGACTGACTCAAAGTGGTCTGATTAGTGAGGTGTTACTGTGGAACCTCTCTATTAAGACACCTTTCTGACTGACTCAGTGGTCTTATTAATGAGGTGTTACTGTGGAACCTTTATTCTATCTGATGACTCAAAGTGGTCTGATTAGTGAGGTGTTACTGTGGAACCTCTCTATTAAGACCACCTTTCTGACTGACTCAGTGGTCTTATTAATGAGGTGTTACTGTGGAACCTTGCTATTAAGACCACCTATCTGACTGACTCAAAGTGGTCTGATTAGTGAGGTGTTACTGTGGAACCTCTCTATTAAGACACCTTTCTGACTGACTCAAAGTGGTCTGATTAGTGAGGTGTTACTGTGGAACCTCTCTATTAAGACCACCTTTCTGACTGACTCAGTGGTCTTATTAATGAGGTTGTCCCTTAAGTGAGGTTCTGTACTTATTAAATATGTGTATTTATCAAGAGACAGGGAATTTATGGTCTGAAATGTGATGTGGTCTTTTAAGTGAGGTGGTCTTTTAAGTGAGGTGGTCTTTAGGTGAGGTACAACTGTATTTACGTAGTTTTTATTATATGAACCTTATCTATTTGAAGCTTGATCAAAGATTAATGTTACTTTTCATAATGGTAATAGTACATGGATATAAATGCTAACCGTCTAGCCACAAACTAGACATTTAATCTGCTTATATCCATGACTGTTACATAACCATAGTCATTGTTAGTATAAATTTTATTTATTTTACAATGATTTACAAACAAGTTACATCAACTGAACTGTCTCTCATTGGCTCCGTTATCTATAGTCTAAGGCATATTACATTATAGGCAATACATTTTTGAAAGTCATTTCATAATTTACAAAAATATTTATTTCTGAAAATGTCATGTAAAATAGCTGTTAGAATAAAAAAATTATCTTGTATTTTCCCCCAGATTTTATTTGAATCTTAAATTCTGAAAAAAATACAATGTATTAGTGCTATGAAAATCTCATGTAAACAGTAGTAATAGTAATGTTAAATTAGGTCATATGAGCAGTTATTGTTTGTGCAATACAAAAGAGCAATAAAGGGAGACAATTCATTATCCCTCATTATACACTGCAAGCACTGATTCTGGGAGATGATCCCCTGTTTCCTGTTTGAATGATGAAGAATTTTGATGTGCAGTTCTGTAGGTCTGTTTATATTCTGCTGACTATAATCATGAACTCTTGATATTTTACAATTTACTTCAAATTAATACATTTCTATAAAACCCATGTTTAATTCAGTTATGACAACTTTAAAGTCGACTATTAATGTTTTAGCAAATACCGTATTTTATGGCCTATAGGTCGATATGGGGGATAGGTCGAATGACCGATTTTTGGCAAAAATCAAGCTTTAAGTATTAGATTGGTTGAAGTGGACGGCAGGACGATTTCGGCAGAGATGGAAACGCGAATGGGAGAACACAAAAATACATCGTTTATGTTTAATAACTGGTGCTAGATGGTAGCCTACTAAAATAATCAGAGTAATAGGCCTATTTTACTGTACATTATTAAATAGGAGTGATTGGAAAGCTTACAAGATGCATTTTATCATATTTAACAATACCTATATTACTCGTGTGTAGTGATTATGTATACATACATCGCTATTATGTTACCTGTCAAATCATCATTAAATTCTTTATGCTGTTAACACTAGCGACCTCAATTCTTGTCTTATCCTTACATTGGCCTAAATTATTATGTACCTGCAATTGTCAAACAATTAAACACTCGAGGTTGAGTGTCAATTAATTTATGTAACACTTTTTCCAAAACTTTCCCAACTTCAAAGACTGCCCCGGGATCCTTATCAGTTGAAGGTCACATTCCAGTGAACACAGCTTGTAGTGTCCTGAGAGTCTGAATGAAAACTTCGATTTCACAGTGGGGTGCCGAGATAAGGGAATCATTCAAAAGTGTAAACTGTATAAATATAATGTAAACAATGTATTTTTATTACGCAGTTTCTGACACAGTCTTGAATCCCAATGATATTGTTACTTGAAAGATCATTATTTTGTCACTTCATTATGAACACAGTGCATTACGCACACACAAGGTCACATTTAATCGTTCTATTAAGTGTAAATACAAATGAGTGTTTGGAGTAGGCCCCTACATTATCCAGTGAAAAATGTTGAATTACGATGTTAAAATGGGGAATTGCAGATACAAGTTAAACATTTCACTAAGATAAGTCGATGCGGTGAATAGGTCAAGGTCACAACTTTGGAGAACAAAAATATTGACCTATAGGCCGTAAAATACGGTACCCTAGGTTCAGCACAAATTGAATTGGACTATATTTTCATATTATGACATTCATTTAATTTCCATATTTTTTAACCACTAAATAATTGAGACTAAGATAAGTTGGCTTTGTCCTTCTCTGTTTATAACTATCTACAGTTCAATCACGCTTCCCACAATCATTCTGTAAAACATGTAGAACTTGACAAGTGATAAGAAATACATGTATAAGGTTTTATGTGATATGTTAATGTTGTCCATTGTTGTTTACAATTTAGAATTGAATGTTTTGTTCTGTAAGTTTTGATCTTGCATTGTAAAAAATATTTTTCTGCAGTTGTTTTTGTTATTTTCATTGATGTAAGGGATCATGCATGACGACATGTACATCTAGAGTTTAATGAAATATCTTACAGTAATACAACGTTAAAATTGTATTGTAAAATAGATTTATGCGAGATTATTTATGTTAGCTGTTTTTTCTCTGTCTTAGACTTACAAGTGTTTTTATCACAGATATTTATGATTATTGTCTAATCTAATTGTCTTATTCACCGCTGTTCATTGTTTTAAATATTGCATAAAAAATCTAGATGTACAGAGAAAACAGCTATAGCCTTTAAGACACTTTAAGTTCTATATACATGTTGTATAAACCCATGCTAAAATGCTAAGAAATGGTATTTTAGTTAATTATGTTCTCTTATAGTTATGTTTCGCTTATCTCGGATTTACCAAAAATTTTATGGAAAGATTTATTTTATCACTAGATGGTCATTGAAATAAAACCTGTAATATAAAATATAAATATATATATATATATATATATATATATATATATATATATATATATATATATATATGTATATAAATAATAAATATAAAATTGTAGAATAGAATATGCGCACACAAACTGTTTGACTAAAATCGTACAATGGAATACTTCCCGCAAACTGTCTGACTAAAACTGTACAATGGAATACATCCCTCAAACTGTCTGACTAAAATTGTACAATGGAATACATCCCATTAACTGTCTGACTAAAATTGTACAATGGAATACATCGTATAAACTGTCTGACTAGAATTGTACAATGGAATACATCGTATAAACTGTCTGACTAGAATTGTACAATGGAATACATCGTATAAACTGTCTGACTATAATCGTACAATGGTACAATTGGTAAAATTGTTGAATAGGTATATTCCACAAACTGTCTATATCAAATTATCCTCTTGTACCTTTTTCATGATCTTGTCATGTCAGATATTTATATAGATTGTAAACTATTTCACAATATCACAAACTTGTTCACAGTGGCATTTTTGTTTTCATTTATTTATTCTTATGTCAACAGAATGTATGGGTCATTGTCTGCAATCGCCTGTGATTAACTATAGACTCATTAGATGTCATTTTTTTTTAATTAAATTGGAAGTGAAATTATATGTTATATTGTAAATTACATTTTAAAATGTAAATTTTCTCATTGACTATCAGATTGTACAATTTTCCAAATATCTTGAACTGATCAATTTTATAGACATGAAACAAGTCCCATATATCATGCATATATCATTAGATTTGCAAGTAATTGCTTCAATCTTTGTGATAGTTTATAACTGTTTTATAACAATAAACAATCAACTGGTCATCAGTATCTTTTTTTCTGTGATTGACACCTATACTATACAATTTCACCAAAGAAACATTAGAAAAGATTCAGCATTGTGAATATCATTAGGAAAGATTCAGCATTGTGAATATCATTAGAAAAGATTCAGCATTGTGAATATCATTAGAAAAGATTCAGCATTGTGAATATCATTAGGAAAGATTCAGCATTGTGAATATCATTAGGAAAGATTCAGCATTGTGAATATCATTAGGAAAGATTCAGCATTGTGAATATGACATTGTCTCTGGTCGCATGTACTGTGATTTTTATACCCTGAAGATCCTGGCATTTTGGTCTGTCGCCAACTTTTCAGCACAGAAAAATATAATGTTGCTAACCAAGTTAATTACATCTCTCACCCAACATATCAGAAAATGAGAGCAATGAGAGGTCAGATTGGGAGCAAGGGAAACAGAATATTTTTTGACCTTTGGTCAAAATTTCAGTCGTCCGTAAGATATTTATTTACCAATATTGTTCAAACTCAAATTTCAGTGAAAGTCAAACATTTGATATTGCAGTAGATCTAAATGACATTTACAAAAATGTGAAAATTCGAATTCTGACTTCAGTCTAAGATTGCTTCTTGCTGCTAGAACAGGAAATTGAATAAACATTCTTATGAACTGAGACAAATCATATAGACTGTAATTATCAACTGAGCCACCCTGGGTAGTCTATAATTATTGAATGAGTTTATGTGAGTAGTGGTAATAATCAACTAAGCCACCGTGAGCAGTCAGTATCTACCCTCTGAGCCACCATAAACAGTCTGAAATTATTTTAAATTATGCCACTGTGTGCAGTTTGCAATAATCAATTGATCCACCCTGGAATATATGATTATGTCCCCAAACGAAGTTTAGGAGACATGTTGTGTTTGCTGTTTCTTATTCTTCTTCTATCTTTCTGTGCCAAACTTGTCCGCGCGTTTTCTCAAAAACTACTTGACAGATTCCAATGAAACTTCATATGATGATAGGATGGGTGTGCAGATGTGCACTACGTATGGGATGTCATCAAAATTAGTGTCTGTGGCAAACGTGGCTTCTAATTGGTCAAGACTTGTCCACATGTTTTCTCTGAAACTACTGAACGGACTGTAATGAAACTTCATATGATTATAGGTTTGGGTGTGCAGATGTGTGTTGTATGTTGTGACGTCATAAAAAGATGGCATGTGTTTAGTTACTGTCTATAGCAAACTGAGGCTTGTGATTTGTCAAAATTTCAACATTGTCAGATTTTGATGAAATTTGGAATTTATCGGTATCGAGGGATTGCAATTTCAGTGGTGTTGGTTGTGTTGCCATGGTCAAAATGTTAACATTGTCTGATTGTCATGAAATTTAAAATTTACTGGTACCATCAATTGCAATTTCAGCCTTACAGTTTTTATTTCTCAAAACTTGTGAAGTACAATTGCAGATTGGTATGTTATAAATACTGGCTGATATCTACACAACTCGCTCCACCATTTGGGGGACATCATTTAATGGTACCCTGTTACAATTAGCCATTGTGAGCAGTCTGTAATTTACCTCTGAGCCACTGTAAGCAGTTGTTAACCATCAATTATACCACCAAAAACTATAATCATGAGCCACTGTGACTTGTCTGTGATTTTCAACCGAGCCAGCTGTAATTATAAACTGAGTCATAATGAGTCATCTGTAATTATCAACTAAGCCACTGTGAGCTGTATTTTATCAACTGAACCACTGTAAAATGTCTGTAATTATCAACTGAGCCACTGTGAGTAGTCTGTAACTATCAACCAGGCCACTGTGAGCTGTGTATTTATCAAATGAGCCACTATGAATTGTCTGTAATTATCAACTGAGCCACTGTGAGCTGTGTATTTATCAACTAAGCCACTGTGATCTGACTGTAATTATCTACTGAGCCACTGTGATCTGACTGTAACTATCAACTAAGCCACTGTGATCTGACTGTAATTATCAACTGAGCCACTGTGAGTAGTGTATTTATCAACTAAGCCACTGTGATCTGACTGTAATTATCAACTGAGCCACTGTGATCTGACTGTAATTATCAACTAGGCCACTGTGATCTGACTGTAATTATCAACTAAGCCACTGTGATCTGACTGTAATTATCAACTGAGCCACTGTTATCTGACTGTAATTATCAACTGAGCCACTGTGCGCTGCGTATTTATCAACTAAGCCACTGTGATCTGACTAATTATGAACTAAGCCACATTGATCTGACTAATTATCAACTGAGCCACTGTGATGTGACTGTAATTATCAACTGAGCCACTGTGAGCTGTGTATTTATCAACTAAGCCACTGTGATCTGACTGTAATTATCAACTAAGCCACTGTGATCTGACTGTATTTATCAACTGAGCCACTGTAAGATGTCTGTATTTATCAACTGAGCCATTGTAAGCTGTCTGTTATTATTTATCAATACAATCAGAGACTTATAGTTGTTTATTTTCTTCATACAGTATTAATAAACAAGAAAACATTGCATGAGATTATAAAACATGTAAAAACACTCCACTTAAAGAGTTATATGTAGAACTTGTACAATTATACAATTTTATACATAACTATAAAAGATACCTTATAAAAGCATTAATAATAGTTTATCTACGAGCGCAAGTCTGGTTACATCATATCTACAAATGATAATAACTAATATCATATTGTAATATAGTGAAATATTTTTATGTAAAACTTAAATTTTTAATACAAAATTTCTATATTCAAATGTTTCCATAGTTTACAAACTTGATGTAGTTTGGACTTACCACATAGCATGTATCAGTCCATCAGCACATCTGATGTAAGTCAGATCTGCATGGTTAACTGTGTACACTGTGTGATAAGTAGGAAACTAAATACCATAAGTACCGCCATCATATTTTGTATAATTAGAGTGCTAATTAACATTGATAGGGCCTAGCACATTTGGTTAATCTTATGAACAGACTGATACCCATATAAGTATTACAAAAGTAATGGTATGAAAGAGCTGTGTGGTCATGATGCTGTAAAAAACATCCAGTGTCAAAGAGGGAAGAGACATGCACACAGTTAGGGAGGAAAAAGATGATCTGTGTTGCCACCAGGGAGCTTAGCTCCGGAAAGGCACTCGGCATACAAAATATTACGCTGTTTTGCATCAAGTGATAAAACTGTTAACTGGAAATTCTGGAGTTGTTCCTGCTTTAATCAACTGCCACAATGACTAAGTACTAGTAATGCCACAATAGTGTGTATGTCAGTGTGTGTGTGTGTGTGTTTGTGAGTGTATGTGTGTGTGTGTTTGTAAGTGTATGAAATACAAATTCAAATTTTGTTTTATGCCATACTCAACAATTTTTCATTCATATGGTGGCAGCAAGTTTTTCTTGGTGGACAGGAAAACCTGGTTACATTGTACCCAGGGAATAGAGTTCAAGAGACCAGCAGCCTTCTGCAAGTAAACTGGTAAACTTTCTCACAAAACCAGCTGAGGTTCCAGAGAGAGATAAAGCCATGCTGACTAGGGGTGATCGATTTCATATGATATGATATGATATGATGCTCTATCCACTTGTCCATGGAGATCACTTAATGGTGGACAAAATCACCATTACCATGTACCTGTAAGGTAAACTGGCAAACCTTCTCACAAAATCAGCTAAGGTTCCAGTCAGGTTCAAACAATGATGATTAGTTGTGAGATACTTCACCACTGAAGTGTGATACTTTAACCATTAGCCATTGATATCCCTCTAAAACACTTAGCAGAATCTGATTTGGAGGTCTGTGTATTGATTAATCCCAGTGGTTCTGATTATGATAATGACCCAATGACCCTGTAGAAAGTCTTGCGGCATAGTTGAAATGAACCAAACTGATTACATACAAAGATATAAGTGATCATCAACACATTTGTAAATCACTGGATTTTATACACTACAGAGCACATAAACTACTGGTTACATTTTTAAATAGTCTTCTACTAGTGTGAACATGATAATATCTCACAACATATATCAAGACAATGAACTGACCATTGACAATTATTTAAAAAGTCTTTCTTCACAACATACCGGTATACACCACTTTAAATATACAAACAAATAAAACAAACATTTACAGAGTATTGTTGACACATTATACATCCACAACCAGTGAATTCATTATTAATTAAAGTGAGCAATTACAAAGCATTAAAACCTTAACCAGACAGATGTAAACAAAAATTATAAATCCACCCTGGTTCACTGGTTCGGGACTTATAAGGAGAGGAAACATGACTCTTTAGAAACATACATACTTAATACATCAAGTCATTTTTACGTGTGTGTGTGTGTGTGTGTGTTGTGTGTGTGTGTGTTGGTGCCTGTGCATGCATGTCTATGTGTGTGTTTGCATGTGTCACTGTGTGTGTATCTGTGTGTGTTTGAATGTGTTACTGTGTGTGTGTGTGTTTGCATATGTCTGTGTGTATGTCTGTCTGTCTGTCAGTGTGTTCTAGATGTACCAGTATGTTAAACATAAAAATCATTTAAACCAGAACAAAATAATTAACAAAGTGAGCAAAAAATGTCAAGGTCAGATCTTATATGCCCTTGCCTCAAATAGTTTGGCTGTACAAATCCTTCAATACTAGGTACAAAAACAAGCAAATTAAAATGACTTATGACTGATTATCATTAATATGTGGTTTCGCATTGAATTGTGGGATCATAAATGGCATGCATAAGTTTTAGTTTGCACAACTTTCATCATTCAAGACAGATTTCAGATAAAAACACTCCTCCTGATTTTGTATGATGCAGTGTTTTCAACATACGTCAAAAGTGTGGCGACTATTTAAAGCATGCAATAACATTGCATTTGATTGGTCAGATGTATCCAATCATGCCGTATGAATCAATGAAAACATTAACATGAAAGGAAAAGGATTATACTGTCCATGTTTAGCCGCCTCCAAATAAAAACGAATATCCTACAAGCTATTTTTTTTAATGAATTGTTTATCAACTTTAATACTTCATTTAAAATATATTGTTTGTTATTTACTTCTTGAAATCTAATTTGCCCCATACATCAATGAAAATCAAGCATTTACATGTGTATAAAAGATACATCAAGAAACTTTGAGGACAACAGCTATGATGTCATAATTGAGAAAAGAGCTTCAAAAAGAGTACAGTGTTTAAATGGGGTCAATGGTAAATGTCACAGGCACCTACATAAACAGAAAAATCAATTTTTCCTTAAACTTTGGGACATTGTTTCTTCTTCTGAATAATCAATAATTCAATTTTAACCAAACGTGGCAGGAACTATCACTATGGGAAGCTGAATAAAGATTGCAAATGAAAAGGGGCTATGACTCATAGGGGCTCCTAAAAGGAAAAAATCTTGGTATGATCTTTATGATCTGCTTATTCTCACTGTAAAAATACATTTCACTTAGGTGATACCTATGGCCCACTGGGCCTCTTGTCTCAGTTATACATTATAGCCCGTAATCCCTAAAGTTTGGGGTATGACTTTGATGACTATCATAAGGTTCAAAGTCACAGAAAACATAAAGATCTTCAGCAAAAATTCCATGACAGATCACACAGACATACATACACACAAATACAAACACACACACACACGCACACACACACAAACACACACATACATTTAAATAGAGTGGGTTCATCAAAAGAGATAAAAAAAAAAGTACAACCAGTAAAAAGGTGATGAAAAACTTAACACTGGGAATGTGTAAATTGCAAAATGAAATAAAAACTGCATAATGGATAAGGTGCAAAGGTATAACAGACTTCACACTTTTTACATATTTTTATATTTTTTTAATGTCTGCATGATCATTTTTATTATTTTTTATAGTAACTGTGTTTATCAACACGTGTAATGTCAATCAAATGCTACCATATCATCAGACACAAATCTTTACATATCAAACGGCATCGTAGACTTTATATGTACATTCCTCCTGGCTAGCTGGTAATTGTAATGGCTGCCCTGCAGATAAAAAATATTCATACAATTATATCCTGCTGTAAATTTGAATCATACTTCCTGTAAACAATATTTAACAGTTTCATTGACACCTTATAACTGATTTTAAGTCATTACCAAAAACAAGCTTCTGTAAAAATAAAATGTTTACCTTACCACCGAACAATCTGTCAAAAAGGATGTTTGATGTAAACAAACGTCTGGCTGACAAAAATTTAGCTGACTTACCTGTGACACTACCGGGACCCTTTGGTGGCACAGGTGAGTATTGGTCTGTATATTGTAGTGACGAATACGGAGGTGGATCAACACTGTACAGGTGTTTGGCTTGTGGCTCTGGATTATGCCGGACATTTGGTACCGAGTTCATTTGAATATTTTGTGGAGCATTAGGTATCTGGCTATTCGGCTGTGGAGACTGTTGATCTACGTATTGAATACCTTGTTGTAAAACATGAGTGTAGTTTTCCTGTGTACCCCGACGATTCGCTTGTGAACGCTTTGCGATACAAATAATACATATACAAAGCAACACACCACCTGTGACACTTAGTACGATCGGTAATACGACTGAAGTACTATTTAAAGCTGAAAGAACAAAACAATACAGTAACTAATGACATCTCTCTGAACAAAATAAAAAAATGGAAATGCTACTAATCTTAAACAATACAGAAACAATAAACCGCTAGCTACAGCTACTAAACTGCTAATGTAGACCAACTGATGGACAGAAATCATCAATTTATAGGTATTTGCTTCACAGTTGGACTGAAAGGATTTCCTCAATTCCCTACATGTGACAAATTTAAACCATAAAATATAACTAACTGAAATACTGTGAACCTGCAAATTTTCGCAGAGCAGGAAACAAATAATGATACAGGACATGAAACAAATAATGATACAGAACAGGAAACAAATAAAAACACAGAAAACAAAATAAATAATAATACAGAACAGAAAACAAATTATGATACAAAACAGGAAACAAATAATGATACAGAACAGGAAACAAATAACAATACAGAACAGGAAATAAATAACAATACAAATAAATGAACAGAATAGGAAAAAAACAATAACAAAATACAGAACAGGAAACAAATACACAGGAAACAAATAACAACAGAACAGGAAACAAAAATGAACAATACAGAACAGACAACAAATGATAATACAGGACAGGAAACAAATAATGATACAGAATAGGAAACAAATAACAATACAGAACAGGAAACAAATAATGATACAGAACAGGAAACAAATAACAATACAGAACAGGAAACAAATAACAATACAGAACAGGAAACAAATAACAATACAGAACAGGAAACAAATAACAATACAGAACAGAAACAAATGGACAGGAAACAAATAACAATACAGAACAGGAAACAAATAACAATACAGAACAGGAAAAAAATAACAATACAGAACAGGAAACAAATAACAATACAGAACAGGAAACAAATGATAATACAGAACATGAAACAAATGATAATACAGAACAGGAAACAAATTATGATACAGAACATGAAACAAATAATAATACAGAACAGGAAACAAATAACAATACAGAACAGGAAACAAATAATGATACAGAACAGGAACATGAAAAACAAATAACAATAAGAACAGGAAACAAATACAGAAACAGGAAAAATGAAATAACAATTACAGAAACAAATAATAATACAGAAACAAATAACAATACAGAACAGGAAACAAATGATAATACAGAACAGGAACAATAATAATACAGAACATGAATAACAAACAAATAACAATACAGAACAGGAAATAAATAACAATACAGAACATGAAACAAATGATAATACAGAACAGGAAACAAATTATGATACAGAACAGGAAACAAATAATGATACAGAACATGAAACAAACAGAACATGAAACAAATAATAATACAGAACAGGAAAAAATAACAATACAGAACAGGATACAAATGATAATACAGAACAGGAAACAAATAATAATACAGAACAGGAAACAAATGATAATACAGAACAGGAAACAAATTATGATACAGAACAGGAAATAAATAATGATACAAAACAGGAAACAAATAATAATACAGAACAGGAAATATATAATGATACAGAACAGGAAAACTGCATCCAAAATATCAGTTTTGAACACAGATAGGTGGAGGAGAGAACCTACTTACCCAGGAAGAGACGACCAGTCTTCTGTAAGTAAACTGGAACCTGTGTTGACCAGAACTGAGAGACTCTATAGTTCAAAGTGTGATGATGCTCTGACCACTCAGCAGTGACCGTGCTCTGCTACTAAAGCTAATCATGAGCAGCATTTTACACATCTTCAACACAAAATTGCAAATGTAACAACAAATGCAAAATACAAATTCAAAATCTTAAACTTACTATCATCTCCATGATCAAAGGCAGTGACTTTTATTGAAAAGTAGCTTCCACTTTCATAGTATGTTGTTGGTTCTATTCTGATGACCAGGGCTTGATAGGTATCTGTTGTGCAGATTTTAGAAGGCATGGAACCACAACTATATACCTGTAAAATATAGGATTAAACATCAAGTCATCCATAAATCACAGAAGATTTTGACACCTGTATTATATAACATCATATTAGTATCATTAGTCATACATAAGTTATACAAGTCAGAATTATATAAGATGTGATTATAGCACATGTACCAGTATTATATAGGTCACAATCATATAAGATGTGATTATAACACATGTACAAGTATTATATAGGTCACAATCATATAAGATGTGATTATAGCACATGTACCAGTATTATATAGGTCACAATCATATAAGATGTGATTATAGCACATGTACCAGTATTATATAGGTCACAATCATATAAGATGTGATTTTAACACATGTACAAGTATTATATAGGTCACAATCATATAAGATGTGATTACTATAGCATCATTTTTAACACATGTACCAGTATTATATAGGTCACAATCATATAAGATGTGATTACAGCACATGTACAAGTATTATATAGGTCACAATCATATAAGATGTGATTACAACACATGTACCAGTATTATATAGGTCACAATCATATAAGATGTGATTACAGCACATGTACCAGTATTATATAGGTCACAATCATATAATGATAAGATGTACCAGATTAGGTCACAAGCACATGTACAGCACATGTACCAGTATTATATAAGTCACAATCATATAAGATGTGATTACAGCACATGTACAAGTATTATATAAGTCACAATCATATAAGATATGATTACAGCACATGTACCAGTATTATATAAGTCACAATCATATAAGATGTGATTACAGCACATGTACAAGTATTATATACATGTAGGTCACAATCATACCATTATACTCTTGTGGTAGAATTGACATTAAAGGCGACAGACTGGACTGTTAACAATTCTTACTGGACTGTTAACAATTCTTGCGTGCGATTAATATGCAAATAAGTTTTGGTAAAGTTTCTCTTAGCCTACTGTGTATTGGCAAGATCTGTCTCTTAAATTGGACATAGAAGTTATGTCATTCCTCATCCATATGATCTTAACAGATGAGAAACTTGCAGCAGTCTTTGAAGTTGGGAAAATGTTTTATATGTACAGGTATTGACCTAGAGATTTAAAGCTACTGATAGGAAGTATAGTGTATATGCCCTGTCGCATAGAAATTTAATGTCGATGAAACAATGTTTATAAGCACAAGATTTCATAATCATATCGCTGATCTATGTAGTTTGTTTCATAATAAATAAACCATCAGTACTCATGTTAGGCCAAATATCTGACCTGATTTTTAGTTACATTTTTGTAAAACCTAATTTTACCGAATTAAAAAGTATTCAGTATATTGAGTGTATTATACCTCATTTAAAATTACTATTGCCATCAACTCGTATCAGTACTTTCAGAACTTTGATTATTATTGGGAATACCTTGATTGTTTTCTGCTTTAGGCAAAAACCTATACTTTGCATAAACGCCAGTCTAAGCACATTCTGTGAAATATTAGGCCTGACTGTGAACATTTTTAAGGATTAATTGTTGAATGAAAATGTGAAAGAATTGTTAGATTTGCTAAACATTCAATTTAACAAGTGTAATGATATTCTGTTGGTACATTCAACACACCGCAACATTGTGCATTTCATGTTTTACTTTTAGATATGAGTACATGGAGTACTGTAGGCTTTTCCCTTCAACACAATGTTCGGCCATGAACAGCCTCTCAACAGGGATTCATGAATGTTCTTTTCAAAATTCCTGTAGGCCTAACGTTATTTCAGATATATCTTAATAACATGTTTATACTAAAATACAAATTATTTCAGCAAAGAATCTTGAGGAAGGCAAATTTTAAGTCGTGTAAACAGTTTGTGTACTCTGTAATATTACCAAGATCTACCCACATAGAAATTTGCATTGACGGACGTAAGTCATGATTATAACAGAAATTAAAATTATATTTTTATCGTTGATATTTAATATTTGTCTATTTACCAGTAGGATTTTAAATATATGATAAAAACAACAAAATATGGCAAAATCTGTATCACATGCTACATTAACCCTCGACCAATATCATCCCTCGGGCTGATATTGGAGTCTCAGTTTGATATGGCACTTGATACAGATTTTGCCATGTATTATTCTCTATGTATTTATATCATTGAAAACCATATGTGCTTAATCTAGCAAATATGTATGTGCTTTAATCTTTGGATATCATGTGTTTAAACAAGAAATATGTATGTGTTTTAACAAGAAATATGTATGTGTTTTAACAAGAAATATGTATGTGTTTAAACAAGAAATATGTATGTGTTTAAACAAGAAATATGTATGTGTTTTAACAAGAAATATGTATGTGTTTAAACAAGAAATATGTATGTGTTTTAACAAGAAATATGTATGTGTTTTAACAAGAAATATGTATGTGTTTAAATCATTGGAAATGTGTTTAAACAAGAAATATATAGAAATATGTACATGTTTAAACAAGTAAGAAGTATACATGTGTTTAAATCATTGCACATCACATGCATTTAAACAAGACATAAGTATGTGCTTAAATCATTGGATATCACATGTATAAAAACAAGACATATGTATGTGCTTAAATCATTGGATATCACATGTATAAAAACAAGACATATGTATATGCTTAAATCATTGGATATCAAATGTATAAAAACAAGACATGTATGTGCTTAAATCATTGGATATCACATGTATAAAAACAAGACATGTATGTGCTTAAATCATTGGATATCACATGTATAAAAACAAGACATGTATGTACTTAAATCATTGGATATCACATGTATAAAAACAAGACATGTATGTACTTAAATCATTGGATATCACATGTATAAAAACAAGACATGTATGTACTTAAATCATTGGATATCACATGTATAAAAACAAGACATGTATGTACTTAAATCATTGGATATCGCATGTATAAAAACAAGACATGTATGTGCTTAAATCATTGGATATCACATGTATAAAAACAAGACATGTATGTGCTTAAATCATTGGATATCACATGTATAAAAACAAGACATATGTATGTGCTTAAATCATTGGATATCACATGTATAAAAACAAGACATATGTATGTGCTTTAATCATTGGATATCACATGTATAAAAACAAGACATGTATGTGCTTAAATCATTGGATATCGCATGTATAAAAACAAGACATGTATGTGCTTAAATCATTGGATATCGCATGTATAAAAACAAGACACGCATGTATAAAAACAAGACATGTATGTGCTTAAATCATTGGATATCACATGTATAAAAACAAGACATGTATGTGCTTAAATCATTGGATATCACATGTATAAAAACAAGACATGTATGTGCTTAAATCATTGGATATCGCATGTATAAAAACAAGACATGTATGTGCTTAAATCATTGGATATCACATGTATAAAAACAAGACATGTATGTGCTTAAATCATTGGATATCACATGTATAAAAACAAGACATGTATGTGCTTAAATCATTGGATATCGCATGTATTGGACATGTATGTGCTTAAATCATTGGATATCACATGTATAAAAACAAGACATGTATGTGCTTAAATCATTGGATATCACATGTATAAAAACAAGACCCATGTATACGTTTAAAGTATTGGGTATCACACGTATAAAAACAAGACACATGTATACGTTTAAAGTATTGGGTATCACACGTATAAAAACAAGACACATGTATACGTTTAAAGTATTGGATATCACATGTATAAAAACAAGACACATGTATACGTTTAAAGTATTGGATATCGCATGTATAAAAACAAGACACATGTATACGTTTAACGTATTGGATATCACATGTATAAAAACAAGACACATGTATACGTTTAAAGTATTGGATATCGCATGTATAAAAACAAGACACATGTATACGTTTAAAGTATTGGGTATTACATGTATAAAAACAAGACACATGTATACGTTTAACGTATTGGATATCACATGTATAAAAACAAGACACATGTATACGTTTAAAGTATTGGATATCGCATGTATAAAAACAAGACACATGTATACGTTTAAAGTATTGGATATCACATGTATAAAAACAAGACACATGTATACGTTTAAAGTATTGGGTATTACATGTATAAAAACAAGACACATGTATACGTTTAACGTATTGGATATCACATGTATAAAAACAAGACACATGTATACGTTTAAAGTATTGGATATCACATGTATAAAAACAAGACACATGTATACGTTTAAAGTATTGGGTATTACATGTATAAAAACAAGACACATGTATACGTTTAAAGTATTGGGTATCACATGTATAAAAACAAGACACATGTATACGTTTAAAGTATTGGATATCACATGTATAAAAACAAGACACATGTATACGTTTAACGTATTGGATATTACATGTGTGTAAGTATTCCATATAAATGAAGCAGATAATATGTTATTTTTTTAAACAATAAATATGTGCATGTTTAAAACATTAGATAATCTGATATACATTTATACATCCAAAGAATTAAATAAAAATTAAAATTGTTTCTCTTACTTTTTGATTTTTTGGATAATCTGATTCATCATCCATTGTTGTCGTCATATCAATCCCAACTTTGACAGCATAATTGCAACTTAAAGAAAATGTTGTTGTTTCCATGCATATGGTGTATTTATTAAATATGCTGAGGGTTTCTGGTTCAAATTCTATTTTGCATCCTTCACTAAGTTCTGATCCATCCCAACTGGCAGTATTGGATTCTCCAGCAAATATCTCATATGTCCAATACGTGCTCCTACTGCAGAAATTGGCATCTATTGTAACTGAAATGAATACATTAAACTGGCATCTATTGTAACTGAAATGAATACATTAAACTGGCATCTATTGTAACTGAAATGAATACATTAAACTGGCATCTATTGTAACTGAAATGAATACATTAAACTGGCATCTATTGTAACTGAAATGAATACATTTAACTATCTAAATTTTAATATACAATAGGCATCCAAGTTACTGCTGTTCAATTGTAAAGTTTTGAAAATCAACTAACAAACATATTTAAAAAGCATGTCAATTATTGTTGTGGTACATAACTATTATTAAAGAGGAAATCACAAAGGAAAATGTCCAACAGTTGATGAATGATCTAAAAACATCTCACAAAATTGTGTTCTATATAGCCAAAATCATGCAAAGCCAGCTACTGGTCCTAGCCAGCTACTGATCCCCGACCAGTATAGCAATTGTTTGTTGAGAAAAGCCAAACTGAAAATGTAAATAGACAGAGATTAACACTGACTAGATGTTGTATAACGAAACCTTCCTACCATCTGTCTGATGTAAGCACATTTAGTAACACGTGTATGGTGCTTATACATATACATAAAACAAGCAGGATCTTCCTGTAACTGTGTGATATAAGCACATTTAGTAACACATGTATATAGTGCTTACACATATGTATAAGACATTCTTCCTGTTACAATGTGATGTAAGTACATTTAGTAACACCTGTATATAGTACTTATGCATGTGTATATAAAACATCCTTCCTATTACATGTACTGTCTAGTGAGATTAAGCACATTTAGTAACATGTGTATGGTGCTTATACATATGTATGAAACAACCTTCCTATAGTGCTTATTCATGCGCATAAAACAACCTTCATGTTAATGTGATGTAAGCACATTTAGTAACATGTGTATAGTGCTTATACATATATATATATAACAGCCTTCCTGTAACTGTGTGATTTAAGCACATTTAGTAACACATGTGTATTAGTGCTTATACACATGTATATAAAACAACCTTCCTGTTACTGTCTAGTGAGTAAGCACATTTAGTATTAACACATGTGTATTAGTGCTTATATACATGTATATAAAACAACCTTCCTCTTATAGTTTCATGAGAGTCAAAACATCCTATAAATAGGTGTGCCTTATTAATTTCTGTCCAAATTCTGGCACTGATCCCTTCAAAAGCATATTCACTGTCACTGATTGATGGTAAGCAAGGGACTTCCATGAACAACCATTTGTCCAAACACTTGGGCTAATGTGATAGTCATTTTACTACCCAGGAAGTGTACAGTACACACAGCAGCCTACATTGATAATTATTTCATGAATGTGTACCTACATTTTGTAGTATGTGTAATATGTCCAGTAGACTATACTTACTAGGATCTGTGGTGTATTTTCCAACAGCCTGTGGTAATATATAATATATAGGCAGCAAAATTTTTAACCATGTAACTTCTGTTGTAAAGATATTCATCCTCTGAATATGACAATGTATTTCCTCTTCAAGTGATCAATCAATAATGTAGTTTATACTGCTTACACATGTATCTATCAATACTGAAAGAGAAATTGAAAATACAAGTTATAAAAAGTCACTGCTACCTTCTTTTATCATATTTTCTGTGTGTTATGCAGCTTCATAACAGATTACATAAATATTTTATATGTAACACATATAATATAGCCTAGCAGCGATTTGATTGGCTAACATGCAGCAAACTGAAATACTTTTATTCACTACGTATGCAGACTTCATTCATCTGAAAGTTGGCAATGACATCACTTCATTCATCTGAGGGTTGGTGATGACATTACTTGGTGTTTGTGACATAACTTTAATCTGAATGGGGACAATCGAATAAGATATGTTCTGTAGATGATTTTAAAATTTTAAACATCTGACAAAGTATGCTTAGATGTAAATAATAATTTAAAATGTGGGCTAAATGTATGCATTCAAATATAAGCAATATTTACAATATGTCTTGTGCAATTATTTCTGCGTAAGTATTTTACCTATCTGGAACAATTTGATCTACTCAACAGAAAGGAGAATATAGATTTTCATCCCCAGTCATCATAAAATACTGTTTATATTGCATAAGTTTGATCATATGATACAAAGAATCTGTCATGAGTTTCCATTCATATCACATATGTGATACAAGTTTTTAAAATTTTCATTTTGCGAGAGGCTCGCAAAATGGAAAATTCATGTTTCTTTGCTTGTTTGTTTGTTGTTTTAATGTTTAACGTCCCACTCAAGAACCTTTCACTCATATAGAGACATCACCAAATGCTGGTGAAGGACTTCAAATTTTGACCTTACTTACAGCCATTGAGCAGTGAGGGTTCTTTAACGTGCCAACACCTACTGTGACACAGGACCTCGGTTTTTACTGACTAGTCTGAAAGACAGGAAACCAACCTGTGGAAAATTCATAACGAGTATCATAAATGTACTGATGTGAATGGAAACTTGTGACAGATCATATATATATATATATATATATATATATATATATACATCATGACATAAACATGTATAATCAGTAAAAAATATTGATAGACATGATTAAACTTAATAGATAGATAGATAGATAGATAGATAGATAGATAGATAGATAGATAGATAGATAGATAAATAGATAGATAGATAGATAGATAGATAAAAGATAGATACATAGATAGATAGATAGATAGATAGATAGATAGATAGATAGATAGATAGATATAGATAGATTGATAGATGGGTAGATAGACACACAGACACTGAGACAGACAATTAGATAGATAATAGATAGATTGCCAGACAGATAGATAGACAGACAGACAGAGACAGATAGACAGACAGACAGATTACCTTATACCATGGTGTATAGGAGAACAATAACAATGTTTACACTAGATAAACCTACTGCAGTAGGCCCTTACATCTAGTCATCAATGAATTTCAACATCTTAAGACTCAATTTCACAATATCAATTTCCGCATGTTTGTAATAAACAAAATCATAAGTACATTGATATATGCCTTAATATTTACCTTTGCTTGTTTAATTGCACCTGACTTCCAAAAGCATTTTCTTCACTTGTCTTTCCTGTACGGAAAATATTTTTAATGAAGTGGGACAGACCGTTCATCTGATGTTAGGGATTACATATTTTATACAATGACCCTGTCATTGATTGCATTAAGCGCGGTAACTCTTGTAGTTGTTACATAGAGTTATCTTTCTTAGTTCGTACTCGACAAGAACAGGGCGCACCTGCCATTTGGTCGTGAACATCGTATCTAGTTTAACATATATTTATTTCATAAGATAGAAACAGTTTACATAATTGTCATATACAAAATTAGTATCTACGCTTAGATCTAATTTGTTAGTTTGTTTTTATTTCATAGATTTCCCTCTACAATTAGAATTTATTCACTCAGAAACTCATTGTTAGGGATGTCAAATTTAATTTTGGTGTAATTTGGAATTTAAGGTCAATCATGTCCACTTGTTTATACAAGTCGAATGAAAAAAACGCAAACTTTTGAAAATATTTTGGAAAGACATTATGAACAACAACAACAAAAAAGGAAGAAAAAACCAACAACAAAAAACACACCAATTCTAAATTTATAATTTATTTTATGTATCCAAACAAAGTAAAACAGATTTAGAGCTCACTGCATTCCTTTGTTCCTCGGGAAATGTTCATACTATGTAGAAGAAAAAAACGTTAAAAAGTAGAGAGAATTCATAAATATTATGGGGTTAAAGTGAAAAGCCCACCACTGCGATTAAAGTCGTTCATTGGATGAAATCAAGCACAATAAAATAATCCATTCTAGTATATTTTCAGAATTTTCAAAATAAGTGTTAATCGGAGTATACGAAAGAAAACATAAATGCGGATTTTTTTTAAAGATTAGATTGTTTTATTATAGATCAATGAAGAATTCAGATAAGTATAAACTTTAATATTTTGATAATACATAATTTCAATCTGGATTGTATCTAAAAACACTAAATCCCCGGTGTTGAATAGTTGTAACCAGCGCCGTTATTATAATGGAAATAAAATAAATCTTTTGTTCATAAGAGTGCTTATTTCTTATTGGTTAGTGTAAAACACCAATCAAACCTAATAACGCACAACGCTATGTCATATTAAGTAAGCGCTTACATTACAAGTTAATGAACTTGTCTGCTTCTTTAGACTATAAGTAACGAGGTGAATTATCCGATCTAAAACGAACTGATGTTTTCACAGAGCTTGACCTTTCCACTGAACTCGAGAGCTTTCTATGTAACATTGATTTGCGCCGGGTGTGGTATGCTAGCAGATGCGCTGACTCCTTCCGGGCACCTGATCCCATCCCGTTTGGGATTCGCAATTGTTCTTCATGTTGAGACCATTTGCATATCCAATTTGTCGTATTCTAACGGACTTGGAGTTTCGGTTATGATTGATCCATTGGTGCTTCTTCATTTGACTAGGCCTATATGTATTGTATATGACTACAGACAAATACATGTACATGTATATGTTTATGTTGATGAGTCGTAAGGCTCAATGCAAATGAATGAATAAACTGAATGAATGATATAATGACATCTTTCAGTTTGTTTTCTGTAGTGCACCAGAAGAATAAACATCTATACATCTTGTTTGTAAACTTGGGTGTTTTGCTTCCCTTGGGTGCTTTATACGTGGAACATTGGACGTCAAAAATCTAAACATAAATAAAAGATAAAAAAAAATTTGGAGCCATCCATAGCTGATTTTTAATATCTTAATTTTTTTACCAAAATATTCTGAGTTGGACTCTAATAATGTTTATTCGACGCAATTCTTCACCGTTTTGTGTATCTACTTTATGTACATGGCATGTTCCCTGAGCGAAGCGCGCAGCGAGAACGTTGCCATTGCGTAAATATCGCGAATAATTTTGTCATGGAGCTGTATGTGTTTTTATCATTTTAAAATTATATTTTCCTCTAAGATGAATTCAAATAAAGTTCTGGTGAATGGTAATTCTGTAAAGTGATATAAGACATGTCATTTATTACCTGTCCTACTAATAATTTATTTACCTGTTTACCTGGCAAGCACATATTACATTCTTACATAGGTCCCAACTGGCTAAGGCCGAAAAGTTCATGTTGGATAGCTAGTACGAGTAGTCTCCCGTTACAAGAACAAAAACAGCCCATAAACAATCGAGTGTAAGTGTCGAGTTGCCTGTGTGGTTTGAACCGCTTGTGCAGCCAAATGGAGGTTTCTCACATCTCAGAGAAAGGCACAGCGGTTAAAATGTGTATACGATGGTACTAAACTAAGAAACAAGTAATTTACATAAGGTAAGAGCTCTAAATTACCGACAAAAGGTGTGTATAATTATGTATTCGAACCCATCTCCGTCGCGTCGCCATTATTGTACAATTTATCATCTGTGTGTGTAGTATTGGATGATACAGGTCGATTATCTCTCTCTAAAGCATCCATACTTGTTGTTTGTATTGTATTTCTAACTTTGTTGGAATATAGTTAACAATGAAAACTGAAATCGCTATATATAATGCTTTACTACCGCGAAATTCAAAGAGGAATTGAAGCACAAAATTAGGTCATCGCCTTCCCTTCCGAATAGTTCACGCCAAGGCCAACTTCTTGTTGGGCATGGACGATGTGCTTTGTTAACAATATATATTATCGCCTTGTAAGGTTATTTGTTGTGTGTTTATATATATATATATATATATATATATATATTATCGCCTTGTACGGTTATTTGTTGTGTGTTTATATATATATATATATATATATATATATATATATATATATATATATATATATATATATATATATATATATATATATATATTTATTAAGTGGGCAAGTTTGCCAGTTTTCTTGTGGAAGGTCGGTGGTCTTTACCCAGGTAACCGGGGTTTCTCCTCCACCAATAAAAACTGGACGCCATCATATGACTGAAAAAATCAAATTATATGTCAATTTGGGGAAATTGCAATACAAAATTAATGTCACCAGCGATATATAAAGCTAATATCAACTTTATATATCACTGATGTCACATTGTGATTATGTCACTTTCACCCCAATTTCTGGGAATCTGTATCGTTTTGCCACCCAAAGTTAGAGGACCACAGTTATCGTGAAAGGGTCTATTATTTTTTTCATATTATGGTTGCTGTCTGTGGGAATTTTTTTCATCAAATTTAAAAAAAACATGTATTTTTCATTGGGCATAGTGCCAAATATTGGCCCTGTGGATACTGAAGAAAAAGGCCTGATAGGTATATTTATATAGTAAAACTTGCTTTAGTGACCACCTGGTCACATAGATGCCTATTGTCCCCAATCGTACCATTTGTGTACAAATCAGCCTCAATATAAGGACCACCTCTCTATAAAGATCGATTTTCTTGTGTCCCTCAAAGGAGGTCGTTATATACAAGTTTCACTGTATATCTGATATGCAATCACAGGCACTTGTTTCTATCAATGGCCTGAATGAGGATACAGAATTATACAACACACACTTTTTTACCTTCAATGTAGCACTTAACAATTCAAAATTTCAAAAAGTTTTTCGAATTTTAGATAATTGAAATTTTAACTAAAACATAAAATATCAAGTATCTAAAACTGTTTTGGAATTTTAGATTTTTTACCAAAAACCTAAAATATCAAATTTCTAGAACGGTATTAGAATATGATTTTTTTTACCTAAAATCTAAAGTATCAAATATCCAACACTGTCTTAAGTTCTTGGATTTTTAAAATTTTAGATTTTTGACATTTCAGTGTTCTAAAAATTTGAACAACGTATACGTATTAAATTATTCGAGTGAATGCAATCCTGATCCTCGGACTGAAAGTGAATTTATGACTTACACCATCCTCAGTAGGCCAATTTGGCATTTTCTTTATTGTTTCATTTAAAAAGAACTCAAAGCATGGAAGTAAGTTATTCTAGCTTTTTTCATTCCCGTTTGTCTGGATTTGCGGCTCAATTTTTATAACGATGCACATTCAAATGTTTATTTTAATTGGTTAATGAATGGCAGTTGTAAGAAAAAGCAAAGATAATTTCCTGGTGTCTTTGCTAAAATGAAAGTATGAATTCATTACACAGTGCTATGTCCCACACATTAAATTAACACTACAGGTGGAGGTTGCCAGATAAATATTTGGTGGCAGCTGGATAAAATATATCTAACTAGCAGCTACAGACTTAACACTGATTTTCATATTATTAGCATTGCAAAATTTTTAAGGCTGGCTTATCCTTCTTAGTTCTCGTGATCAGGGTGTTGGCATCTGCATAAACGTAGCCCTATATATACAAAATGTATTAGCATACCCTAATGAGTATATGTCATAAGTTTACTTTCAGTTGCTGATCCTGATCACTCGGATGCTTTAACACATTGTTTGTTAAGCTTTTGGAACTTTCAAATGTCAAAAATCTAAAATTCCAAAAATGAAAATCTCCAAAACTTGATATTTTTGGTTTTTAATCCTGAATCCTAATAGTGGACTTTGCCGTTCTTTGAGATGAATGAGTTCATATTGTGATCATAAGTGTCAATGAATTAATCAGATGCAAGTGAAAAAGTGTAAAACCTGGGTTTCTCAAGCAATTTTCACAAAATATATAGGAATTTAAGAATTTTTATGCTTGTGTATATCTCTTTTTTGTTATTGTATATCAATCTAAGTAGTAAATAAGGAGACAAAAAATTGAAAAAAACTCATATAATGTCATATAATGTCCCTTTAAAACTGGTGATGTTGTCGCATGTTAGTGAAAAATTCTTGATGGGATTATTTAAAAAAAAAAAAGACCAAAACAAAACAATGAAATAGTAACAGTGCATGTCTAGAAGTGCATGCCATTGGTATAAATATACAGGAATGTTTATCACTAGACTCCACAAAATGATAAAAAAAAGTTCAGAAATACCTCAGAGAGTCCTCAACATCTGTTGCAAGTTCTCTTGCTATATTAGATTGGGCCACTGTGGACTCATGGTGGGTGTGACCAGTTAACAACCAGTCAACCAGCCTCCATGGCACCTGATCCCAACTCTGGATTTCCAGAGGTCTATTTTTGTCCAATGTTCACCAGATCTGTATATTTCCTAGACATCCTGAAGATTTATACTTTGGGATGTCAAATTTTTGTATGACGACATCCTTTATATTAAATTTCTCATCTTCAGTATGAATTACTACACTAAAAAGAACAAAATTAACTTTAAGTCAACAAAAGCCACAGTCTCATGGTGACCTGTTGGCATTGTCTTTTGTCTGTCGTCATACCTCACCCGTTGTTAATTTTCAGACATTTTTACTTCTCAAGATTGCCAATGTTTCATTTTATCCGAACTTGGCAAGAACTACATATATTCTTATGTGAAGTTAAATAAAGTTTGTGAATGAAAATGACATGTGATGATAAACTAGCCACTAGTTAGCAGTTCAAATTACAGAGGGTACAGTTTTATAGAAATGGCTTATTAACTCAAAACTGATGGACAATTTGTATACATAGATACATATGTATACATGAGAAAGTTGTTAGGAATTCTTATGGACCATTGTGACAAGTTTCAGGGTAACAGAGTCGAAGTCACAAGCAGGAACTCTCCTCATATTAAGCCACATAAAGTTTGCAAAAGAAAAGGGGCTAGTAGCAATAGGGAATCCAAAAAGGGCCAAAACACGGTACATTTTTAAAAATCTTCCCACTTTAATTATATATTTTACCCAGGTCACCATTGAGGTCAGCTTCCTGGATGGTTCTGTTCATTGAAAGAAGCTGGAGTGTCTCTTCTAAGATGTTATAAATATGTAGTACATATTAACTGGACAATGAATGATATTTGTACAGTTACTAGAATATTTAGAAATGCTGTATGTAAATGTATACTTGCTAACTTTTGCCTTGGTAATTTTCCTTCTTTTTCGAAAGAAAACTATTTACCTGGTCTTAAATTCACCCTTTTAACCATTGTCTTGTAGTTGACATGTATATTGGTGCTTTAATTATTCAGCTTGAAATTTTGCTTCCATTTGAAGTCCGCCCTCTTATCTAAGGATGAAAATAGCGAAAATAGTGAGCAAAAATTACCAGGTAAACAGTAAGATACTAACATTTAATTCTGTGCAATTTTATATATAAGTATCATTTTCAATACAGAAAATCTGTATATGTTAAGGTACAAAATGTATAACATGCTGAAAAATAATTTATTTTAATATTTGAGTTAGATAATTAAAGTTATAAAGTGTCAAGACATATTTCAACATCATTTTACTCTCTTTCAGGTCCTGAAAGGTGACAGCAATCCATTTATAAGATGACGCACATAGGGACTGCATCACCACAAGCGTTGGAGATTATGGATGAAGAGGATAGTCCAACAAATGTATCTTACAGATCTGAACCGAAAGGCATCCTAGACACTGTGATTGGTACTGCGTTCAAGAGTCCAAATGTCAATTCTGAAGAGGAGAAAAACTTAAATACAAACAACGATTTAAACTTGGAAGAAAAAAATGGTATAGCTGTTGAAATTGACAACTATGATGAGATGTCAAAAGATCGGACAGAAATAACAAGTACTGGTGCTGAGATGATACAGAATCTGAGTACGAGTACATGTACTGAGAAAACACAGAATCTAAGCACAAGTACAGGTGCTGAGATGACATCTGATCCAAATACAAGTACAAGCACTGAGAAAACAATGAATCTAAGTACAAATGATGAGAAGTCACAGGGTTTGAATACAAGTACACGTGCTGAGATGTCACAGGGTTTCAGTACAGTTACAGGTGCTGAGAAGTCACAGGGTTTCAGTACAACTACAGGTGCTGATGTTGATCTGAGGTATCTCCAGAATGATGGAGGCATGCAACAATCTTCGGAATTAGACATTTCTCCACAGGAAGAGAGTTCATCATCAGAGAAAGAGTCTGAATCCGAGTCTGATGAGGATACTGATGACTATAATGCAGATGAATATAAGTTGTATGGAAGCAGGCCAATGTCATTACAAGCTGCTGATGTTATACATACTGAAGGTCAAGAAAAGGGAGATAAATCTGATAACAACAACCAACAAACTCCAGATGATGCTTTGATCGAATCAGTTTCACAAAAAGACGAAACTTCAATTAGTCATCAAATGGGGGGGTCTCGTAGAAGCAAAGCCTTTAAAACAAAAATGACATTTCGAAGATGCAAAGTTACGAGTGATGATCCAGATAAGTTGAATCAGGAATGGTCGGTGATGGCATCAGATGACAGCGATGATTATTTAGATGATTTACAATACAACAAGACTATAAACTGGCCAAATGATCAGAACGATGATAATGAGGATCATAATAGATCATTGTATGGAAACCAGATATTTGAGACTCAGTTTTCTGCTGAAGATATTGATAAAAGAATAAAAGAAGTAACAGGTTTTGAACACTTAGGTGTAAAACACCATATAGATGATACATCAGGGGAACATAGTTTATCACTAACGACAGCAAGGGAGATAACTGAATCAGCACTTGATTACTTCCAAAGAGTTAGTTCAGCAGCATTAATTTTACAGAGTTCTCAGAAAACTCATGTCAAAACTAAAAAGAAAAAGAAAAAAACGAAATGGACTGAGAAAAATATAAAAATAATTGACGGGAAAAAATGGCGAGAATGTGGAAAATGTGCAAAACTTTTCAAAACTAGGAGAGAAATTCGCGAACATAATAAACTGCACAAAAATGTTGAAGATATTGAGCCTGATGTCAGGATAATTGATGGAAAAAGATGGCGGGAGTGTAGTGAATGTAAGAAATTATTCCGTACTCGCAAGGAACTAAGAATTCATTTTCGTATTCACACAAACGAAAAACCATATGAATGTGAAGTCTGTGGTAAGGGATTCAAACAGCTGGCTCACATGAATTCTCATTTGAAGATTCACTCTGGTGAAAAACCTTATTCATGTGAAATTTGTGGAATGAATTTTAGTGAAAAGTCTAGTCTGAAAAGACATATTCGTCGTCACTTAGGGATCAGGCCATTTAAATGTCAAATTTGTGGCAATGAATACTACACCAGTACACTTCTTAAGTCACATATGAATGCACATTTGATCAAAACTGGTGAGATAGAGAGCTTTACTTGCCATATTTGTGGGAAAAAATATAGCAGAAAAGAAACTCTAAACAAACATTTGAAAATTCATGACCCGGAGAAAAGAATACGCTGTGAGATATGTGATGGAACATTTCTTACTCATTCTCATCTCAAAAGGCATAAGTTGACACATTTAGACAATGTTCAGAAGTCTTTTTATTGTGGTGAATGCGGTAAAGAATTTTTGACAAGTTCTGGCCTAAAAGCTCATCTCCAGACACATAATACAGAAAGAAACTTTAAATGCGATCACTGTGACTGGGCATTTAGAGACAAACAATCTCTTACTCGACACATTGTCATTCATGATCCAATTGCTAATATGGAAAGAAGAAAGTATAAATGTGAACAATGCGATAAGTTGTTTGTGTCACAAGGCAATTTGACGGAACACATGAAATCACACAATAAGCCAGCGGATTGGCCATTTAAGTGTGATATTTGTAAGAAAACTTATAGACGCAGATCTTACCTAAAAAACCATATGTTGAACCACGACAGTAAGCCACACAAGTGTGAAGAATGCGACAAAAGCTACGCTTTTAAGAAAAGTTTGATGGAACATATCAAACATACACACACACCACCACCAGAGGGATCAGAAAAATTCTGTTGTCCCGATTGCCCAAAATATTTCAGTCGTAAGGATTCCCTTACAAGTCACATGAAAGTCCATTCAGACATGGCTGTGTCCTGTGACATTTGTAATAAGAAATTTGTGCGGCCTTCAGCTTTGGCCACTCACAGAATAAGCCACAGTAGCGAAAGAACAAATTGTTGTGTGATTTGTGCTGCCGCATTTAAATTCAAGAAAAATCTTAATAGGCACATGATTCAAGTCCATGGTGTAAATCCAAAAGAATTTGCCCAAAGTTTAGCAAGGAAGGAAATGGAAAGTAACTCAAGTGCAAATGCACCAAGTTCAGATACAGATATCACGAAAATAGTAAAAGACAAGTCAAAACAGAATCGTTTAAAAATCAAATTTATTTCTGATTCACAGAAGAAAAGAAAGGCTCTAGAAGATGATCAACTATCTGCTGATGCAGATGATACAGAGATATCGGGTGACGAGGACAGACTGGCCGGGAATACCTCAACAATGAGTGAGAGGTCAGCTGATGGACATGACAGCAGTTTTATGAGAGAATCGGGACTAGAAGACAAAGATAATGAAGATGTGGATATGGAATCAAGTGATAGCCAATACAGTGATATGATCAACAGCGATGAAGATGAAAATATTCAAATTCTGAAAGATAAGGATGATTCTGCTGAACAATTTCTGTCTAAAATTCAGTTTGAAGAAAGTTTGGATCAGGACCAAACTTACTCTGTTACAAATTATAACAATAATATAACAGACAATGATCTGTCAGATATATAAATGTTTTGTAGAAATATATATTTCATTTTACTGCCATTTGTTTTAACAACAAAGTAACCTAAAGTAAGTCTTATGGTTTTGTTTATGTATTTTTTTTTTTGCTTTACCATTACGGGTCATTTTTTTAGTAATGGCAGATTCAGTTGTTCAGTGTAGTATTTCATCATTTGAAAATACATTCTTCAATGATACTTTACAGGGATTTTCCAAGACCGTTATTGGGTCTGGTGACTGGAGCCATTCCCAAGGAGAAAATAGCTGGTATTTACTTTGTAGTGTGCAATATGTAGTAATAAACATATAGGGGATATATCTGTATACTTTGTATGTTAGACTATACCATTCACACAAGGAATGTTTGATACATTGTGTATATACCTGTTTATATATACTCTCTACTCATGTATGGTAGACTGTATCATTCACACAAGGAATGTTTGATACATTGTGTATATACCTGTTTATATATACTCTCTACTCATGTATGGTAGACTGTACCATTCACACAAGGAATGTTTGATACATTGTGTATAATATATACATGAACATATTATTGTTATAAAAGTATATATATATATATATATATATATATACATATACTTTGCATGGTGAATTATTTACAAGATAGGGAATGTTAAAAATTTATCCCTTAAAGCCCCAGCCACACAGAAACATGACCTTTGGTGAATAATTTATGAACCACGATTCGCAAAAGATCATGAAGTAGTCTCGTATCGTCATATTTTAGTCTTCTAACATTCTCTAAGGTGTGTTTAATGATTGCCATTTCTTTGTGATTTTTTGACTGCCCAAACAATCGCTAAATAATTTTTGTTGTAAGTTGTTCTCTAACAATTCCCAACTTTGTCATATGTGATTGAAAAAGAGTTGTAAACTGTTGTAGTGTATTCATAAAGTGTTCTCTTTGATGATCATTTGCAAATGATATGTGAATTATTAACAAACCAAGTACGGCAGACTGGCAAACTTTTAGTTTTAGCGACAAACTACTACATGTATGTGACATCAGATGATACGCCAGTGACAATTTACAAAGAAATATGACCTTTTAGCGAACAATAGTGAACCCTTTAACGACCATTTTGGACACTTTTGCATTCAAATTACGACTGTCGACAACTTTTGCAGCAACAGGTATAAATAGGGGTCAGGTGATAGGGTACACCGAATTTCTCTACTGTTCATTCAAACAACAGGAACAGATTATGGCTAGGACAAAAAATGAAGCTGATGGAAAGTCTACAACTACAACCCTGTATACATGTTTACCCAAATCTGATACAACTATTTGCAATTAATCCTATCATAATTGCTTGTTGTGATTGATTGCAAATATGTCCCAATGTGTCTCAAACAATCATAAGTGATCATGCATTCAGTCGCCTGTAGTTGTAAATATGTTGTCCTAACTTCGTATTTAATCGCTAATATTTGCATCATTGATGAGGATGCTGACAATGTACATATAATCTCTGTTTTTTGTAAAGTGTCGTCATGTTTGCAAAAGAAACTGATGTGAAATGTTTTTTTGTGCCTAAATTTGTGCAATTGTCTTATAATTGTTGCTAGTTATTCTCAAAGAGGTTGCAAACGATACTTCAGTTTTGAAAGTTTGCGGGTCATCGCCACCAAAATAGATCGCAAATGATTTATCTTGATTAGCTGCTATGTGTGACTGGTGCATTATACAATACATATATATACATGTACTTGGTATGGTAGATTTGTGTAGTAGATTATTGTACATTTGTTCTCTATATCTACATGTACATTTATATTATTTTTACATTCATACCATATTATAATCTCCACCAGACAGATATATTACTGATACAGTGAGACCAGTCTTTAGAGACCACATTAGATGACAGATGGAATGGCCACTTAAAACAAGTTCCCCTGTAATCCACTTATACATATATATATAATACTTTTTGTATAATAAATTTATTCTTAATTCTTGTGTACAAAATATGTAACAGAATCATGTTTTGCTTATACTACAGTAGAACCTTTCTTGAGAGACCGCCTGTCTTTTGAGACCACATTAGTTAAAAACAGAGGAACCTGTCTAGAGAGACGACTGTCATAATAGAGCACCTGTCTTGTGAGACCACATTTTGAAAACCATTTAAGTTAAAAACAGAGGAACCTGTCTAGAGAGACGACTGTGATAATAGAGCACCTGTCTAGAGAGACGACTGTCATAATAGAGCACCTGTCTAGAGAGACGACTGTCATAATAGAGCACCTGTCTTGTGAGACCACATTTTGAAAACCATTAAAGTTAAAAACAGAGGAACCTGTCTAGAGAGACGACTGTCATAATAGAGCACCTGTCTTGTGAGACCACATTTTGAAAACCATTAAAGTTAAAAACAGAGGAACCTGTCTAGAGAGACGACTGTGATAATAGAGCACCTGTCTAGAGAGACGACTGTCATAATAGAGCACCTGTCTTGTGAGACCACATTCTAAAAAAACATTCAGTTAAATAACCCTTCAAATAAAACCTCTGTTGAGAGAGTACCTGTTTTTAGAGACCAGATATCAGTGGCTTATGGGGTGGTCTCTCAAGGCAGATTTTACTGTATCTCTGTAAATAAAACCTTTGTTGAGAAAACAACTGTCTTGAGAGAGCAGATATCAGTGGCCAGTGGGGTGGTCCCTCAAGGCAGGTTCTACTGTATCTCTGTAATTGAAACCTCTGTTGAGAGGGCACTTGTCTTGAGAGATCACATATCGGTGGCAGATGGGGTGGTCTCTCAAGGCAGGTTCTACTGTATCTCTGTAATTGAAACCTCTGTTGAGAGGGCACTTGTCTTGAGAGATCACATATCGGTGGCAGATGGGGTGGTCTCTCAAGGCAGGTTCTACTGTATCTCTGTAATTGAAACCTCTGTTGAGAGGGCACTTGTCTTGAGAGATCACATATCGGTGGCAGATGGGGTGGTCCCTCAAGGCAGGTTCTACTGTATCTCTGTAATTGAAACCTCTGTTGAGAGGGCACTTGTCTTGAGAGATCACATATCGGTGGCAGATGGGGTGGTCTCTCAAGGCAGGTTCTACTGTATCTCTGTAATTGAAACCTCTGTTGAGAGGGCACCTGTCTTGAGAGATCACATATCGGTGGCAGATGGGGTGGTCTCTCAAGGCAGGTTCTACTGTATCTCTGTATATAAAACCTCTTGATAGATTACCTGTCTTGAAACATCACATTTTAGTGGTAGAAAGGGTGTGATCTCTCAAGGCAGATTTTACTGTTCAGTATTTAGATTTCACAAGTGTATATGTATGTTTAATTACTTGTATATATATATTGTACCACAAACTACTAACAAATCAGAAAACTTCATTGTGGTTTAAATTTCATTTATTTGATTGTTTTTGTTCATCAACAAAATTAAAACCATGACAAAATTTTACTTAAACTTTATTTTCATGTAGTTCATTTACAAATACATTGTATGTTTTTTAATTTCAACGAAATAAAATGGCAACAATTTATTTTATTTCTAAAACAACAAAATTTAATCCACAATTTTTTGGATTCTAGAGTATTATATTTACCATGTTTATTTAACTGTAAATCTTGGTCACATGTACCAGGTATCAGCATGTCCATGTATAATGCTGTCTAAGTATTCTAGGACAAGTTTTCACAAGATTTATGTAAACACACACACACACACACACACACACAGTAAAGGAAATGGAAGTTATAAGACTGGAGTATGATAGATTAATCATTTTGAAAAAGAAGTAATGTAGTGTTTTAGTCAAAGATTGGAAATTTTTAGTGAAAGAGGATCTTGGCTAGAGGTCATGTTGGTTTGTTTAAAAATTTTAGGGAAGAGCCAATGTAAGATATGAAGTGATGACTGATGAAGAGATGAGGCATTTAATGCTGTACATTTTTATATATTATATATTTGCATGAGAATTTTATATTTAATCCTTATACTTTTCATATTTGTACAAATAACTTTTATACTTATATAAGATAGATTCGGTTTATAACAAATTTCAGAAAGATGGTACTTGAAATTTTCAAACAATTTTTACTTTATCACATAATTGTCAATTATGTAAATTTTTGACAAATTATAGTTTGGAGGACACTTGTAGCTGTTACAGTGGAACCACCCAAAGAGACCACTTATGAAAAACCTCTTATCTTGTGAGATCATATTTCAGTGGTAGAAAGGGGATCACTCATTGGCATTGGTGAATCTGCAAAATTCTCTAAAAAGTTAATCATATTGAAATTTCTCATGACTGACCCTCTACAAATTCTTATTCTGAATGTTGATGTGGTTGTAATCTTATTTACAAAGTCGTCTTTACCATTAAATTTGAGTTCTATTTATTTTGTGTTACACAAAACATCACAGTAGATAAAAAGAATCAGTAAGATGCTAGATAGGTCTGCAAGATACCAACTTAATTAGTCAACTGCTGTGATAATTTATCTTTTTTATGAGTTATTGCCCTTATTGCTGAAACTGCTTCATAAGGTACTAGTATTCCATCGGGTTTCAGTTACTTTGAGCCTCATATTGGTTTTGTTAGTTACAACTGAAGTATGTATATATATATATATATATATATATATAAATATATATATATATATATATATATATTAGTAACATTATACCGTTCATTTAAATTGTATTGCATGCAAATTAAGAAATAAATTGTAGATATTTATAATTGTACATAAATATATATTATGTAGAGTTTGATAGTATCATTTACAGCTGTGTTGCAGAACTCCATTTTCTCTGTTTGTTTACACTTGAGTTACTCCGGTGACCAATAGTAATCAAGTCCTTGAGTCATAAAATTTATTCAATACTCAAGCCCAGCTAACTTGAAAACATACAGAATTTATTCTGCAACTGGTTTTATAAATCATTGACATACAGGTTACAACTATGAAATATTGTTGATTTGAAGAAAACTCTAGAGATATCAAAAATTAGATTCAGAATATACATAAATATTGATTACCATAATCAATATATTCTTCATTTTTAAAAAGTAATTAGTAAAAGTTGAACTCGAGTTTTGAGGAAATTTGATGACTATAGACCCAGTTGCTATCTGTCATCATGTGGATGTACATGATGCATAAACTTTTGGCAATTTTGGGGCATTTCTCATCAAATTTGGTATGTACCATCTATAATGTAAAATTAACAAAACATTTGTCAAACTACCTCAAATGCTCATACATCAAGTAAACCCAGTTTTGTAACCATTACAGGCAGAGACCTACTGTTATATTACCATTACAGGAATAGCAATCCTGTCATATTACCATCATGACATGAAAGGAATAGCAATACTGTCATATTACAATTACAGGAATAGCAATCCTGTCATATTAATATAATGACATTAAAGGAATAGCAATACTGTCATATTACAATACAGGAATAGCAATCCTGTCATATTACCATCATGACATGAAAGGAATAGCAATACTGTCATATTACAATTACAGGAATAGCAATCCTGTCATATTAACATAATGACATTAAAGGAATAGCAATACTGTCATATTACAATACAGGAATAGCAATCCTGTCATATTACCATCACAACATTAAAGGAATAGCAATCCTGTCATATTACAATTACAGGCATAACAATCTTGTTATATTACCTTTACAGGAATAGCAGTCCTGTCATATTACCATTAAAATCATACAGACATAGCAATCCTGTTATATTAATATTACCATTAGGCATAGCAATCCTGTCATATTACCATACAGGAATAGCAATCCTGTCATATTAACATTAAAGGAATAGCATTCCTGTCATATTTCCATTACAGGAATAGCAATCCTGTCATATTACCATAATGACATTAAAGGCATAGCAATCCTGTCATATTACCATTACAGGTTTAGCAATCTTGTAATATTACCTTTACAGGCATAACAATTTTGTTATATTACCTTTACAGGAATAGCAGTCCTGTCATATTACTATTATCGGCATAGCAATCATGTTATATCACCATTTGGCATAGCAATCCTGTCATATTACCATTACAGGTATAGCAATCCTTTCATATTACCATTAAGGCAGAGTAAATCCTGTCATATTACCATTACAGGAATAGCAATCCTGTCATGTGACCATTACAGGCATAAATGTTCCAGTCATTTTACCATTACAGGCATAGCAATTCTGTCATATAACCATTACAGGAATAGCAGTCCTGTCATATGACCATTACAGGAATAGCAATCCTTTCATATTATCATTAAGGCAGAGTAAATCCTGTCATATTACCATTACAGGAATAGCAATCCTTTCATATTATCATTAAGTCAGAGCAAATCCTGTCATATTACCATTGAAGGAATAGCAGTCCTGTCATACCATTACAGGCATAAAAGTTCCTGTCATTTTACCATAACAGGATTTTAATTCACTTAGATAAAAAATGGGGCAATTTTAGGGAATTGTTCAATTAAACATTAAGAAATTTTAGAGTATAGTTAGGATTTTTATGCTTAAAATGAACAACAGTTTACTTGCCTTTTTAAAGTCCAGTTACAGGACAGTTCTGTAACATTGGACTGCAAAATCAATGAAGCTAGCAACATTGTCACAATGACTAATTGCCTCGTTGTCTTGCAATTATCTGTATTATATTTATTAAGTGCTCTGAACTGTAGTTGAGTGAAAAAAATTAATTAATTATGTTTGATTGAGTTTATTCATTATGCATACCTACACCTGACAGTATTGTCATAGTCAAATTGACATTACATTTGTAGTACATCTCATGTTAGTTTCATGGATTTTTAATTCAATACTTACTGTCTAATCAGTATATTATCCATATCTTCTCTTGACAATGTGCAACTATGTCTGACAAAATTAATATTCTTAAATGATGAATTTTACCAGGGGACCATACACTGCTCTTACATTCTCACCACATGGACGAGTAAATTTTTAAATGGATTTATTTCAGGGTTAAATCAAGATTTTGACAGGTTTTGTATTAATTTGATTGTGACCCTTTTCCTTGTGAACTGAGGTATAGCATTGTCTGGAGAGGTATAGTCCCTGCCTCTTTGATGCTGCAACTGTATCTCACCAGACATCACTAGTGGTTCCCTCAGAAAAGGGCCATAAAAGATTAATGCATACTGGTCACATGCATGATGTAATATATACTGGTATATGTGTACCTGTGAATATACAGTGAAATCTGTCTTGAGAGACCTCTCATAGGAAAAACCACCTATCTTCTAATACCACATATTTAAAACCACTTTGTTTTATAAGCCTCTAAATAAAACTCTTTTAAGAGGCCACCTGACTTGAGAGACCACATTTTAGTGACATTTTGGGTGGTCTGTCAAGACATGTTCCACTGTATTGTAATAACTATACAAAGTAACACTCCTAAGTATTCCCAAGTCAGTTTTCAGTCTGGTCAAGTACAGAAGTGTGAGGGTTCTGCTGTTACATGTATTTTGTGATAGTCTGGTGGTTTTTACTTCTCTTCATGTTGCTATATAACATTTATCTATATTCACTCTAGTATATATTCAACATTACTCTATAATCGTAAATATTGATTTATATATGTTATAAATATATTCAGAAAAAGTTGTATTTTACCTATAACCATGTACATTGTTATTTACAATAAAAAATATTGATCCATATAATAAATATTAAAAATATTTTAAACAATTTTTTTTTTCCTTTCAGTAATGGCACACTAATTGCTTTTTAACATTTTCACCCCAAATATCTTATCGGCATCTTTTTATTTAAAAATCACATACCAAACTGAAAAAGTTTTAATCTTAAGGATGTCTAGGATACAATATACAAATCTGATGAATATTGGACAAACATGGATGAGAGGTGGGATCAGGTGTCATGGAGGAGTAAGCATCCCCTTTTTACTGGTCACGCAGCTGTGAGTTCACTGTAAAATTCAAATGAAATACAGTAAGTGAGGAATAAACAACGGAACAGGTAACTCAACATTTCATTAGGGAAACAGTAATTGTAAACAAGGTCATTATATCGACTGTAAAATTTGCGGAACACTGATATCAAGTATGATTCCCGATATTACTGTGACAACAACTTATCAGTTAGTAGTTTTCCTCTGTATATGAAATGCTCATATGTTGAACATGCCCTGGCATATTGGATTACATCTGATTTTTTAGCGGAGTCTGTTATTATATTGAATGTGGGATTGAAATCTATATTTTGTTAAATGTGATTGTCCTACTTGTTGGCAACTATATCGAATGATGGGTCAAGGTAATTTTGAGCCAACATTGAAAGCAACATCTCCTGCTTTTTATATGCCTGTCTTTGATAGATGCATTATGGTATACTTTTGTCCGTCTGTGAAAATCTGGCAATAACTCGTGTTTGATGGGATGAACACTTACAGAAATGTTTGGTTCCATGAAGACATCTTTGGATTTTAACAATATTGACTTTTGGTTTTATAGAGTAATGGCACTTTATTTGTTAAAAATTGGATGTGTCTGAAAATTGACTTTTGCTGTTCTGAAGTAATTGCATTTTATTTGTTAAATTTCAATAAAAATTTTACATCTGAAATTATATAGCCTATCATTTGCTATGTCAAATAAAAATTTTAGTTTCTTTCTTCGAATTTTAACCTTTCTGTTGCTTTATAAATATCAAAAGGTTCTAGGATGACTGACCAACATTCGAGAATATTTGCTTGAGTTATCCAACTCTGTTGTCTTCATGAATGATGTCGTTCTTGGAACATACTACTTTCATCAAGCACATCTGATTATGAAAATCAAATGCAAAAGAAAGGAGCGACAAACACAAGATAAACTTTTGGGGAAGATAGCCCATAGCAATGCTTTTTTTAGTTCACCTGGCCTGAAGAACCAAGTGAGCTATTGCTATGGTCCAGTGTCTGTTGTCAAATTTTTCTGCCTCTGTCCATTAACTTTACCAATTTAACAACTTCTTTTTAAGAACTACCGACAGGTTTCAACTAAACTTGGTAAGAATTTTGCTCCTACAAAGGGGGTTCAAGTTTGTGAACAAAAAGGGGTTCCTATAAAGATCTGAACTTTGTACATTTTTAAAAACCATCTCCTTGTGAACCAATGGTCATTATTCTTTCAAATATGGTATACATTATTGTCAAGTCAATATCTACAAAGACTGAATGAAAATTAAATTTGTTCATACACAAGCCTTAATTAAGAAATTGTTTCAAATGACATAGGAAATCACTATGGTTTTATACAAATAGCTTATTAACTCAAATTCTTAGGAATTATCTATAAAGGATCATTGTGTCAAAGTTTAGGGTCATGTGCTAAGAAGTCAAGATCACGCATGTACAAATGTAAGTAAACAAAATATCATTTGCATAGTCGACCAAATTTGTCAAATGAGCACCTTCAGGCCCTTTTCATCTCTTTTATTGATTTCTAACTGCATCCCCACAATTTTTATATACAATGAAATCTGGCTATGTCGAAATCAGTTATGAGTCGAAATTCTGTACTGTGTCAAAGTTGAACAGCCGCTCTAGATTTTTATGGATAGAAAAAATGTGTTAATTAAAATTTGGGTTACCACATCTTGAATTCCAGATTCTTATAGTAATAATGGCAGACACATGAATTTCCAGATAACGAGATTCCACTTTATATATATATATATATATATATATATATATATATATATATATATACACATATATATATATAGCTATCAATTTATATTTTATATATATATATATATATATATACACACACACACACAATTGCTAATGAAGCACTAGCTAGCCTCAATTTAAGAAAACAGGAATTTTAACGGGAAAAATTCAAATAACTGAATAGTAGTATTTGAAATATAGTGTGTACAAAAACAGCATTTCACTTTTTGTAAACAACATTTGTTACTGTGAGCACCTGCCATTGCTTAACTTCAGTACATGGATATAAACGCTAACCGTCCAGCCACAAAAGCTAGCTGATGGACTTGACAGTTAATCTGCCTATATCCATGACTGTTACACATTTTTTATTTAAAGTAGGCCTATTTATCTCACATAATTTCTCTGAAGACTGAATTGGAATTTTTCTTGAATATTTTGATAAAGAGGATGTGAATTCTACTTGAGAATTGGGAATATATCATAATTTTGGCTACAAATTTTGTGGAAATGTAAACAAACTGTATCTTATCACTCCTTCATTCAAATTTGGTCAAACTAGCATTGTTTTGTGACAATATTTACATCATCTAAGATGTAATCATGATTGATTTATATAATGTAACAGCAATCTGGTTGTCCATGTACATTTGTATGTGACCCTCGGGCCACTCGCTATTTATCATGTCTTACATGTACCAATATTCTAACCTGATCAACACAGACCATATTAGACTGGTCTAAGGCAACAAGAATAGGGCAATATTCTAACCTGATCAACACAGACCATATTAGACTGGTCTAAGGCAACAAGAATAGGGCAATATTCTACACCTGATCAACACAGACCATATTAGACTGGTCTAAGGCAACAAGAATAGGGCAATATTCTAACCTGATCAACACAGACCATATTAGACTGGTCTAAGGCAACAAGAATAGGGCAATATTCTAACCTGATCAACACAGACCATATTAGACTGGTCTAAGGCAACAAGAATAGGGCAATATTCTAACCTGATCAACACAGACCCATATTAGACTGGTCTAAGGCAACAGTTAAATGGGGCAATATTCTAACCTGATCAACACAGACCATATTAGACTGGTCTAAGGCAACAAGAATGGGGCAATATTCTAACCTGATCAACACAGACCATATTAGACTGGTCTAAGGCAACAAGAATAGGGCAATATTCTAACCTGATCAACACAGACCATATTAGACTGGTCTAAGGCAACAAGAATAGGGCAATATTCTAACCTGATCAACACAGACCATATTAGACTGGTCTAAGGCAACAAGAATAGGGCAATATTCTAACCTGATCAACACAGACCATGTTAGACTGGTCTAAGGCAACAAGAATAGGGCAATATTCTAACCTGATCAACACAGACCATGTTAGACTGGTCTAAGGCAACAAGAATAGGCCATACCATTTACATACTTAGGGGTATAATTGTAGTCAAATTGATGATGTCATTATTTATCATGACTATTTTGTATATGTAAAAGACACATAGTTATTGGTCGGTTGTATGGCTTGTCTATATCACATTACACGCGTAGTTATTGGCCAGTTGTATGGCTTGTCTATATCACATTACACGCATAGTTATTGGCCAGTTGTATGGCTTGTCTATATCACATTACACGCGTAGTTATTGGTCAGTTGTATGGCTTGTCTATATCACATTACATGCGTAGTTATTGGTCAGTTGTATGGCTTGTCTATATCACATTACACGCGTAGTTATTGGTCAGTTGTATGGCTTGTCTATATAACATTACTCAGGTAGTTCAGGGAATTTATAAGATGTAACTGCAACTACTCAAACTTATTTTTATTATGTATAATTTTCAGTTAGCCTTGTCAAACATAATAAAAGATATAAGCTCAGAATTAAGAACCCTCAGGTTTCAAAGGTGCTGCGGGTCATGTACTCTTTCACAGAATTTCACAAATTTTATTCTTTACTTATGTTTTTTATGTTTTGTTTGTTTACTGAAATTTCTTTCAGTAAACAAACAAACAATTCATGCATTGTTTTGAAAATGGCAAAATTGAGATGTCAAGTATGAGAGCTATAGATTACCATCTAGAATGCTATTCAAGTTTCTTATATAAATTATATAAAACCAAAGGCATAGATGGCCCAAAATATGTGTATTTAAAAATAGGCAAGTTGGCTGAGGGTCACCTTGAGGCCTCCAGCAGAGCCCTACAGTGAAGCCACTGAGGAGCAATCCTGATTTTGTCCCCCCCAAAAAAACCAAAAAAAAAAAAAAAAAAATCAACAGAACTAAAAATGTATAGAAAAGAAATATTCTCATAGTATTATAGCAGTGATTACAAAGTTTTATTAAAATCTAAAACTTCAGAGTAACAATGCTGCTACATCAGTACCTAATAAAATTTTTGTACATTTTTAATCATTTGCATAATGAGTGTTTCACACTGAAAATAATGTAGAAATTATCATATAATTTTAATTAATCATATGGAGATGTCACCAAATGCCTGTGAAGGGCTTCAAATTTTGGCCTATGTTCGGCACTTATGGCCATCGAGCAGTGAGGGTTCTTTAGCATGCTGACACCTACTGTGACATGGGACCTCAGTTTTTACTGTCTCATCGGAAGGACAGGAAACCAACCTGCCACCGATTTGTATATAAGTATTCTGGACATCCTGTAGATTTATACTTTGGTATCTGAGATTTTATATCATTAACTGATTTAAAAGGGACACTTGAAAAACCCATTGAACTGTTGTTTGTTTTGAGTTGAAAAGCCCTTGAAATTGCCTTTGAGTTTTGGAATATTTTAAAATGAATATATAAGTGAAGAACTTGTAGATTTTAGGATAATGCCTGAGATATCTGTATTTTTTTTTCTATTGCCTTGTCAACTTCCTAACAGTTTACTCTTTGGTATTTACTGGTATACCTTTAAATCAATATGCAAATATGATGAGTGGGATTGTCAGGAAATCGGGAAGTGGGATCAGGTGTCATGGAGGAGTAATTTAAGTATTCCTGTTCCATTGTATATACATTGTCAAATTGAAACAAAAACAAATTAGATATAACAGATCACAACTGGTGAAGATAAGTCAACAACTATTTTGGAAGCCGAGCATGTACATGTAACCCATCACTTGAATTCCTGATTGCAAACGATATACGGGTATGGCATACGTTGGCAATTATAAACGAACTATTCTAATGTTTGTAGGTGGCGCAGTAAGTCTCACGTGAAACGTTGATCATCAAAATCATGGCGAACGTAGGGATGTCCGTGATTGTTACACAAGCATTGCTGTTAATGGTTTTATATAGAGTTGGAAACTGCAAAAATGGAGTGCATGTGTTTGAAATAAGTAAACGCGAAGTAGAATCAATACAAGAATCGCGTGAAAATTTTCATTCTTCTAGAAAACGACGAGACACAGAGGACCAAAGGTGCAAAAATCAGGAAAATACGTTCTTGTCAGCGAATGTCAAATTAGAGTCGAGGGTATGCTTTTTTCAAGATTCAACAAAGCATTTATTTAACTGTACCGCTTTATGATTTTCAACCGTTAATTGATTTTTTTTCAGTGTAAATTCCATGATACAAATAAGGAACGCAATAAGGAAGTATATTCCAAGAATGACTTAGGTCTCACAGAGAAACACAAAAATCACAAGTCACAACAAAACATTGACTATGTGGGTGGAACTAAATGAAGAACTCTAAAGAACCGTAAAGAACTCTGAAAAACTCAAGCTAAATAAATTATTTGTTTATCGATAAACAGACAGAATTTCGGGTTCCTGTGACTTGACATGCAAAAAATACTCGCTATTTGGATGAATAATTACTCTTAATCTTATCTTTGAGAATCCATCATGTTTTAAAAATTTGTGATAACATTAAACGATGCTACATGATCAAGACATGTAATCGTCATTTATCTTAAATACTTATGATTCCCAATATCCACCATTATAATTCGAACTGAGGTCATGGAAATTGGCAAAAGAAATAACCAAGGCCCAAAAGAGGCAATTGCTTTTTGGCAGAGTTTGTTTGCTGCACATAATTAGGGTGCAAAAAACCCAACAGTTCTGGATCAGTTATACATAAATCTAATTTAAAAAAGATTTCTAATCACTTCCTTTTTCTGATATGATACATATATAGGATCAAATGCAACGAAATAGGGTCACCATGCAGATGATCTTGTAGATGTGTCATTTTTTACCAATGAAAAAGTGAATTACACATTTTTGTAAGCAAATTAATGGCAAAGAGATGTAAACATTTTTAATATTATAAACAACACTGGCTTGCCGAGGGTTTGTCATTCAAGAATTTTATCTTGATGATTGAGATTCCTATGTCATTCCCTCAAGGTAGAGGTTGTTTTTTTTTCTCTCCCATGTTTTAAATGCATGTATATGAATATTTACACAAATGAAATCTGACATTATGCACTGCATTCTAGACACAACAGACATACTACATGGTATAAATTATATTATGATGTCACAGTGCGTGTATCTTGTCAATACCCTAGGGGTTGACAAGGAAATCTTTCCCTGTTAAACTGGAGGAAAAATATGTGAATGATGGGAGAAAATGGTATCATACAAATGTACATGTATAAACAGTGTCTGTTGAAATAAATAATTTCCTTGTGAACAAATGAAAAATTTCTGTCAAGTTTAAGAACCCTTACAATGTACTGTAGCTTTTACTAATTTTATCAATGGGTTTTCCATGGGCAGGTTGCAGTGACTGAATGTTGTTTTGATTTACATGTATATACAGTGAAACTTGTTATTAACGACCTCCTTAGGGATGCAAGGAAACCAGTCTTTATAGTGAGGTGGTCTTTATATAGAGGTTGGTTTCTGCACAAATGGTACTATTGGGGACAGCAAAAAACCTTTGTGACCAGGTGGTCTTATACACAGGTAGTCGCTGAAGCAGGTTTTACATGTAAACAGTAAAAAGTTTAATACAATGTACATGTATGAACTGCACGTCAAAGTCATGTTGTCAGTTTAATTAGAGAAGTTAAGTGACTCACAAGTTTTGTGTCTTTATTCTCATGAATTAAATGACCAATCAACCTTTCCCCAATTTGGCCCATTTTGATGTAAAATTCCCAATTGGAAGGGTACAGAACCTAGTCCCAATGTCCCAAAAAGGATCTGTTAACCCTTGTGTGTGTGTGTGTATATATATATATATATATATATATATATATATATATATATATATATATATATATATATATATATATATATATATATATATACACACACACATTGAAACTTGTATATAGTGACCTCCTTGGGGACACCAGAAATTCAATCTTTATAGGGAGTTGGTCTTTATATAGAGGTTGATTTGTACATAGGTTATACAATTGGGAACAGCAAAAAACAGTATTTATGACCAGGTGGTCTTTATACAAGGGTGGTCACTAATGACTAAAGCAAGTTTTACTAGGGCTGTCATTGATAGACTTAATATCTATTTATCGATACACAAATTGATTTGATATGATAATCGATACTCTTTTAAAGTATTGATACATTTCAGTATGCATTTCAGAGGATGAATTTCTTATAAAATTTTCAAAATTTTCCATTTGTTTTACTTCATGCTATTGAACTATGTCATATAAATGATGTTTTCTTTGCAATGATTGGTTTTCATATTCAGATGATCAACTATACAATAAAACAACTAAATATTACAATTATTTTGAATGCATTCATAAAAGTACCAAGTTATTCGATTAATCTATAAATCGATACTTTTTACTTATCGATATAGAATTTCTCATCAATGATAGCCCTAGGTTTTACTGTACATGTATGTATGTGTGTGTGTATGTATACATGTATGTATGTGTGTGTATATGTATACATGTATGTATGTGTGTGTATGTATACATGTACATGCATGTATGTGTGTGTATGTATATGTGTGTGTGTATGTATATGTGTGTGTGTATATACAATCAGCTTATGATATTCTTACAAAGACAGTTACATATATATTGTAGATCACATGCAAAAGTTTTAGACATGTACATTGTAAATGTAATTAGGTCACCATGGATTAAGTTTTGGTAGACATTGTTATTGGTTCAAACATTGTAGCCAGTGACACAGATGTTTAAATATAAATGAGATTAATTAGTATGGATACTGGTACTTATAATTAATAAAGTTGCTAATGTGATATATAACGTAAATCATTGATGACCATTCATCTGTAAATAATTTGTTTGTTAGTTTGATATTTGATGTCTGTCATTACATGTATCAGTGACATCATCACATTAATTGAAAATTAATAAAATCTTATTATAGCTGAAGTCACACAGTTGAGAAGATTTTATGATATTGACCCAGTGTCAGGTGATCAGCAACTAAACTTGCATTCTGCCTTCTGATTCTAAGGACAAAGATTTTATGATATTGACCCAGTGTCAGGTGATCAGGATTCTAAGGACATCCTAAATGTTTCAGATGCAGAGTACTTGTTAATCTTGTATTTTTGGCCAATATGACAAGGCTGTTTTTGTTTTACCGTAGTTTATTTGTAATTGTTGTTGAGGTCCAGTTTACCTGATTATTCTGTCTAAACATTGACATAACTTGTATAGTATGTATGTGTATGTATTATGATTCTTATCACATACACTTAAGATCTTAGATTGCTCTTGTATTTTTTTTAGCAAAATTACCATTTTTGACTTACATGTACTGGTAGTCTATTTTCAATGCTTAGATTAAAAAGATGGGTGGATGGTAAAAATGTTGTTTGTGAGGTGAGCTTATTCCCATTGTAATCTTAGATTGTTCTTTTTTACCTTTTTATCCCAATTTGTTACAGTATAGTGAATTTTTAGATGTTTTCTGCACATGTGTCAATACAATAATGGTTAACAATAACAGCATGCAGATACTAGCTTGCACACTCGAGACTTAAGTTAAGAATCTCTTTAGACCAAGGTTCCACTTGTTTGGTTGGTACATAAACATGTGGTAAATTATTGTCTTTCAGTTAAGGTCCATATGTATGATGGGTGTGGCCTTTATTCCTTTCTGTGTTAGCATTAGTTCATAGTAGTTACCGGTGGTACAATTGTCCATCAGTTAAGGTATGGTACAATGTAGGTGTGACAATCATCCCTTTCTGTGTTAGCATTAGTTCATAGCAGTTACCGGTGGTACAATTGTCCATCAGTTAAGGTATGGTACAATGTAGGTGTGACAGTCATCCCTTTCTGTGTTAGCATTAGTTCATAGCAGTTACCGGTGGTACAATTGTCCATCAGTTAAGGTATGGTACAATGTAGGTGTGACAGTCATCCCTTTCTGTGTTAGCATTAGTTCATAGCAGTTACCGGTGGTACAATTGTCCATCAGTGAAGGTATGGTACAATGTAGGTGTGACAGTCATCCCTTTCTGTGTTAGCATTAGTTCATAGCAGTTACCGGTGGTACAATGGTATGGTACAATGTAGGTGTGACAGTCATCCCTTTCTGTGTTAGCATTACCGGTAGTTCATAGCAGTTACCGGTGGTACAATTGTCCATCAGTGAAGGTATGGTACAATGTAGGTGTGACAGTCATCCCTTTCTGTGTTAGCATTAGTTCATAGCAGTTACCGGTGGTACAATTGTCCATCAGTTAAGGTATGGTAGATGTAACAACCGTCCCTTTCTGTGTTAGCATTAGTTCATAGCAGTTACCGGTGGTACAATTGTCCATCAGTTAAGGTATGGTACAATGTAGGTGTGACAGTCATCCCTTTCTGTGTTAGCATTAGTTCATAGCAGTTACCGATGGGACAATTGTCCATCAGTTAATGTATGGTAGGTGTGACAGTCATCCCTTTCTGTGTTAGCATTAGTTCATAGCAGTTACCGATGGTACAATTGTCCATCAGTTAAGGTATGGTACAATGTAGGTGTGACAATCATCCCTTTCTGTGTTAGCATTAGTTCATAGCAGTTACCGATGGGACAATTGTCCATCAGTTAAGGTATGGTAGGTGTGACAGTCATCCCTTTCTGTGTTAGCATTAGTTCATATTAGTTACCGGTGGTACAATTGTCCATCAGTTAAGGTATGGTACAATGTAGGTGTGACAGTCATCCCTTTCTGTGTTAGCATTAGTTCATAGCAGTTACCGATGGGACAATTGTCCATCAGTTAAGGTATGGTAGGTGTGACAGTCATCCCTTTCTGTGTTAGCATTAGTTCATATTAGTTATGGGACAATTGTCCATCAGTTAAGGTATGGTAGGTGTGACAGTCATCCCTTTCTGTGTTAGCATTAGTTCATATTAGTTACCGGTGGTACAATTGTCCATCAGTTAAGGTATGGTACAATGTAGGTGTGACAATCATCCCTTTCTGTGTTAGCATTAGTTCATATTAGTTACCGACGGTACAATTGTCCATCAGTTAAGGTATGGTACATTGGTAGGTGTGGCACTTATCCCTTTCTGTGTTAGCATTAGTTTATAGTAGTTTGTACAATAGGGAACTTTAGGGTTAGCCTGGAATACCGTTATGATTCTGCATTTACTTGCGCCTTTTCGATTTTGTTCCTGATATTTCTTCCAGTTTTCATATTACCTTCGCAACATATGTAAAGTAAATGGAAATATTCTTATTTTTTATATTAGTGCATTAACTTTATTTTTAATAAAGAAACCCAAGAGACTCTTAAAACATACCACAGTGGGTAATGTTACAGTTTAGGAAAAATGTGTGGACAGACTGAGAATCAACCCCAGGACCTTCTGAACACTAGCAGGGCACTTTTACCCATTGCTCTCTCTCTTTCTCTCTCTCTCTCTCTCTTTTTCTTTCTTTCTTTCTTTACCTTACCTTAACTGTAAATAACGTTTAGGAACATTTTCATAGAAAAATGTACATGTAACTGGCGATTATAATATTAATATAATAACAGCAGGATTATAAAGGTAATCCGGGCTAACTCCAATGTTCCCTATTGTCCATCAGTTCTCTCTATTTAATCTAAAAAGGTTACATGGGCAGTAAAATGATATTAAATCAGTAACTCCTGAAAAACAGTGGACTCTTTAAATCAATGATATAGACCAGTTTGTATGTGTCTTTAGGGGTGAATGGGTTGATAATAGTAATATGGACCAGTGAGGGGAACTATAGGCTTCATTAGAAGTACATTGTATACATGTACATTGTATTTCAACTCTTCTTTTGCTATAAATAACAGGTAAAGCCGTACATGTGGTTTGCCTTGTGTTAAGGGCTTTGAGTAGTCATACTGCACATTAAATCACCTCTGATTGCACATGTGGTTGGACCTATTTGAAAATGTTTAGAATTGTTCAACAAATTCAGCTGGTGTTATAAAGATATTAAGACCCTCTAGTTTTGTGAATTTTAAAAACAGCACCAGATCTCATATTTAGTAAACATATTATAATAATATGCTTACTAAATATGAGATCTGGTGCTGTTTTTATATACACGTACACAATGTATGTCAGACTACATTCAGTATAAGCCAAGCTATAGTGTAAGTTATTTAGATCTTTTACCATGTAAACCGTATAAACTTAAATGTACAGTTGTACCTTAAGATTTGTGTAAATGACTTTATGTGGACTATTCTATTTCTTCATTAAGGTTAGTAGGGATTGATACATTACCTGTATTTGTGCACTCTACCGTTAGTATTGATTCTCAATTAGAAGATATTGAATGCATATAATATTCATGTAATCTGTTCAACATGTTCACATATAAAATAAGTCCAGCATAACATATTTTACATATATTTTGTATATGCACAATAATATCACTTTTAGTTGACTTCAAACTGTATAATGTATTGATTAATTGGTAGATGTACTTGTATTTAGTAAAACACCAATTGTAGAACTGTGATAAGCCAGGCTGGTCTATAATACATGTATTTGTATATATATACTACATCACATACATGTACAGTAAAACGTAACAGTATTATATAGTTACTGAGCCGTCTCCACATATAATGATATGTACATGTACCTTAGTGTATTTGATGCATGTAAAAACAACAAACACAAAAATGGCCAGTGAAGGGATGTGTTGACCTACATTTTGGTTTTTATACATCAGATATGGTATATTAAACATTTATTTTGATGATGCTATCTATAAAATTTGTCTGCGGTAGACCTATGCTAAAGTGTGTGTAATATGTACAGTGAGTCCTTATAGGATATTCACCAAACTAAGTACTGGTATATTTCATATATGTATATATTATATTTTTAGCTCACCTGACCAGATGAGCTGTTGCCATCACTTTGACGAACATGGCTGCTGTTACTACATTAAAACCTGTCTTGAGAGACCACCCAGTTTGCCATTAAAATATGACCTCTCAAGACAGGTGGTCTTATTTTAAAGTTAATGTAACCAAGTGGTTTTTCAGAATGTGGTCTGAGAGGATAGGTGATCTTTCATGAGAGTGATCTTTCAAGACAGGTTTCACTGTATATGATTATACATTACATTGTATATACAGTGTTAAATATGTTCCTGTATGGAACCCTCTCAAAATGACAGCACTAATTCATAACTGCACCAAAGGGGAAGAGACCCATTGATCTTTTTCCATCATAATCCTACTTATTGCAGTAGCTGATCTTTGGTAGATCTAATTTCTCTAAAAACATTTTTCCAAAACACAGATTTTCTTCCTATCTCTTAATAATGTTTACCACTGGCTTGCCCCATTGTCTAAGGTGTTTTGTGAAGACTAAGGTCATTTTCACAAACACACACGCAGGCACACACACACAAACACACACACACACACACACAAACACACATGTACATGTATATAGGAGGTGCATGTGTATGATTATATTTATTTTTAAATGAGATTTGAATTGCTTCATGAAATATGTTGTATGTACATGTATATGTAATATACATGTATATGTGCATCACCTGTTTTTGCAAAATGTTTGTAATTTTTTTTGTCTGAAAATGAAGAGTATTCCTTACAAACACTGTAATGTATCATAATTTTTGCATTGTCATGATGAGAATATGATTCGATTCAAGACAAATCTGAATTTGCTAACATTTACAAAATTCTTAATGTACATGTAGAATCTACAGGATATTAATACTTTGTTCTTCCCTTTTTTTCAGTTTCGCTTTGAAAATGAAAGCAAGTTCACTATGGCTCTTGCATGGTTAGGAAATAATGGGGTAAGTGTATTGTATCTTATTTCATAAGTGAAAAACATCAGTGTGTCAATTTTTGTTAGAAATAAATTGGAAACATATGCTGATAAACACTTGGGTATCAATTTAAATTTCTGTAAATATAAATAGAAAGAAATATATGCTGATTGATTAACTGTTTATGAAGTACAAACATATATTACAAAGTTACAGAATACTTTGTAACATCTATTTGTATGAGGTTTTATGGGTGTGTCTGATCTTTATTAATGTGTGTACAAATATGTATTTGTATGGGGATGCAGTGCTCTACAATGTGACCAAATCACTTGCAAATGTGACCGTTTTTAAGGCAAGGCCTTATTGCTAAGACAGGCTCAAAATCGTCAGCAACCCCACTCAAAAATCAATGTGCCATAGGATTTGCCGAACTACTACGAGATTTAATCATTAAAATACTTCTTTGTGCCTGATTTGAATCTTGTTTCATTCGCATACTCTCCTTATTACACTAAAATTCAACAATGAAGACAGTCGAAAATGCTGTGATGAATTATTATAGTTACGTGATATAGGACGTTTGTTGAAAAGGGGAATTCCCTTAGTTCAGCTTGCCGATTTTGACATTGATACCCATTTTAATTTGCATTATTAAGAAACCGGAATCGATCATCATTTCCTTTTTATTCATACAACATGAATTTTTACTTAACTGATAGATTATTCAAGTTTTCAAGCTTACTCATGGAAGTAATCATAGACAAACTCACAATTAAACTGTTAATGTCCGACATAGAGTAAGATGCTTTCCTGGTGTGATGTAAATTCTGTTCATTCGTGAGAGAATAAAAGACCAGTTTACTCGATCATGGTTCTGATTGGATAGCACAAACATCGATGCAGCTAGCGATTGCATTATTCCTACCAGTAATAGAGTTTAAAAGTCTAGCCAGGTGGTTTTAGTTGATGTATCCATATTGGCCATCGCTACCACGGGTGTTTCGACCCTAAATCAGTTTGAACTGATGTTTAAATTTATTTTTTAACCCATTTCATATTTGAGACATCAATCTACATTTATTACTCCATTTTTAAATACCAAATAACAATGTAATTTTAAGGTTTATAGTCTCCCGTTAATTTCTTTAACAATTAACAGATGATGTCGTACTTAACTGCGCATTATTAACTGTGTAAAATGTAACAATCCTAACATCACCTAATAATGAAACCGGTTGAGTTTATTTCGGCGTTGTGATTTTTTATTTATCAAAGTACTTGTGTGAATCATTTCAATATATATGTATGTATATATATATATATATATATATATATATATATATATATATATATATATATATATATATATATATATATATATATATATATATATATATATATATATATACACACACACACACATATATATATACATACATACACACATATATATAAATACATACATACATGTATATATATTTGTGATTAAAAGTTCCTGGCTGGCTCGTAGAATTTTGAGTTCACTGGCCATATTAAGAGTGAATTTTTTAGTGTTGTAGAGCCCTGGGATGGAAGAGTATTACATTAATAATCATTGATGTGTGTACATTTATCAGTACATGTCCATTTGTATGGGATGAACAAGTGTGTTATACATGTATTAATGTGTGTACAAGTGTGTTTTTGTATTGGATGAACAAGTGTTATGTTATTGTGTGTACAAGTGTGTTTTTGTATGGGAATGAAGATATGTATTACATTATTAATGTGTGCAAAAGTGTATTTGTATTGGGGTGTAAGAGTGTATAAACTTAAAATTTGACATGGGAATGAGAAAGAAAGAATTAACACTGATCAACTGTTATTTAATAGATCATCAACATATCTTCCTCTTATAACATCTCATTACTCAGGGTTTTTCCTTACACATGATTCTTGCATCTCTGTCCTGTGAAATAATTTTGGAATGCACAAAATTAATAAAACTGAGTTCCTGAGGATGCACTACAATGTATAGATGTATATTGTTTTATATACATGTATTGATTTTGAATTTGAGACTTAAAAATTGTGTCATTGTTTTCATGAATTTCAATGGATTTCAAATTTGAATGATGGTCTAGAATGCTAAATTGTGAAGCAATTTTTCTAACTTTATTATTTTAGGTAGGCTTCAGTCACATTTCTATGAGAAAAATGTCTATTTGCATTGGCTGTTAAAGCTGATTTGAAACTGGTATATTATTGGAATATACATGTTTGAAGTCCTTTTACTCGATGGGACTGACAAATTTTATTTAGTACTCATAAACATTAATTTTATGGGACTCAGGGACTCGCTACTACACAATGGAGAACCCTGATTAGTACAGTAGATATTCATGGCTTGCTCTTTAGATACATTTTAACTCATTGTCCCCTGAAAAAACATTGGACACTTCTATAAATCAGTGACTTGGACCAGTCCAAATGTGTCTTTAGGGGAAAATGGGTTAAAATTAAAATTAAAATAAAACCACAGTCCACAATTGCTATGCTTTTTCCAACCTGTGGTTTCATGTACCCAAAATCATTCATAGCTAATGAATATCTATAAGGAGTAGGTGTATCCAATTTATCCAATCACAGTAATTGTGATCAGCTACAGAAGTTATCGGTTTTGATCTAATACAATTCTGAAATTATTTAAAAGCCTCAATATGATTAGTTGATGAGTGCAAACACAATATACTTGCATTGGATAAGGGTTCGTGAATGATAAAAATATTTACAAATGATTTTGAGCACATGAAACCATGGTTAGGAAAGAGCAAAGCTATTCCCGACTGGTTTATGACGATGTGTTTACATATCACCATGGTAAAATTAACTCAGTAATATTTAAGGAGTTCATCATTAATTACAAAGAAGTCACAGAGAAACTTTTTATCCTGGACATTGAAAAAATACATGTACAAATGTTGGTACATATGTATATAATGTACTGTATGAACATGCATCCACTTTCAATGTAAATCATCCTTAGCCAAGGTGAACCAGCGATATATTGCACTTTACATGTATGTTGTATATATGGCTGAAGGAATTAAAAATTAATTTTACCGTATCTTAACCCTCATTTAGTCAGGTCAAGTTGATATCCAACTTAATTACAATTTGATAATGATTTGCACTTTAATTATATGCATAATGTACAATGTATGTTTAATGTGTGATTTTTATATAAGTACCTTCACTACCTACATGTATAAAGACAGGATGTGAAAAAGTTAACTGTCCCAAATCAACTGTCTCGTTAAGTGTAGATGAATTTATTGCATATACATGTATTGCATGTTGAAGTTTCATGTTATTCCATTTGGGAGATAACCTTTTACACTATTTTTCACTGATAGTGTTTTTCTAGTGTTGCAAACTAAAAATCTCCAAATTTAAAATTTTTCACCGTACAGTTGTCAGTACTGTGTTTCACTCTAAACCATGTAAAGTATTTTGACCATATAACACCATGTTTATAGTTGTAAATCATAGCAGTAATGTGTGTGTTGGGTTATAAGGGTGTAAAGGAATGGCTTTGTGTATATCGTAACATGGATTGACGGGTATGATTCTTGTATGAATTGAAAAATTATAAGGTTTTGGAAGGGGCATTTTTATCATAATATTGCTGTTGTAAATCTCGCTTAAGTTTAATGCTTTCTGTTTATAGTCATTACTTGTGGTTACCACAGAAGAAAAAATGGGAACTATAGTGGCATCGGATGTTTATATCAGGTATTGTACAAGTTTCTATGATCTGTCATCTGAAAGTTTAATTCTTGTTTATTTTTCTATTCTTATACCTATGGGTATGGATTTTTTTTTTATCTTATTGTAGTATCAGTGGTATTACTTTAGGCATTTTAGTAATATCATACAAGTATCTGTGATTTAAATGAGTATTTTTAGTTGGTCCCATTCTTAATTGTCTTATGTTATCAGCAAATTTAAGAGCTCAGTTCTAGTTCAGTGGATTGTTTACAAAAATGCTTCAAATTTACTTGTGATGTATAAAATGTGACACCATATTATTGATTTTCAATGAAATGTGACTAACCTGATTTCAGCAGCTGACATAAATGTATGTTAGAAAAACCATGTTAAGGTTGTAGATACATATACAGAAAAACTTGCTATAGCAGCCACCTCTATTTAAGGATCACCTGTTTATAAAGGCCAGTTTTGAAAAGTCCCTCGACTGCATACTTCAACTAAATTGAACCTGTGTATAAGGGTCACCTCTACATAAAGGTCAATATTGTCTGGTCCCTTGGGTGGCCCTTATATACAGGTTTCACTGTACATGCATGTAATGTAAAGGTCTGGGGCCCGTTTGACAAAAGTTCCCAAATTCTAACTTAAGTCCTAAGTACTGTGGCAACGCATTGCTGATTGGGCAGTCCCATGATAATTAGGACTAAGACTTAGGATTTAGGGCATATGACTTTTTGTAAAACAAGCCCCTGATGTTTGACATTTGTCTCTTTACGTGTTTTACATTTATATACATGTAGTTTATATGACAACCTGTCTTAAGAGACGACTGTAAGACCACCAGTATTATCAGACCACTGTCATAAAAGACCACCTGTCTTATGAGACCATATTTTGAAAACCACTTGGATAAATGATCATTTAGATACATGTAAAACACCATTTTGTAGAACTTATGTCATGTAAGACCATATTTTATTGGCAGATTGGGGGTCTCTCAAGACAGGATCCAGTGTATAGCAATTCTCAAGTCGTCTTAGATGGTACATGTATACCTATTTTCAAGCCTTCATGTCTTTGATTAGGGATGCAATTTTGAAAATAATGCAGCGAGTAATATTATTCAGTTAACAGAAAAAAATAGTGAAAAGGGAATGGAAAAAATAAATGAATTTGGGAAAAGCACTGCCAGGGTTGCTCCACTAGTCCTAGAGGCTGTGCAAGTGTTTGTGTCTTATAATATATTTATGTAGTGATAGAGGCAAATATTGTGTTAAATCACAGAAAAACCAAAAATTTAAACAATATCTTAAACACTCCAGTGCACCTGTCATGACCTATTTGTGTCAAATCAGGTGAGCGGAAAGATACGCTACTCAAATGTCATCTAGTTCACTTTCAACACACACGAAACATTTGTGAAGAAAGGTTACAGAAATATGTAACAATGCTAATGAACTGAATACATTTATTATATGGTTGTGTTTATTTATAGACAGGATAGTGGTCATAACTCAATATCAAACAAGATTGATCTTACATCTTTGAAGATTTCTTTGTTTTATTGGAGCATTTTCTTCGAAGATTTCTATGTTTTACATGACTTTTTTTTTTAAACCCTTTCAGTCATGAATACTCACAGTAAATTTTGTATTTTATGAAACTTGATCATGTCCCGCTACACAATATAGAGGGAAGACGTAGTAAAGTAATTCTCCCATTGTTCACAGATTTTTCCTTCATTTTAACTTGTAATTATTTCCTATTCAACCCTTAGGGTATTGACAAGCTACATGTACACACGCTATGACATCACAATAATTTATGCTGTAGAGTGTCTGTGGCATCTAGAATGCTGTGCATAATGTCAGATTTCATTTGCGTAGATCTCCAATCTACATGTGTTTAAAACATGGGAGAAAAATAATCAACCTCCACTTTGAGGGTATGACAAAGGAATCTCAGTCCGAGGGTAAGATTCTTGGATAACAAACCCAAGGCTTGCTGAGATTCTATTACCCTAGACTCACTAACTTTTAGTGAGATATCAAGTATTTGAAGTAAATAAAGTTAAGATGTACAGTAGATTAGAGCCTGTCCTGAAAGACCACTGTCATGAAAGACCACCTGTCTTTTGAGACCACATTCTTAAAACCACTTATCCTTCAGGTAAAACCTCTTTTGATAGAGCACCTGTCTTTAGAGACCACAATTTAGTGGCAGAAAAGGTGGTCTCTCATGACAGGTTCCGCTGTATTGATAAGTTTCTTTCTGAAATCATAATTCAGCAATATTGGTCATATACAAACTGGTTAGTGTGACATACTTATAGTATACGTAGTCCAGCAACAAGGTTTTTGTTGTCCCATGTATAAGAATGTAGTTGGTGTGACATACCACTGATCCTAATGTTATAGTGTACATACCAGTAGTCCAGTAACTTAAATGTTTTTGTTGTCCCATGTATAAGAAACTAGTTGGTGTGACATACCACTGATCCTAATGTTATAGTATACGTACCAGCAACTTAAAGGTTTTTGTTGTCCCATGTATAAGAAACTAGTTGGTGTGACATACCACTGATCCTAATGTTATGTATACATGTAACTTAAATGTTTTTGTTGTCCCATGTATAAGAAACTAGTTGGTGTGACATACCACTGATCCTGATGTTATAGTATACATACCAGTAGTCCAGTAACTTAAGACTTTTTTTGTCCCATATGTAAGAAAGTAGTAGGTCTGAAGTCGTGAGGATTATAAATTGATCATTTGGATATTGTTTCTTTTCAGTCATGATTATGGTGCCAATTTTCATAAGACAAACATTGTCATGGGTGATATACCACCTCCCAAAATAAAGAAACATTTTGGATTACAACGGAATCCACATGACCCCCAGAAGGTATGTACATTGTAAAGATAAGATTATTTTTATCAACATGAGGTCCTTTTTAGAATACCTTAATTTCAAGGTAGGTGGTAGGCCTTGTATTTCAATGAACATGTTTACCCTCTTTATTTTCTTGATACCTAGATACTAAAAATGTCATTATATTGTGGTGTGTAATTCATCTTTTTTTTTTTAGATATGGGTCATGTTCTGACAGGACCAATCGCTTGTTAGTGCTTTTGCTAGCTGAATATTATTTGCACTCATCGTATGTCTGTGTATTTTCCAAGTGCCAAAAATATGAATACTGCTAATATAAGTGCACAAGGAGCCTTTAGAGTTTTGAGAGAAATATCATTATTTGCCTGTTTGGTCTCAGAGTTTTAAATGCTTTTACAATGGGTCTGTTCCTGCTCAGATTTCAATATGTTCAAGTAAATTTAAAAGCTGATTTACAGAAGACTTAAGATAATGAAATGTCATATGAAAACACATGTTGCATCTGAAGTGGGATTAAGATTGACTTGAAGCTGTTGAATGATGTTGAGAATAATCACTTTAAAATTTTCACAAAAACTGGCCAATATAAATACTGATTTTAGCAGCTGATAAATATGTATGTTAATAAATCTATGTTAATAAAAATTGAATGGATAGACAAGTACAGTGGCATTTGTTTTTTAATTTAATTTTTTTTTTCAGGTTTACTTAGTTGACATTGGAAATGAGCAAGGTTCCCGATTATTTGTAACAGAAAATGGTGGAAAATCTTTTAACTACTATGATCTTCCATTTCACTTGGATGGTGAAATTACTTTCCATCCAAACAAATCAAACAATGGGTATCTTTTAGCCTCGCATTCCGTGATGTATGCTAAGGTAAGACATGTAAAGGCTTGTTGGATACATTTTCCAGTATTGCCCAATATTTGACATGTCTACAAGATTTGGATGTAAACTTTTAGAAGAAAATAGATATAGATGATCTTATTATTTCTATTTTTATAACTTTGTCCCATTCAAGATGCCTAGGGGTAAAAAGAGAGTACTTATGAAGGGGCTTTGAATTCTTTATGTTAAGTCATACAGAAATATGCAAAACTGTAGGTTAATTAGTGATTCATATTGCAGTGGATCTGTCTTGAAAGACAACCCCTTCCACTGAAATATGGTCTTACAGGACAGGTGGTCTCAAAAGAAGTTTTATCTGAACCAACTGGTTTCAGAATTTGGTCCCAAAAAACAGTCATCCCTTTTATGACATTGGTCTCACAAGACAGGTTCCACTGTATTTCAAGTCAGATTTTTTGTACAAATCCACAGTAACAAAATGCCAATTAACTTGTGTGTTTTAGGCTTTAAACCTTTAACAATGTTTAATGAATTTAATATGTTCATCATGATTTCATGCCACTAAAAAGAAGTTTACTGATCTTGGACTAACTTCTAATTTAAGTGATTTTGCCAGGTATACTAATGTCACTTACATGTTCTGTATTCTAGTTTCAATTGAATTTTATTTCTCACTGGCCATAACAGGATGATATTATGATATTTTAGTTGTAACAAAATGAAAAAATATTATCCAATGCTTAATTTGCTGTAAAGATGCTTTTTAGCCCACTATCAACAGATAGTGGGCTATTCTTATGGCCCTGCATCTGTGGTCCGTCCATTGTATGTCTGTCCTGAACAATTCTTGTTACCGTTATTCTCAAAAAAGACTTAAGGGATCTCCTTGAAATTTGACATGAAGGTTCCCCTTGAGGTCTAGTTGTGCATATTACATTTTCAGAGTGATGGGAATCCAACATGGCCAACAGGGGGCCATCTGGGATTTTTACCAAAGGAAGTTTGTTACCGCTATTTCTTAGAAAGTACTGAAGGGATCTACTGGAAATTTAAGATGAAGGTTCTCCTTTTGGTCTAGTTGCGCATATTACATTTTCATGAAATCGGAATCCAACATGGCTGACAGGCGGCCATCTTGGATTTTGATCAAAGGAAGTTTGTTTTTGCTATTTCTTAGAAAGTACTGAAGGGATCTACTTGAAATTTGACATGAAGGTTTCCTTTGAGGTCTAGTTGTGCATATAACATTTTTAGAGAGATTGGAATCCAACATGGCTGACAGGTGGCCATCTTGGATTTTGACATAAGGAAGTTTGTTACCGCTACTTCTCAGAAAGGACTGTAGGGATCTCCTTGAAATTTTACATAGAGGTTCCCCTTGAGGTCTAGTTGTGCATATTACATTTTCAGAGAGATCGGAATCCATCATGGCCGATAGGCAGCCATCTTGGATTTTGACCATAGGAAGTTTGTTTTTGCTATTTCTCAGAAAGGACTGAAGGAATTTCCTTGAAATTGGACTTGAAGGTTCCCTGTGAGGTGTAGTTGTGCATATGACATTTTCAGATAGATTGGATTCCAAGATGGCTGACAGGTGGCCAAGTGGAAGTGTGTATTTCTCAGAATGTACTGAAGGAATCTTTTCAAAATTGATTATGGAGGTTCCCCCTGAAGTCTATATGTGCATATTACATTTTTAGTGAGATCAAAATCCAAGATAGACACCTGTTAGCCATGTTGAATTCCATTCTATCTTTAAATATAATATGTTCAGTTCAAGTTCAGTTTTGCTATAATCTTATGAAAAAAAATATCTCACAGAAATATGGATTTAAGTTCAGATTCAATGTTGCGACACAAAATAAGAGAAAGGAACAGTCTGTCATAGATCAGACATAGAACACCCCATGGAGTATGTCAAGATCCCTCTGGGATCTCTTGTATTCATGGGGGATTTAATTTAGCTATATTCATGGTCAAAGAAATCTCCACAAAATTAAATACCCATGAATATAATATCTTACACTTATGAAGTATCAAAAAGACAATTCGCAACTAATTTTGCATGAAATTTAATACCAGTGAATAAGTTCCTTTCAGCAAAGCTCACAGCGTAATTCTCTACTGGAATTACACTGTGTGATCAGGCTCCCATTCGTATCAATATTCGATGAAACGAATAGGAAATACATTCTTTATATAGATATGACTTAAGCCAGCACCTAACACAAGATCTATGGAACATTTACAATGTTGTTTTGTTGTTGTTGTTGTTGTGTATCATCAGCTGAATATCATAAGTTATAATTGTGTAGTGGTGCAGATGATGTGAGCCCAGATAGCGCAGTTGCTAAGAGCATCTTGCTAGTGTTTGGAAGGTCCTGGTTTCGATTCCTGGTCTGGCCACACAATTTCCCTGCCTATTACATTTGGCACCCAACTAAATAACTTGCTGTTTAATAAGTCTCTTGGATTTCTGGGGTCAGAAATCTTGTTATGGGGAAGAGTGTATTCTTGCAGAGGGTTTCAGTCCAGACAACTCAGTTGGTAAGATCACCGTTCTAGTGTTTGGAAGGTCCTTGGATTGATTTCCCTTCTGACCTCACATTTTCTCACATCTGTTACAATTGAATAGTTTATCAGATAACCATTACCCATGCTGTAGATTGGACGAAAATTTCAGAACAAGAAAGTGACATCTGTATTTTTCTACTGATTTTTGCTAATCAGTTATTTTAATAAAATAAATTTTGATTGTGATGTTTCTGTCATAAACTTGTTTAAATTTGAATATTGTCTGCTGCTTCATCCCGAACTCTGAACTTCACCTCCATTATTTCTACTTCCTGATAATGACTGTATCTACAATGTATTCTAGATATCAGGAAATAAATCAGAACTAAGGGTAGGTAATTTGTAAATATGCATTTCACCGATCATTTAAATGTTGTGTAGTAAGTCTTGTATGTTTTGGATGCTTTTATATTTTTATTCTTTGCTCTACTAACTTTTCATAATATTATTGCAAGAGGGGTCAAGTTTGGATTTAAAATAGTATGGAAGTCCTTAGTAAATAACAATTAAATCTTCAAAGAGATAAAACTCAATTTATATGGCGACCAAAGTCAGACATTACATATAGTATAATAACTACAGGACATTGTTCCCAGTTCATCTACTAATAACTGGTAATATTATTGGTGTAAGCGCATGTGTTGTCTCAAAGACTATTTGATGTGTTGTCAATCTGACAAGGGTAGATAAATGGTTTGTGTAAAATTCAATGTTTCATTTGATAAAATGGCAAGATTATCTCTGTGAGAACATTCTTCAGAGGCCATTGTGTGTACCATGGAATGTTAATTCTTCAAAATGTAACAAAGAATAAAAATCTAGTGTCCAGCTAGTTAATTGTCTACAAATCTTGTATATGGTTACATAATAAGAATCTAGTGTCCAGCTAGTTACCTGTGTTGATTGTCTACAAGTCTTGTATATGGTTACATGTAATAAGAATCTAGTGTTCAGTCAGTTACCTGTGTTAATTGTCTACAAGAACCATATATGGTTACATGTAATAAAAATCTAGTGTCCAGCTAGTTACCTGTGTTAATTGTCTACAAGTCTTGTATATGGTTACATGTAATAAGAATCTAGTGTCCAGCTAGTTATCTGTGTTAATTGTCTACAAGTCTTGTATATGGTTACATGTAATAAAAATCTAGTGTCTAGCTAGTTACCTGTGTTGATTGTCTACAAGTCTTGTATATGGTTACATGTAATAAGAATCTATTGTCTAGCTAGTTACCTGTGTTAATTGTCTACAAGACTTATGTACTGTAATACATGTATTTAATTATTTATTTATTCATTTTGTTTATTGTTTTTGTTTATTTGGGTTTTTTTTTTTTTTTTTTTGCCACACTGAACAATTTTTCAGCTATATTGTGGAGGCCAGTTTTTAATGGTGGACGAGAGAACCTGGTTACCCTGGGAAGAGACCACTGGCCTGGACTTCTGCAAGAAAACTGGCAAACTTTCTCACAAAAATCAGCTTAGGTTCCAGTGGGACTTAAACCTGTGCTGACAGGAAGTGAGAGACTTAATGGTTCAGAGCGTAATGCCATAGCCATGGAGGCCATCTGTAATCCATGTATGTAACGTGAATGCGGTGTAAATACCTGCTGATAATTATACCTCAGCCAATGATCATTATTGTATTTTGTGAGCCAGATGTAAGCATAAGTCTTATTAGGATATTAACATTGATGTACATACGTAAATCTAAGTCTTATTAGGATATTTACATCGATGTACATATGTAAATCTAAGTCTTATTAGGATATTTACATTGATGTACATACGTAAATATAAGTCTTATTAGGATATTTATATCGATGGACATACGAAAAACTGACAAGGAAAATAATTTCTTATTCCATACAGTTTTTATCTCTGATCTCTTTGGCAGTAAAAGGTTATGATACACTGGTTTCAATGTAAGATTTAATCATGATAGTTTGCAACTATTAAAATAAATGTATATGTATACTGGTTTTACATGTGAAACAGGTGTGTACCAGTAATTAAAATTTTAACACACTACACAATTGTATACACATCACTTCCTGATACACAGCTGGATAAGTGCTCTATAAAAGTTCTGCAAGTATGTCATTTGTCCTTCACACCTATATTATATGTTGAAATGTAAGTACACAGTTCTTCCTGTGGTTGTATTCCAGCTGATTATACCCTATTAGCTAGTCATGATAGCTAATTATACCCTATTAGCTAGTCATGATAGCTGATTATACCCTATTAGCTAGTCATGATATCTGATTATACCCTATTAGCTAGTCATGATAGTTGATTATACCCTATTAGCTAGTCATGATAGCTAATTATACCCTATGTGCAAGTCATGATAGCTAATTATACCCTATGTGCTAGTCATGATAGCTAATTATACCCTATGTACAAGTCATGATAGCTAATTATACCCTATGTGCTAGTCATGTTAGCTTTCTATGTTGTTTTCTCTTATAAATCTAATATATAGATATATTGATATCTTCATCTTCCACACTTTATTCTGAACACCTGTTTTGTGCCACAGGTATGAAGTTAATGCATGGTGTAAAAAAAGATGCACTTTAAAGTTAGATCAATAACTCCAATTTTTTCACACAGTTTCCAGTAAATATTTGTTGTAAGTGGACAAGTTAGATAAGAATGATAGGTACATGTATATGGGTATTTTATTATAATATAAATGCAGAATTGTCAGTTTCTTAATGAACATTGCAAGGTCCTGGGGTACATGGAGTATGTATGTAACAGGGTTATTATTCTCCAAAAAGAAAATAACAATATAACCATTGTTTGGGTTCACACGTATATTTTAAAGATCATTTGTATCATGTAGCCTACTTTCTATATATAAGATGTAACTACACACAAGTGACAAAACACATAGCTTAAAACATATACACTTTAGTACAAGTAATTACACTGAAATAACATATGATAATGTAATTTTCCTCTTATACAAAAAGACTCATTGACATTATTTTCAAGGGAGATAATTCAAGATATTTAACCATAAATATTTTCCTTTTATTATTATATCATACAATCATTAACGTTTTACATATTGTAAAAGTTATCAGTTATTATTATTAATATATATATATATATATATATATATATATATATATATATATATATATATATATATATATATATATATATATATATATATATATATAATATATATATATATATTCAAATAATCCTCACCCATCTATGGGACTGAGTTAATTTCAAACAAACAGTGAATTCCTCTATTTCATGTGGCTTGTAAGCTTGTAACTACACATTTATTGTTGGTAACCATTCAGATATTCAGACAGTATTAACAGAAAAATATAATTACTTTTCTTTGAACTGTAAAAAAAATTTATTTCTAATACTCTTCCAATTCATTTGCCATTAAATAATTACTATAAAAATCTCTCGTTCTGATCTTTCAAATATAAACATTTAATTTTGTGTATTGAATTAGCAAGACATTTTAAAAAATAAAGTTGTTTTTATTTAGTTTTTTCAAATTTAATCAATGTCATCACTGTCACATGTACACATAAAATGATTTGAATGTGTTAAGTTTACATGTGCTATGATAAGCATGGTTTGTTGCCTTGATCATATGACTCAAGTACAAGTTCAGGTGATGTAACTCTTGCCTGCAGCAATTAACTGAAGCATGATGGGAAACAAGAGTTTATTTACTAACAACTGTCGATAGTATTAACATTTACTGATAAAATTTGTTTAAAAAATGATGATAATGAACATTGCAGTAGATTCTTGGGATACTGTATCTTAAAAGTAATTTTTTTTTTTCATTTTCTATAATGACACACTGACTTGTGTGTTACGCTGTATTATAAATATCATGGTTTATACAGAATTTCTATATTTCTAGCAATATACAATACTTTACTTCATAGTTTGTCAAACCAAATTTTACTATGTTAAATTACCAAAAGTTCAGTTTAATGTATTTAAATATATTTTATTTATTTTGGTTTGTATTCCTTTTTTTCCCTACATGAAGGCACTGTATGCCAGCTTTGACAATGGTGCTACATGGAGACTGATTGATACATATATATCGACTTACAAATGGTAAGTACTGGTAGTGAACATCAGGGATAAAAATTAGCGGGCGCCCACTTGCCCATGGCAAGTTATTTTCACGCTGGGCGACTGAATTTCCTTTGGAAGTTGCACAGGTGGCGAGCAGAAGTTGCTGAAATGTATGATGACACCTGTGTGTAGTTCAGTATATTTAATCCAAGGGTTGCACTGGGCTTTGCCAATGTCGCAAATAGCAATTTTTTTTTTTCAACTGGCGGCCAAAAAAATAGCGGGTGATATCCTTGGCGCCACCATTTTTTAAGCCATCTAGGTTACATAGTTCAATTGTACCTTCCAAATAGTCAACAGAAACATGGACTAATAACACTGCAAATAAATTCATGTTATTACACCATACAGAGATGTAATTATTGGAAGTATGTTGGGGTAGTTACACATAAGCTATATTGTGGTACATGTACCTGGCCACAGTATATCTGTATATCTAAACCTCCACACCTATAATCACTATCCATAAGTTCTCTCCTCTATGCAGACATAAAAAACAATCCTCAATGATTTTGCTTAAAAATTTTAATTGAGAAATATCCTTGAAAATGATATCGTGGTGTCTTCTATGATGTCTGCACTCCACATCATGCACTATACAGTGTTATGGATGCATCTTGAAATTCTGATGATTGCTATACAGAAATGATATTTTATTTCAATTACATAATATTTTCCCCCTGGACAATAATGTCTTCTTGTAACTTGTTGAATTGAATTCAATAAATTGACAGTAGTGACAGCTAACACATTTATATAGCTCCAACAAGTCTTTTTTATTGTCTTTAAATCTGGCTTCAAAAATTTGAAACTGATGACTGATTTTGACAACTGACAGTTTTTTGGCACCACAAATTCTTCAACCAGTGCAACCCCTATTTACTGGTAATCCTCTGTATTTTGTGCTGATATACACTATGGCATCAGCACACATTTCAGCAAACTGTGGCTATTTCCTCCACAATATCTACCATACTTTTCTCAAATTACATGTATCTGGACAAAATTATCATTTTCGTATGAATTTTGTCACAGGTCAAAGACACTGTCATTAAGGTTTGACCCAATATGCTAAGCTGTACTTTGTGAAAAAAGGAACAGTTGTAGATAAAAAAAATGTTAAGCCCTACACCAGGAACATAATATATATATATATGATACCCCGATATACTGCCACCTTTTGTTTTCCTGAATTTTAGCGGTATAACTGGTTTGGCAATATATCAAGGTTTACTATTTTTGAAGTATGCTCCTTTTCATGCCCGTAATCCCTGTTGTATATCATATCCTGTTTACAACTCACTATCATAAATTCAGATATTTTGTCTATTGTTAAAGTTTGGACAATTTGGCCACCTTAATAAAATGGCCAAAATTAAACTGTCCAAAATATATAGCAGTAGATCCACGTGTTCGACAGCCAGAAAATCTAGATCTGTTTGTATCATTATCCTGGAAACATTTCCAATCTTAACTTTCATCAATTTTTGTAGAAAATAACTCTTTGACATCCAATAATACAAAGGCTTTATGTATCTCATCTACTCATAACTTATCACACATCATTTCGTGACGTGTGATAATTGCTTTGTAAACACACGCCATGTCGATTTTTTCAAACTTTCATGGAAATGAGATTTGAAAATTGTGCCGCTCATAAGCTGGTCACTGTCTACACTTTGTTCATACAACCGGATACCTGTTTATGTTACTTGATATTCGAGTTATCTCCCTTTGCAGTCAAAGTATGAAGCAAACAAGCTACCATCGGCTAAAAGTTTAACTCACCTGTTTTTTCATCTGGTCTGGCGATATGTTTGAGGGATTTAAGATGTATAAATGACCATTTGTACCAGAGATTCGGTAGCGGATGGCGGTTTGTGGGTTTTGGCATTAAAACGAGGGAATTATATGTGAGGAAATCCATTCTGCAAGAAATAGTGACATTATGCGGGGTTGGTGTTATAACAAAATGGCGTTATAACGGGTGAACTGTATATCAATGTCAATCTTCAACTTTGTTATGGAATTAAGAGATCATTTAAAAACTTACCTGTACTCTCATGTACATCATGTGCATGATATGTCATTAATTGATAAGTTAGCTTTCCAGAGTTTACAGTATCATCAGAATTTATCTTCATACCAAGTATTATTTTCACTTTAATTTGTTCTAAATGTGATTGGACATTTGATAATTGTATTCATAATATTTAAAGTTTTGTTCTGAGTTGTGTATACATGTACTTTTTCTAGGTTTAATTCTATTCTCTTTTTCAGGGGAACATCCGTGAACGATACACCAAAAACAGTTTATGCTACAATTGATCCTAAACATTTACATCCATTTCTGGCCACATGTAAGTTCATGTTTTAGGTAACCATAGCTACAGAATGTATAAATAATGTGATTCCGTAGGCGAAACCACTTGCGGTGGTCTAGTGGTAGAGCCTTCGACTCACAAGTGAAGACCTTTAAAATCTAGTGGCTCTTCCTTCGCCAAGCCCTCAGGAAACCAAGTGAAAGCCACATCTCTGCATTGGCATCAGTCCATACCACAGGCCAGGATTTGTAACACTTCACTTAAAGCTACTGTCATCTCAGTAATGTGTACATTTATTAGATTCTATGTAATTTTCTTTTTAATTGGCACGGTCAATGTATGATGTTTTGAACTATCATTTGTATCAAACTTTGTGTGGAAAATTAAATTATGAATTTTAGTTTAAATTAATTCAGTTGCAAAATTTTTGGTTACACAGGATACGCACAGACCTTGACAAGTGCTTGAATATAGAGTTAAATGTTGTCTTGAAAAGTGCTTAAAACAGAAATACCCTTAAAAGTGCTTAAATTTAATGCAAGAAGCTTGATTTATTTCATCAGAGTACTTGAATTTTACTTCTTGATTCTTTATTCATCACCAAAGAAATACTTTTAAATGAGGAAAATTTAGCTCAATTATACAGACACTTCACCTGGTATAATACAGTTTTTAGTAAAGCACTTTTGTAATACTGTACTCTTTAGTATGTAGTGGAACTCTAAGCAGTATTTTGTGAACTGTTGTTGCCATGTGAAAGAACTTCACTGTCAGTGTTTCTTTTTTACTTTGTTTTGGCTTGGAAGGTCTAGATAGCTTAAACATACCCATTGAAAGTGCTTGAAAAACACGATGAAAAATCCTGGAAAAGTGCTTGAAAAACACAAAAAATCCTGGAAAAGTGCTTGAAAAACACAACGAAAAATCCTGGAAAAGTGCTTGAAAAACAACGAAATATCCTGGAAAAGTGCTTGGAAAACACTACGAAAAATCCTGGAAAAGTGCTTGAAAAATCATTTTCATTGGCTGTATGAACCATGTTACAGAATTAACAGAATAGATTGTGCCTCAAAATTCAGGTTGTATTTTAACTCGGGTCAGAAAAACATCACTTGCGAGACTTGTTTTTCTTAACCCTCGCCCAAGTACAACCTGTGTTGTTAGACACTTACCATCTATTCTCTGTGAAGCAGATTCAGTGTTATCTATACAGCTTATAAAAGCCTGTATTATACATTAGATACATCTAGGTCACTTTTATACTTGTGACTTCTTTAAGTCGTTTTCCTCTGTGGTCTTTTGGGGACAGTCTGATATGTATTAGTGTAGTAATAACTTGCTTTTTTTTCCAGTTTATCCAGTACAATATGAATTGAGAAAATACAGTGACGGTACAATTCACTCATCAAAGACCCTGCTAACTAAGGTTGTTTCTTTTGGGCAGCAGGAGGAGTTTTTGTATGCATCTGTTTATGTCGATGCTCATGTAAGCATATCATTAGTATGGTATTATGAGTCCTCTTTTTCTGTTTGTCTGTCTGTCTTTCATTGTTATTTGTGAAATATATGATTGTTTTCATCATTAAATTATTTTTAGTTTAATTTACATTTTTAATCAACTTTTGAATATATTGTAAACATTGGCCTGTTCAGCCAATCATATTTCAGAATTAGCTGAAGTTGCGTAAATATCTCAGACTTTAGTTATACTCAAGATTTGATAAAGTGGGTGTTCAGTCATATTTGAAATTGAGAAAAAATAAGATAAGCTGAGCATTGTCACAATTATCCCATACTTTATGATTGATTTATCTGTGAGGAATGGTGAGAAATGAGAAGAAAAGAACGTTATCTTCAATTATTGTAATAATTTCAGAGCACCAAAAGATCAATGAGAATATCGACGGATCAAGGCAAATCATTCCATGTGGCTCAGCTTCCCACAATAACAGGAGACCGAGTAAGTAACAGGGTAGAGCTGGTATATGTTCAACTCCGTAAATCTAGAAACATTTAAAAATATTTTAAACAAAACTTTTTAAAAAAGGTATAGTATTACTCCATTTTGGTATGGACAAATTAAGTATTCTTCTCAGAAAAGTATGTAAACTAGACTAGCTGAATGTCCTGGTTACTGATATCACACAAAAGCAACAATCATATATAACAGTGATTCTGTATAGTTATTGTCCAATGTTTGAAAGTTTATAGACAAAAAAAAATTATCTTCATTTTTGTTAAACATCATGAAGATTTTAGTTGTGGACTTTAGTGCATGATTAAGTAGGTCCTTGTATCTGATTGTCATATACTTGACAGAAATGTTGACACAGAAATATTGACACAGAAATACTTGACATAGAAATATTTGACAAAGAAATATTGACACAGAAATACTTGACAGAAATATTTGACACAGAAATATTGACAGAAATATTGACACAGAAATAATTGACATAGAAATACACAGAAACATTGACATAGAAATATTTGACATAGAAATATTGACACAAATATTGACACAGAAATACTTGACATAGACATATTTGACACAGATATTTGACAGAAATATTGACACAGAATACTGACACAGAAATATTGACATAGAAATACTTGACAGAAATATTGACACACAGAAATATTGACATAGAAATATTGACATAGAAATATTGACACAGAAATAATTAACATAGAAATATTGACACAGAAATATTTGACACAGAAATATTGACACAGAAATATTTGACACAGAAATATTGACACTGAAACATTGACACAGAAATATTGACACAGAAATACTTGACACAAATATTTACACAGAAATATTTGACACAGAAATACTTGACACAGAAATATTTGACACAGAAATATTGACACAGAAACATTGACACAGAAATATTGACATACAAATATTTACACAGAAATATTTGACACAGAAATACTTGACACAGAAATATTGACACAGAAATATTGACACAGAAACATTGACACAGAAATATTGACATAGAAATATTGACACAGAAATACTTGACACAAATATTTACACAGAAATATTTGTTACAGAAATACTTGACACAGAAACATTGACTCAGAAATATCAGCATTACAGTAAAATATATACATACTAGCTGCATTTTGGTATGATATGATCAGTATTACACATCTAACATATCATGTGACTCTTTAATGTGTGTTTCTGTTTCAGTTTTACTCAGTTCTGGATATGAATGAACAGTTAATATTTATGCATGTGGACAATCCTGGAGGCAAGTACATTGTCTACAGTATCTGAAAAGATCATTCTTTTGTGAAAACTACCTTTTAGAGAAATGTTTAGTTGATTTTCTCATTTAGAAACTCAAAGATGAACTGGGAGAGACCGCTGACTCTCAAGACAGATAAAGTGTTTTATTATTACATGCTTCATAGATATGTAAATATGGTTAAAATGATAGTACAATCTAATTGGTACAACATGAAAAATTAATTGTGTTAAGTGGAAATTCAATGTTTCAATCTCCTGTATATTCCAGAAATTATTCGCTTAAATGGTGGAAAAGACCAGAAATTCTGTGTATATTTATAAGTACATGTAATTGTCTTAAATGAAAATATTTTTATTAAGGTTTTTTCAAAATTTGGTTAACTGGTCAAATATGAATTTCAAATAACTCAAGAAATGTAAAATAGATTTGATATATCCATGTAATATTTTAAGTGAAATTTTACCATTGCAGATACTGGTCATGGTATACTGTACACCTCAGGGAAAACAGGAATAATTTATTCTCAGTCTTTGAACTATCATCTATACCCCAACTATGGAGAAGTGACTGACTTCTATCGTGTTGAATCAATGCGAGGGGTCTATTTCACAAGTCAAATGAAGGACGATAAGAGTATACATTCCATGATTACTTACGATCGCGGTGGTGTGTGGCAGCCAGTACCTAGACCAATGAATGCTCCTTGCAAAGATGAGAAAAAGGTAAGCAGAAAGTTTAATGTATTTGCTCTAAAGTATTGCCATTATTGATCAGATGATAATGAACCACCATGTCAATTTGTTTTTCTTTATAAGTAATAAAGTAAGATAAATAAACACTTTTTAGCTCACAGGGACAAGAGAACTTATGTTGTACCATTGTCATTGTCATTGTCGTCAATATCTGTAGGCAAAACTTTAACCTATCCTTTATCTTCTTAACTGCAAGGGAAAGGGCTTTAATATTTCACATTTAGATTCCTTATGACCAGAGTTTTATTTTGGGACCTTAACTTTTGCCTTAGTGACCTTGACTGGAACTGTGACCTACTTTTCAAAAACTTAAACCTTGGCTAAATTTTTTAAATCATGAAGAATAGGGCTTTGATATTTCACTTATAGATTTTTTATGACCAGAGCTTTCATTTGGTACCTTGACTTTTGACCTTGTGACATTTAACCTGAGCTGAAGGAATAAAAACATTTACCAGTCCTTTGAACATAAAACCTTACAGTTGTGGGTCAAATACCTATTTTGATAATTTACACCCATTTCAGCAAGCTTTGTTGTCTCCTGACAACTCTTGTTATATGATTACTCAATCACAGATTGCAATGTTCTATAATTCATTTATAGTGAAGGAATACAAGTTGTCATTTTAATAAAAAAAATATCCTAAATTTTGTTTGATAACTAAAATGATAAATTGTTATGAAAATAAAAAAAAATATATGCATATATTGCCGAGAATGAATGAAATACTCAGTGATTTGATATTCCTTCCATCCATTAAAAAAATCCAATTTTAATTCACCCATTATTAACATTCGATTCTTTTCATAAATTATGACTGTATAACAAAGTTTTTTCAACCTTTTATTTGTATAAATATAGAATATTTGAAACTTTTACTCATTCATTTTAAATATTCCCTGGTTGTTAGATCCTAATATCAACCTAGTTCAAAGTTTGTGATTATATTAATGACTCTTAATCTTATTACTGTAGGCATGTTATCTACAAATACATGGAATATACAGTCTACAGAGAGGAATATTAGCGCAAGCTCCGCTAAGTGTAGAGAGTGCTCCTGGTATTGTTCTAATTCATGGTAAGTAGTTTGATCTTATTAAAGAGTAATGTACTGGGTAACAGGTTCTAATTTATTTTTTGTCCAAAACAAGCAGGAAGTAGCATTAAGATTACTGGTATCCCTAAATCTTATGCTATCAGTTTTTAGCTCACAGGTTCAAATTGTCTGGATAGCTATTGTCATATACCATGATGTTGTCATTGGCATTGGTGAACCTTTAACCTGAGCTATAATTTTAAAATTTGCTGAATCTCATGGCCTTTAAATCAATGTGATGGAAAGGCTTATTTTTGGAAGATATTAGGATTATTGTTTTATGCAGTACAATTCTATAATATTGTCAGTGCTTGAAATTGAATATCAGTGTTCTAAAGGTATTACTGGTACATCCAGATTGATAATGGGAATGTGGCTATAGAATCAATATTGAAAAAGAAATTTACCCATATTTTTCAAAATAGTAAATTTTTTAAATATAATTCAAATTCAGAGGTATAATGTCTTCACTATACAATTCATTGAAAATGCTGATTATATTTCATAGATTTACATGTGACCTATTTTCTCTTTGTCAATGCCAGGTGTCATCTCACAGATAAGCTTATAGTATATATATATTACACATGTACATATTGTCTATTTCACCAGGTCATGTAGCAGAGTCCCTACAGACTACACACCCAGATGTCTTTATTACAGATGATGGTGGCTACACATGGAGACTGGTGTGTATACAGTTGTGTAATCTTGTTTGTTTTTTGATAATGGATAACCCAGCTTTTAAATAAATACTGTATATGTGGAAGTCTCCCCCCCCCCCCCCCCACTGGTTAATTTTGCCCTTTTTTGACAGAAATCATTCACCCCATCTTAAATTAGCATAAATAGCATAGTCTCATGGTTGGCATGAATCTCTCTGCTTCAGTTATTTAAATCGATAATTTCGCTTTCATTTTAATTGAGCCTTCTCGTCTAAGGGTGAACATGGCAAAAATTAATTGTGAGCGAAAATTTCCATGTATACAGTATTAAGATATTCTCTAAAAATTCGAAGTTAATGTTTTTGCTCTTGCATAGCTCAACATTGTCAGATTTTATTTGGGGAGGAAATAATATCAAAATGACTCTCTTGTCTATTCAACTGGGCAGATAGAAATTTCAAATAGTTTTCATCATCATCATCATCATCACCACCATCATCATTATCATCATCATCATCATCATCATCACCATCATCATCATCATCATCCTAAAACCTAGAAAAGCTTCATTATTAATATGACTTCCTTTTAAACTACACATGGTACACTCAAAACAAAATTATTTGTTCAGCCAAAATTTGGCATTATAAAGGAGTTGTTTGGTAATAGGTTGAAGGAAATTATAGGGAAAATTGGAGAAATGGACATTCAAAAATTGTGGTGTTAAGCGAGGTGTCAAATGAAATGGAGGGCATTATAAGGAGGTTTTACTTTACTCAATTGATAGAAAAGATGGACAAGTTGTTGTATGATTCTTATAATTTATCAAATCTTTTTTCTTATAGTCTCCCTTTGTTAATTACTGGTAACTTTGATTTCACACAACTTGACAGAAAGTTAGAATTGTACATCAAGTTGTTCATTTATCACATTGTATCATGACTGTGATTTTTTGTTTTTCCTGAGGGGTCTAAAAATAGTTACAGTTTGTTTCAAATAGGGGTAATGGGGTATTCAAATAGGGGTAGAGTATTTTGTAAGCTTCAAAATGTTTGTTTTCTCACAGCCTAGTATTTGACTGTTTTGACAGTGGAGAGCTTATGGAACCCCTAGTTTTACTTAAGTATGATAATTGTTTTCTTACATTATTTAAGTGTTCTGACAGTGGAGAGCTTATGGAACCCCTAGTTTTACTTAAGTATGATAATTGTTTTCTTACATTATTTAAGTGTTCTGACAGTGGCGAGCTTATGGAACCCCTAGTTTTACTTAAGTATGATAATTGTTTTCTTACATTATTTAAGTGTTCTGACAGTGGAGAGCTTATGGAACCCCTAGTTTTACTTAAGTATGATAAATGTTTTCTTACATTATTTAAGTGTTCTGACAGTGGAGAGCTTATGGAACCCCTAGTTTTACTTAAGTATGATAATTGTTTTCTTACATTATTTAAGTGTTCTGACAGTGGAGAGCTTATGGAACCACTTGTTTTACCTAAGTATGATAATGATGTTTTCCTACAGTATTTCAGTGTTCTGACAGTGATACTTTTGTTTGGGAAATATGGATTCATTTTGTAATTTCAGGCTCTAAAGGGACCACATCACTACCAAATTGCAGATAGTGGTAGCTTGCTAGTGGCTGTACCAGCTGATACAAGTACACCCAAAGTTTTAAAGTTTTCCACAGACATGGGATATTGCTGGCATGATTATACTTTTATTACAAATGACAATGATTCTATTGTTTTCACTGGATTGCTTACTGAGCCAGGCTCCATGTCACTGACTGTAAGTGTGTGGGGCTATCACAAAACGGACAAGAAATGGACGAGTTACGTTATTGATTTCAGGAAAGTCCTCAAAAAGCCATGTAAGTCATTTTACATGTTGTAATACTTGATGTAGAGATATTTTACCTGAGCCTATTTTGTGACTTATTAGAGTCACACACGCATGTACATACTGACACACAATTTTCTATGAATACACATATAAGAATAGATTGAATGCATTTTATTTGTTGATCGGAATCACAATTTTGTCAAAACATTGATAAGTTCATGTTTTAAATTTTGTTTATAGGTACAGATACAGATTATGAAATGTGGATGCCACATGAGAAGCTAAAAGTACAGGATAGTGTAAAAGGTTGTTTACTGGGTAAACAGGAACAGTATAAAAGATTGAAAAAAGATTCTTGGTAAGATCTTCCTTATACTGTAATGTGCAAATAACAAGTGCTGTTGATAATTACTATAATTGCAGTGTTGATGAGTTAAGTGAATGATTAATTTTGTGGTGAAAAAAACAATATACAGTCCAACTGGTCTATGAAGACTACTCAAGGGAACAGGCATAAATAGCCATTATAGACAGGTTGCCTTTGTAAAGAGGTTGATTCACGATAAAAATGTTAACGGAGCTTATGCTCGAAGGCTTGTAAATGCAGGTGACCTTTAATTCAAGTTTGACTGTATATGTAATATATATTGCAGGCTGCCTTTGCATTGCCTGATGTTGTTTTCTAACCACTCCGGATCTCAAATTAGTGTCAGGAGAGAGAAACATGGAAATTACAAAAAATCCTTTTGAATATACTCCAAGTCTAAATAACAGTGATGTTAAAAGCCTTTCAATATTTCTATGTAGGATCTATATGTGAAAAATAAACTGATTACAATAATTCTATGTGGTTTTCATATTCATCAATATCACTCTATTTCTCTGCATGTTTTTTTTTTTTTTCTATTTTATTTATTTTTTGTTGTTGTTATAAACAGCTGATTTCTCTTACCTGGATTCCTGGTTATTGTTCAGTTAATTTTTTTTGCAGGTGTTACAATGGTCATGATTATGTTATTTCAAAAAGAAGTAGAGTTTGTACATGTACCAGGGAAGATTATGAGTGGTAAGTTTTAAGTGCAACATAATCACTAAACATGGGGCATTAGAAATTAAAGTGTTAGATTTATTGTGGTAAGTTTAAAGTGCAACACCATCACTAAACATGGGGCATTAGAAGTTAAAGTGTTAGATTTATTGTGGTAAGTTTAAAGTGCAACATAATTACTAAACATGGGGCATTAGAAATTAAAGTGTTAGATTTATTGTGGTAAGTTTAAAGTGCAATATAATCACTAAACATGGGGCATTAGAAATTAAAGTGTTAGATTTATTGTGATAAGTTTAAAGTGCAATATAATCACTAAAATGGGGCATTAAAAATTAAAGCGTTATATTTATTGGACATTAAACAAAAGTTCCATGTCACAATAAACATTTACAACTCATGTTGAATCAGTATAGGTGCAGGACGTGATGACATATTTTAGAATCAATAAAACCACTGATATCTACATATGTCTGGATAACTCTGAAAAGTGGTTAAAATCATTTGTATGCTAATTAAAAGGTTACTCTGCCCCACTAAGTTATATGAATCGAACAACACTACATTTGTCTGGCAAGAAGATATGCATGTTATTTTTTAACATACCATCTTTTTTAAACCAGATACATTGTACATGTTATAGTGGTGTCAGTAGGTACCACCATCATCTAAGCAATAATATTGTAAGATAGTTAAAGGTACAAATGTACTAGTTCAATACTTGTATACATATCTATATGATGTAGATGGTATTAAAGGAATACAGCACACACATGTATTAGTGTTTTGGAGTAAAATTTTATTAATACTTTGTCTAACAAGTTTTCATTTTCATGTTTGCATTAACTTTGTATTACAGTGACTATGGTTACTATCGACCTGTTAGTAGCGATAACTGTCAAAAAATTGCGGTATTCAAAAATCCAGAAATTGATATATGTTTGAGAGGTCACGAGGAGAAAATTGTCACAATGGGGTAAGCTGATATCTCAAAAGAGGTTTTATTTAAAGGATTATTTGACCAATTGGTTACCAGAATATGGTTTCAAAAGACAAGTGGTCTTTTGTGAATGTCATATTTCGAGACAAGTTCCACTGTATGATAACATACAATGACAACTGAAATAAAAATCTCAAAACTTTTATCATTAGCATTACCATTATTTTATTATTTTTATTTCTCCTTCTTTGTTTCACTGCCAACAGTAGCCAAAATTTTTAGATAATCACCAACTATTTTCAGTATTTTATTTCAGGATTTCAATTTTTTTAAATTATTGAAAAAATGACAAACCTTGTCAAAATACACTTTCAAAGTACAACTAAATTGGACTGATTTTAAATTTATCTTTTTTGGTTTTTATAATCAAATTTCATACATGGCTTTTTTTCAGATATCGTAAAATTCCTGGTGATGTATGTAATGGTGGATTTTTACCTACTGGTAAACAGATAGATATGCAGAAACAATGTGTAGAAGGATCAAAGGAATTGATAATTGAAGAAGAGAAGACTCCATCTGTATGTAACACATAGCCTACCTCTCTCAGGGCTTTTTTGTTCTCCTCATATTCCTGATCTAGTGTCACTCAACATAGCAACACTGTACATTTGCACCTCATCACTTTTATTGGACTACATCATATACTATGTAGACCAGTAACTTTCACCACTCTGACTTATTGCTCCTTACACTATTGTGTAGCTTTCAGTTTGTTTGTTTATTTTTTAACATCCTGCCAGGAATTTTTCACTTATATGGAAATGTCACCAGCTTAGGTGAAGTGCCTAAAATTTTGACCTGTGCTATGGACTAACACCAATGCACTGAGGGTTCTTTTATGTGCCATGCCTTCCTTGACACAGAACCTCTGTTTCAAGTCTCATCATTACGCATCGTGACTTTCACTTTGTATGCCCAGCATTTAGCAAATGAACAGTAACGACCATTGTTAAAGTCTTTGGTATGACCCTGGAACAGTGAGTGGAACCAAGGACTTTCCGCTTGCGAGTTGAACACTCGACCACCTGACCACCACAAGCAATGTTTTAAGTGCTCCTAGCTCCTATTGTTATAAGTGCATTAGCCCTCACCAGATTTATTTATTCAGAAAGGGCAAGGAGAATTTTTAATTCAGCACAATTATCATTTTCAATGTTCTTATTAGAATACTTAAAGCTATTATTTACTGGCATTTTGGGGGAGGATTAGATTAATGTTTTACTTGTATAACTTCGTAATTTGACATGTATGACTCGATGTATATTTACTTTCAGGGCCCATCAGGAAACGGCAGTGTGATAGCAGCTATTGTAATCATCGTTGTACTTCTCATCGTAATAATGACAGTGTTTTTTGTACATAAATATATTGTTCTAAGAAGACAGTAAGTTTCAAATATTTTTATTGTGATTGTTTTTATGTTGAGGGACATCTTAAATGCATTATTTTATATCATTTCATCTGAGATACAAATTCAACATTAAAAATGTATATTAACAGCTATGGAAATAATGTCAGAATTGAGGTCATCCAAGTCATACAGGTGATCTGTTATTTTAGGGAATACAATGTTTTATAAGGATTCAATTTTCATATTTGTAAAATATCATTTTATTTAATTAAATAGGAAAACTTTTTTGTTGTTTTTCAGTCGTGTTGTGTATAGATACTCTCTGTTAAATCAGAATCAGGCTGCTGATTACGATAACGAATTTGAGAATGCATTATCAACTGCGTCAGTGATTTACCAAGATTCTGATGATGAGGTAGGTCTGTTTCTGTTGTCACGTATCACATTCATTAATGTTAACTAAGTAGCTTGCCTATTCGAAGAATTGGGCAGGGGGTGGTTATGTAGTCACCCCGGTGTTGGCATCCAGCGTTGCCAGGTTATGGCTAAAGTTTTGGGGCAAGTGTTGGAAGGAAATGGGAAGAAGATGACATTAGTTGACTTATTATGACAATGTAGCCTACAGTAAGCCAATAGGCCTAGCTACTACATGTATGATAAGGCGTAAAATATTGATCATGGCAACCCAAAAATTTCAAATGGCGAGTAAAATTCTGAGTAGGTCACCATTTGGCGACTAGAAGTCAAGGTGTACTTAGAGCCCTGTCTCTGCCAATCTGTATACATGTGTATAAGCATGGGACACTGAATTACACGTCATATATCAACATTATTCAGATGTGAAATAGCTTAGTAGTTTTTCTTATACCTGTAAGATCATCCAGTTGTGACATAGTAATTTTCTTCTACTTACAGGAACTGAATTCACCTGGTGTCAGAAGAAATGCTACAAATGGAAACCCACCAAAACAATCCTCGGGATACTCACAGAATACGAAACCCAAAGTGAAATCATACCATGATGATTCTGATGAAGTAAGTCGGTTTCAAATTTTTATTTTGATCCTGTTATATGTCCCTTATAATGATAATTTGATTTCTGGCTCAGTGGGACAAAATGTCTAAGACAGCTAATGTCATACTCCAGACATCAGCATACTTAAACAACTTTAATTGTACCTGTCTAGAGAGCTAATGCCTATTGTATCAGGATGGTTAATTCTATCTTTCTGCCATATTCACAGAGTTATCCTTATAACTATTGTAAAATGATCAGCCTATCATCCACTAGGGGGTTGTTGACAAGCTACACGTGTTATGACGTCACAATACAATTTATGACAAAGAGCTTATGTGGCTTCCAGATTGCAGTGTATATTTATGTTAAACATGACTTAGACATGCGTAGATCTATATAGACATGTATGCGCGTAAATCTACATAGACATATATTTAAGAGATGGGAGAAAAATAATCAACCCCTACCCTGAGAGTATGACAAAGGAATCTCAATCCTCCGGGTAAGATTCTTGAATGACAAACCCTCGGCAAGCCAATATCCTATCTATCATGTTAAGTATATTGTGATTACTGTTGACTTTCTTACTGGTATGAGGATGGTTAATCCTTTCTATCTAAATGAGGATATTGTAATTACTGTTGACTTAATAACAAATAATTTAATGGTTAATCTTATCTATCATAATGAGTATACTGTGATTACTGCTGACTTGATTACTGGTTGTAGGATGGTTAATCATGTTTTATCATGATGAGTATTGTGATTACTGTTAACATGATAACCACTTTTGTCACAACATGATGAGGACATTGTGATTACTGTTAATATGATAACCACTTCTGTCACAACATGATGATGACATTGTGATTACTGTTAACATGATAATAACCACTTCTGTCACAACATGATGAGTTTTGTGATGACTGTTAACATGATAACCACTTCTGTCACAACATGATGAGGACATTATGATTACTGTTAACATGATAACCACTTCTGGCACAACATGATTAGGACATTATGATAACTGTTAACATGATAACCACTTCTGTCACAACATGATGAGTATTGCAATGACCGTTAGCATGATAACCACTTCTGTCTCGGAAAGCCTCTGGTTCGTCATTCAAGAATCTTAACCTCTGATTGATATTCCTTTGTCATACCCTCAAGGTAGGGGTTGATTCTATTAGTCATAATAAGTATATTGTGATCACTGTTGACTTTATTACTGGTGTAAGGGTGGTTTATCCTATCTGTCATAATGAGTATATTGTGATTACTGCTGACGTGATTACAGGTGTAAGGATGGTTAATCCTATCTATCATGTTAAGTATATTGTGATTATTGTTGCCTTGATTACTGGTATGAGGATGGTTAATCCTTTCTATCTAAATGAGGATATTGTGATTACTGTTGACTTAATAACAGGTAATTTGATGGTTAATCTTATCTATCATAATGAGTATACTGTGATTACTGCTGACTTGATTACTGGTTGTAGGATGGTTAATCATGTTTTATCATGATGAGTATTGTGATTACTGTTAAAATGATAACCACTTTTGTCACGACATGATGAGGACATTGTGATTACTGTTAATATGATAACCACTTCTGTCACAACATGATGAGGACATTGTGATTACTGTTAACATGATAAACACTTCTGTTACAACATGATGAGTATTGTGATTACTGTTAACATGATTACCACTTCTGTCACAACATGATGAGAATTGCGATGACTGTTAACATGATAACCACTTCTGTCACAACATGATGAGTATTGTGATTACTGTTAACATGATAACCACTTCTGTCACAATATGATGAGTATTGTGATTACTGTTAACATGATAACCACTTCTGTCACAACATGATGAGTATTGCGATGACTATTAACATGATAACCACTTCTGTCACAACATGATGAGTATTGTGATTACTGTTAACATAACCACTTCTGTCACAACATGATGAGTATTGTGATTACTGTTAACATGATAACCTCTTCTGTCACAACATGATGATTACATTATGATTACTGTTAACATGATAACCACTTCTGTCACAACATGATGAGTATTGTGATTACTATTAACATGATAACCTCTTGTCACAACATGATGAGTATTGTGATTACTGTTAACATGATAACCTCTTCTGTCACAACATGATGATTACATTATGATTACTGTTAACATGATAACCACTTCTGTCACAACATGACGAGTATTGTGATTACTGTTAACATTATCTTAATTTTTCATATCTACAGACATTGTAAGACATGTATGTAGTGTGATTTGACATTATCAACTTTATCATTTCAGGATCTGTTGGAGTAATACTTCCCTATGCTTCTTATTCATCTGTTACATTCCACTAATGTCAAAGAAGTGATGACTCTCATCTATACTACTGACTTCCAACTGATAAAAGATTCCAGTCAATAACCTACATCTTTGAAGGGACAGTGTGTTATTACAATCTGTATCTGTAGATTTTTACAAAGGGTTTGTGTATATTACCTGTATAAATTGCAGGTAAAAAGAATGTGTGTATAATACCTGTAAAAACTGCTGTTAAAAAGAATGTGTGCATATTACCTGTATGAAGTGCAGTTAAAATGAATGTTTGTATTATCTGTGTAACTTGTGGGTAAATATATTTCCAGTCATGCCTGTATATTTGTATCTTGTTTACAACAATAAGACAAGGATTTGATATAGAAGAGTTTGATATAGGGATTGCATAACATCATTTTGCACCATGGTCTGAGTGTTATATACCGGTAGGTGTGTACAGAGTATTTGGTTAAAAAGCTGAAATCTGATCAATTTCACCATCTACAGATACAAGATAAAACATGCATCTTTTGCTTCTGTGAAATAGAGTTGTTTTCAAAACAGACAAATTGTAAGTTTTGGTGTGTTAAGGTTATTTTTCTAAGCCATGGTAAAAATATATTAAACTTTATGGTTATACATGTATATCTAATATGGTTTTAAATATACACCCGTTTTCCCTACTTTTTTCTACACAGGAGCATGGAAATTGACATTTGTTCAATATTGCCTCTGAAATTAATGTGTATTTGATTTTTTGTGAGTTCTTAATTTTTCACTACCTAAATGTCAATGTTTTCCAGTGTTATTGTAAATGTAATCATCGTTAGTCCAATCCTCGGTGTCATCAAGGGTGTTTGTTGCTGAATACCGCAGGTAGCATTGAAGATGACTGTCAATACAGCTGCAAACATTACAAACCTTGTATTTACACGATCATTCTCCAGCTTCCTCCCTTTCCCTTTGTAGATGTAGATTATTTTCAAAATATATAACTTTTTTAATAATGTCTATGCTACTAAAACAATCCTGAGCTCATTGTTACTCTCAATTTATTTGCTCAAATTCAGATGCAAATTTAAGAGTTCATGTTTTCATTTGTTCTGAAAAAAATCATGATCTCTTATTACTTTGATTAAACAGAAATATTGCATTTGAATATATCAATATGAATTATTACTTATTTCTATTGTAAACAATTTTTTTTGTCAGAATTTGAAGTTTGATGTGAATTCAAAGTTGGAGTAAACAAAACTTACATGAGTACATTGAAGGCTCTTGCTCATACCGTATAAACAGAAATTTTAGGGAGGATTCAATTTTGGCATTATTGGTGAAGTTGTTGATATCATTAAAATTGACTAACACTGATAATGCATTACTCATTGTGAAAAGAGTTATCTTGTTTTAATAATAAAATTGCTAAAATATTATAACATATTTTTAGGATAAAACGCTAAATTTGCATCTCGCTAAAATTTCCAATTATACAATTATATGAAATTGTGCATAGTAGACTCATGCTTTGATGCAAAATATCAAGCTAACTGAACTTGATTATTTAAATATATTGAGTAGTTTTAGGACAAGATGAACTATATTGTAAATGAAGCATCTGTAAAAATTAATTTATGAACAAACATTTTGTTGATAATGGTCCATTAGATAAATGTGATATACACGGGACTATATTACATATTGAGACATATACAGTCTGTGTTTTATATTGGTTTGGGTTCAGTTTATGTGACATTTTTATTATTATTACCAATTGTATATATTGACATTTTCCCAAAGAGTCTGTGATTTTTTCTTGCTAAATGTCCCCATTTCTTTGATGGCTGTATTCATGTGTATACAAATCAGATACAAAGATAAGGAAATATGAAGAACAAACTCAAATATGTACTAGAAGCAATGGTTAATGTAACATTTGTTTTAAATAGAAAGCTTAAAGGGGAATTTGTACTTTTTTCAATTTTATTTCTTCCTTTTTAGGTCACCTGACCGAAAGGTCATGGTGACCTATAGCGATCACTCTTCGTCCGTCGTGCGTTAACTTTTGAACATTTTCATCTTCTATTCAAAAACCAGTGGGCCAATTTCATCAAAACTTGGTAGGAAGTATCCCCATGGGAAGCTCCTTCAAGTTTGTGAATATAAAGGGTCAGACTCTTAAAGGGGCCCCATAAGGGGTCAAAAAGGGGTAAAATTAGGAAAATGTTTAAAAATCTTCTTCTCAAGAACCAACAATGGGAATGACTTCATATTTGATATTTAGCATCTTTGGGGGAGGATTACAAAGTTTGTGAAAAAAAAATTTATTTGATTAAAAATGGTCCCACCAGGGGGCGCTAAAATCGGCCAAAAATTCAAAATGTCTGATTTCAACCAAATTTGGTAGAAAGCATTCCCAATAGTGAAGGCAATCAAAGTTTGTATAGAAAAAAAGGTTTAGGGGCCAAAGTTCAAGTTAGAATTACAGGAGGATCATAGGCATATGCATTTGAAAGTTGTAGGGACTGATCAGAGACGCCAATTTCTCTGAGAAACTCCGATTTTGTTTAAACAAACACCGCGCCTTTGATTGATGAAAAAATTTTCTCTGATAATCTGCGGTTGTTTTTATAGTGTACAAGAAATTGCATTCACACCATCTGAGTAGGGCATTATTCGCCAATACACCGGTCGCCCGACTAGTAACTCCTCTGGCCTTTTCGTTATTAACGAAACAGAGATAGGAGAATTATTAAATGCCACCGGTAGCCTAAAATTGCATTGTCAATGGTGCAAATTTTGTATAAACACTGCTATAAGCCTCATGGCCAATGCTGGACAGGCACAAAGGTTTCGGCACAAGTAGAGATGGACAACATACGTGACGGAGAAATGCTGGAAGGCATTGGTAGCCCTATGTCACCCAGAAAAAAAAACAAGTCGGTGCATAACCAGACCTATCTTAATTAAGTTGTTTATAGTGTAATTTGTCTAATACTCTGAGATTTGTTTAGTAGGTATAATAAAAATATAAAATGAATTGCTGCTTGCTTTGAGTGAATTTTATTGCACAATCAGGTAAACCACGCAATACCACATACATGTGTCAATACAAATAAATTTATGTTGTTAGACATTATTCAAACACAATTTTGCAGTCCCTAAAGAGTCTTGCATGATTCCCTTTCTTAAAGTTGGCCTTAACATGTCAATCACTTAATTTAAGCGATTGTTGCTCTTTTACTCAGGTGACCATTAAGGCCCTTTGGGCCTCTTGTTTACTACGTAGATTGATATACAATAACAAGAAAAAGATACACAGGCATAGAAATTCTTAAATTCCTATGTATTTTATGAAAATGGCTTGAGAAACCCAGGTTTGGTACTTTTTCAATTGCCAGTGATTAACTTAACCTTACTGTTTGTATATGAACACCACACTGGACCTGACCTTATTGTCACAAAATATAGAGCAATATAAGATATTTTATCCCAGTGTATAGTTCTTATTTGTTATTGTACATCAAGTACAAGAAGTAAAAGTCGACAAAAATTGAATTATTATTTTTATTATTATTTTTTTGTTTTGGTTAACACAGCTAATGCCCCTTTAAATAGGAAGCATAAATGACAATATTTGGAATAAAATAGGCTGTTGTTTGCTTTGATCAGCACTTCTTATTCTGCACAGATTTCTTATACCACATTTTATTTTTCATCAGAAATCTGGTTTTTTTTTCTGGTCATCCTGACTCACAAGTTGTTGAATGATTTCTTATTCTATTGTCTACATGATTTCAAAATATCAGAGTTTTGCAAACCATCTCTTCTATGCATTTATGTCGTCCTAGGTCTTTATCGGTGTATTATGTCAGTAGATATAGTGTAACATAATTATACTCTTTTGTATGTGATAGCATCACAGATGTTCATTGCTAGTCATCTTATAAGGTAAAGAAATCCATAACATAACAATTGGCTGGTATTAATTTACATATCATTTCTATTTTACAACTCATATAATTCTTTTTATCATACTACAGGGATTGCAATTGAAATTTCCCAGTTGAAGTCAAATGGCCATGAATTTGAAAAGATTCTTGTATTTTCAAAGAATTTTATTTACTGGTACTTTTAAATTACCCAATTAAAGGCCCAGGCCACATTCCCAAAGGTGTGTGGAAAATCCCTGAACTAACACGTATCAAGACCACACTATGGTGTTATTCTCGTTATTATTTCATGAAGTTGTCCCCTGTTCCTGTTGATCCTTTGCTAGACTTCAGTATCAAGGTTCATCTGTCTCTTGTGATGATGGAGCTAGAGGATGGGGATATCTGTATTGTTATATTCCATGTGTCTGTTGATCCTCTTCTAGACCCTAGCATCAAGGTTCATCTGTTTCTTGTGATGATGGAGCTAGAGGACGGGGATATCTGTATTGTCATATTCCATGTGTTTGTTTCACGTCTTTCCTTGTCTTCACTCGTGTTTTGTCTTTAACATGTTTAACTAATATCTCATTGATTTCGTCCTTCATTTTCAGTTGCTGTACACATGATAAATGAATAATTTCGTCAAGGTATTTACTCTTTAATTAACCAGAAAATATCAGTATATGTGTACATTCTTTATTTTTGGTTCTTGCCTTTGTTTTGATATGTTACGGATTTGTCTGTTATTTATTTGTATGCTATGATTGAAGCTTGGGTACATTTTGTATTACATATGCCATAGTTCTCTGTCAACAAGGTGAATTATACTCATTGTGTGTATTAACCTCAGACTTTTGACATTACACATATGTTTGATTTTGGATTGAGTTTTATTTCTACCTGTTAAATATACATTTAGCTCAAACAAGAGCAGTTGAAGCTGTAAAGACTTAATTAGTAATTACAATCATAACATTCATGTGATATCACATGTAATTATTATAGCATGTGATTGTGTATTTGTTTACTAATATATATGATAAACCTAGTCCATATTGTCACTTTATAGAGTGATGCCATGTAGCAATTAAAAAAATTAGAAATTTTTGTGCCCATTTAATTTCCACCATTTTCTTGCTAAGATGGGTTGGCAAATTTTAAATGAAATCAATGTTCAAGTCAGTTAATTGAAGTACACTTGTGATTTATTGTGAACATAAAACAGGTAAGCATAGTTAAATAGGTAAACAGGAAAACAGGTAAATAGGTAAACAGGTAAATACGTACAGAGATGTAATGATATTGTTATTTTATTTTCTGAGTATTTTTCATCTAATTAGTTATATAATTATTCAGAAATGTTTACAAAATAAGTGCTGATTCATACTGGATGTTTGTTTTGTCACTGCTTTCACTAACAAGAATCTTTTACTTCAAATGTAAATATGAATTTGACTACTATGTTTTGACCAAGATTTTGTTTTCCCTTACAAAATGTGTTGTATATTTTTCTGATATCTTCATTTCACCTGTTGTATTTATCACACAAGATATCAACAACAAAGTGTCTTCTGTAACAATAACTGAAGTAGTTAGTTTCATAAAATGTTTGATTCTAGATTAAGAAAATAACATATATGATATTCTTTTCAGTGGTTTTAAGATACTCATAATTTATATCGTCATCTGCATTCTTCTAAATGTTGCACTAAACTTTTGTTGTGTCTGGTTTATGGTGAGATCGGCTTTAAGATGATGAATTCCAAATCTATGCATAATTCTTCTACAGAGCCATTTGTTTTTACAGTTCTGTAGTATTTGTAAATATTGTAATAATAGATTGACTTTTGAGGGAATTAGATCTATATCATGAACATTAAAACACTTTTGCCCCTCACAAATGATGCCTCCTTTGGTGTAAAGGTTTTTTTTTTTATTAATCCATATAGGTCTACCAAGATAAACTGGAACATCCGTGTTCTGTCAAAAACTGAAACCAATACTATTTTCCAGGGGTGTACAGGTGAAATTCATTGGAATCTCGTTATGTCGAAATCGGTTGAATCAAAATTTTGGATATGTCAAAGTTGAAAGTCTGGTCCTGTTTTTTATAGATGTAATATTATATCAATTAAAAATTTGTTTATCTCGAATTCCGAATATCTGGAAGTAATAGGGGCGGTCCCGTGAGTTTCGAGATAACGGGATTCCACTGTATATTGTCTAGCTGATTCAATACATTACTGTAATTCTAATATTGTGTCAAAAACTAGCCTGTTACCCCTATTATGATTTAATTTAGACTCTTCTTGTTTGTAAACATGAGCTAGTTTATGTTGGTAGAACTCAATCTGCCTTTAAATACAATTCTTAGATGAATTATTTAACCATTTCAAGAGTAATCATGCCAAAGCTCGTTTTTCAATTTATTTATAGGTTACCTGAGTTACTGAAGCGATCAGTTGCCTTTAATCATAATGCCGATGTACTAGTACATTGTGGTTATTTTAACATTTTTAACTTCCTTCTAAAGCCCACTGGGCCCATGCTCTACAGATATTTTATAGTTTAATTTGGTTAGGGAACAATTGTGAATTCCCCGACTCTTAGACAGGTTGGGTCCTTGGGTGACAGATGGCCTTTATAAAGAGGTTTATTCAACATACAAGATAGTTCACAAAGGTTATGTTTGAATGACCTTGATAGACAGGTGCCCTTTATTCAGAGGTGACCTTTAATGCAAGTTTGACTGTACAGTATGAAATACCTTACCTGTAAATACATTCATATTGCTATGGTAACATTTTAGAAATGTTGTCAGGATTAATAAGCGCATGCAACTGACTGATATGTTCTGATGCCACAAGGACATAGAGACACTGATGCATTAGCCACATGGACATAGAGACACTGATGCTTTAGCCACAAGGACATGGATAACTCGATACTTTGGCAAAAAGGACACAAAGACAGCTGGCATTCATATTCAGTTAGGAACCATGTTCTTAATCAGTTTGATTGATATGAAAAAAAATCTATAAATATAGGGTTAGAATGGTAAATCAGTAACTAAGATCAGTCCGAATGTGTCTTTATTGGTGAATGAGTTAAATATTGTGGTCATGAACAGCAAATAGATATTTGTACTTTACAAAATTGTCAAAATTATGAACATGCATCAGATGTAACATGTTTTTTTCCTTATGTGGGTAAAGAACTACCATTATAGCTATATAGATAAAGGGGAATTAAATGAAGATTAATGTTATTTTGTCACAATTCTCTCCCTTTACAGTGGTGGTACATTATTCTCATACAAAATAATCACAAGTACATGTATTTTTATGTTTAAGTTTAAAATAACAATATGAATCTCTAATACATCACATCACCTGATTGAAATTTAACCAAACAAATAGGGGTTTTAATATAATATAGTATGTTTAAAATACATTGTATTAAAGGTCTACAACTCTGTAACATGTATTTTTGCTCGAGCAAATTTCTTTTTCTTATAAATATATAGGCAATGTTGATGGATGATTTTTTTTTTTACAATTATTACAAGTATAGAAAGTATGAGTTGTTTGTTATTCTATTTTTAGGTTAGGCCTTAACTAGAAATTCTTGATGTATAAGGTCTGTAAAGTGATCAGCAGTAGGCTGCTGTTGGAACCATTACATGTTGTCTAATATATATGTCTGACAGTGTGGTGTGTGACAAGGTCTTCCATTTTCACCTGTTTGTGTCTTGTCATTATCTGGTATTTTAATTAGTGAAGTGTGTATCCCTTTTCTTTTTGATTACAAAAACTTTACCTGATCAGTCATATAGAAGGATTATTTTTATCATTTTTATGTTATTATGTGTTGGATTCTGTTATTTTTTTACATCTGATTTTGTATACTACATTAGTTCATTAATGGGATATTGTGTGCTTAGATGTAACTTTGCAATTTTGGTGAATTTTTTAGATTTTTATTTTTTTTTCAAATTTTGGTTTGTTTTGTTTATTTCTTTGAATTTAGAATGCCACTTAATATGACACTTTCCAGGAAATAGTAATATGTGAAACATAAATCATTAACAGCAAAACTTGATTCAGTATCTAAGATTTGGCTATAGGTTTATCATAGATATTATTTATTTTATGAATTCAGCAACTTAAAACCTGTAGAATGCGAGTATTGTAATTGGGAAATAGAAATTTAAAAATTGATCTTGTATACACGATAATGCTGAAGGCCCACTTTTTATTGTTACAAATATGAAGAAGTTTATTTTCAACTTCTGATGTTCAATATGCATCTAGAGTGACCACTAATATTTTACCAGTACTGAACTATTGTATGGTATTGATACTTGATAGAGGGAGTTACTATTTACTAAAAAAGTTATGTATCTATATTATATCTCTTGTGAGAAATGTTTTAAGTTAAATTTTATGTGTATGTTTGAGCATATGTATTTCACAATACAAAGTGAAGTTTAAAATGGAGAGTATGCAATAAACTATTATTTCTTAACTTTTTGTCATTTCTAATTGTTTCTTATGTCCCAACTACCAAATGGTGCTAAAGGCTATTCCAGAAAAAATGTCTCCTCAAGGCAGAATGCCCGTGAAATTAGGGGTACCACCAATAGATTTTAAATAAAAAAAACAACCCCCACCAACTACTTCACATTTTGGGTAAACTCCCCCATCCAACAAATTTTAATAAAAAATTGAGTAATTCTTTTCATATTATGGAAAAGATAAAATCCTACAGTTTTAGATTATTATTGGAGTACAGTTGTCATTCAAGACAATGTATGTATTAAAATAGGAATAATCATTTACATCCTTGTACCAATCATTTATATTCTTGTACCAATCATTTACAACCTTGTACCCTATGCTCATTAATTTCAGATTTTGCATCTTAATATTTTACAATTCAATGTGAAATTGATATATATATATATATATACATGTGTATATATATATATATATATATATATATATATATACATGTGTGTATATATATATATATATATATATATATATATATATATATATATATATATATATATATATATTAATATATTATATTAATTACATTTCATACACGTTAAGTGTGTAAAACAGAAACAAATGGTATCCCAACAAAATGATTCTTCTGACCAACAAAGGAATTTATAATACATTTGTAACATTTGACAGTTTTATATTTTGAAGTTCATCATTATCAAACCAAAGAGTCATGAGGACATTAAAGTTACTAGTAACTCTATATGATGACAGTTTCATGTCAAGCAATCTGGACCCTGTTGCACAATACATTGTTAAATTTAACTTGAAGTTAACCAATGTTAAACCAATAGGCTAACCATTAGATAAATTTAACAATGCATTGTGCAACTGGGTCCTGTAAAATGTAATAACTAACCAGGAAATATTAAAGAGAAAAGAAACAAAACAATTCAAAAATTCAACTGAGGACTGTTTGTAAAAGGACTCCAAAGTCCAACATTTTGAAGATTAAAAACTAGATTATGTATGAGATTTCTTGACTGAACACACACACACACTTTGGGCTATTTTATTAAAAACTAAATAGAGATAATTTTGAGAATCAAGAATGATCAAAAAGTCCGTTTTATGTTCCATCGTAGATTTTTTATCACCTTAAGAGAAAACCGTAGGCATAAATACATCAAATAATAATATGTTCTCTGCATAGGTGGAAATATGGTAATTAAGAAATGGTTTGGACATACACATGTATTGGAACTCGGTGATGCTAAAGATTTAGCTTAACACAACAAAGTGATAATTCTTTGTAATGAAGGCCAGGTTCTTAGAATGACTTTTGTTTACTTTCTCCAATGTCATGACATTTCAATGTGTCAGTAGGCCTACTGTAAATATCTAGCAAACAGACTAAATGTATAGGACAAATATGATAAAGCCTACTGAAATGAAATGTTCCTGTTTACTTTTCACCATTTCTATAGGTCTACAAGAAAGATTAGTAAAGTCTTGGATTGTTCCTTAGTTCTCAGTTTTTCTTTTTAGGTCACCAGGGCCCAAAGTCACCAAATTTACTCAGTACTCAAGCTCAACTAACTTCACTATTTTAAGGTAAAAACATGCAAACTTAATTTTGTAACTGGACATGTTTGTATATTGACAGCATATAAGTGTAAATAATGATAAAAAATATTGCTCATTTGAGTAAACTTCAGAAATATTTAAAAAAATTGTTTGAGCACGTACTCAAATCTTGAGTACCATACTCAACGTATTTATTCGTTTTTTACAGGTAAATCATCAGTGTGACGCAAAAATTTATATGTAAATGATTAAATATCATAATATGTTTCCTAATCACTAAAATCCAAAAGTTTTATAAATAATTTTATTGTCAAAATATTGAAATAAAAGTTGAGCTTGAGTTTTGAGTAAATTTGGTGACTTCAGGCCCTGACCTTATGCTGTAGTTCTTTGTCATCATTGTGTATTGTATGTAAAAAAAAAGTGGAACATTCTTAACTTCTTGAAAACTGGGCCTGAAGTCACCAAATTTACTCAAAACTCAAGCTCAACTTTTATTTCAATATTTTGACAATAAAATTATTTATAAAACTTTTGGATTTTAGTGATTAGGAAACATATTATGATATTTAATCATTTTACATATAAATTTTTGCGTCACACTGATGATTTACCTGTAAAAAACGAATAAATACGTTGAGTATGGTACTCAAGATTTGAGTACGTGCTCAAACAATTTTTTTAAATATTTCTGAAGTTTACTCAAATGAGCAATATTTTTTATCATTATTTACACTTATATGCTGTCAATATACAAACATGTCCAGTTACAAAATTAAGTTTGCATGTTTTTACCTTAAAATAGTGAAAAGTTAGTTGAGCTTGAGTACTGAGTAAATTTGGTGACTTTGGGCCCTGATCTGTTAATCATCCTCAAGTTTTGTAAGAAGTTTCTCTGGGTTAAGGGGAACGCAAAATGTGTAGGCCCTATTTTGTTATCATTTAGCCCCCCTGTGCCCTTTGGGTGGGGCCAGAAATAATCCAATCTTTGAAATCTTGTTTTTTTTCCCTGCACATCAAAGAGAAAGTCTGAATACTTGTATATGGTTAAAAAGAATATAAACTCTCTACAAAAATTGTGAAATTTATTACCCCAGGAGGTGACAATTGTTCAGTCCCATGGATGGGACCACTGGCATATATAATCATAATGCACTTAGTCTAAGAAAATCTTCTTTAGGTCAGTGAATTATAAAGAAAACCTGATGCATTTCAAGAAAACAAGTAAATTTGTCTCTTGAAATTGTGAAATGTATGACCCAGGAGACATGCAGAGGGGGGGGGGGGGGGCAATATAGCCATGTGTAGTGATACTGGTCTACTCAATCTTAGAAATCTTCTCAGCATCTATGAATTATAAAGAAAAGCTTGACATTTATGAATTGTAAAGAAAAACTGAAATCATTCTTGGAAAGAGCATAAAGCCTTCTACCAAAATTAAAAATTTATTACCCTTGGTTCTGGGTCTGGGGCAGGACAGATATGGTCACATGGTCATGATATACTTTTCGTCTTAGAAAATCTTCTCTACACATATGAATTGAATGTTGAATATATAAAGTATAAAGCAGCAGTCTACCAAATTCACACCTGTAAATAGGTATTATTTATTTTTTTTAATTTTGTTAATTTATTATTATTTGTAATATTTATATATATGTATATTTTTATATATATTTTACTTTTAAAAAAACATTTAGGTTATGTACATTTACGTTATACATAAGAATATCATCTGGAACAAGATATAACCTGAACAGATTTTTTTTTCACAAAAAAAATAGTTGAATTGCATCAACAATTAAATTAAAAATTAAAAAAATTAACGACAATACACACTCCTGTCCTAAAGTACCTTAAGCCGAAATTTTGCCCCGATTTTATTATTTTGGGGGTAAATATCCTGTTATGTTTAAATTAAGAATAGATCGGGCTCGAATAACTAAAATGGAGCATACCTGGAAGTTGTCCCCCTTTTCCAACTACCTTCACCTTGCCTCGTTTTGGGGAGAGCCAGCAAAACCGTAATCATGTTTTCCCGGACAGCACAGAAATTCGCCCCACAATGGTTTGTTTTATAAAATGTTTGCTTAGTACAAGAAAGATCATGTGAAACAATAATGTTCACAATGAATCTCCACTTCAGTTATACTTTTTATCAGTCCCTGCAACTGCAATTTATGTTTCGGCACGGTGACCTCTAGCCGGTCATGAGCCCGTGTATTGCCGTCCGAGTTGATATTGCTGTTTTCACATGGCCGAGGGGGGAGACCTGCGTACTCTGTCAGCTGAATCATTAGATTCTGTGTTTTCAGTATATATTACTAAAATCCAACAATAAAAATGAATGGTATGAGTAAAGGAGGAATTAATGTAGTGATGGCGAATAGTGTCAAGAAGATAATTCATTGTGACAATGTCAGTAGCAACCAATGTTACCATAGGCCGAAATTTCTGCCCTGATTTATGCGATATTTTGTGGTAAAATCAGGGTGGGGGCAGAAGTCCTCCCATACACTTTCTTCGTAGCAAGACATCTTCACAGCAGTTAAGTTTATCGATCATTTTAACCATCTATTTCTTATCTCTGATGCCTGATATTTGTTGATATGCTTACCTGATCTTTTAAATTTATGAAACCATCATCACTAAGTTGTGACACGACATAATTCCATTCATATAGGACGTGAATTCAAGCTGCCAATCATTTTTATTTACATGTCCCGTTTTCCATATGAACATAAGAATATATATAGGCCTAGTCTGAGCCAAATATTTTTTGTCCGCTGGTTTTGGCTGATTAAAAAAAAATGGTTGATACCTACCACTTGAATTTAAAGTAGCGATATTCTATGTATACTGTGTAATTTATCCATGCCCACAACAAATAAAAATTAAATCCAATTTGTACCAGATATTTGCACTCAAATTAATTTTACATTGGTAATGGCAGCCATCTGTCGAAGTTTGAAAGCGGAATTGAAAGAAAGGGAACATTTATTGGTCATACTGATTTAGCATGGCTCACTGATCGATGAAGTATGATTGCACTGTTTCCTTACGACAACAGTATATTGGGAGTTACTCACCTTCATATAACTCTTTTGTCAAGAGAGGCACGAGTATATTGATGATTACTCAGATGACCTAATTTATTGACATCACATGGATAACACAGAGATTCCCGTAGGAAGAGTGTTTTCAAAAATTGAAGTGACCAAACAAAGAAAAAAGTATGCAGAAAAGATAGAGGATTAACTTTTGTCTTTTTTAATTATATCAGTTAAAATACTTTTATTTTGACTATTGGTTGCTTTACAAATTCATTTTGAAATCCATGACTATAAGACGTTCATTGATTGGTTGATCATAAATGCATATTCATTGTTATCTTAAAGTTAACCAATTAGTGAACGTCTTAGATTTTATGTTCAAAATGGAGACGGACGAAGTGAATACAGAAAAACAATAGTAGATCAAGTAAGCGTATCAACAAATATCAGACATCAGCAATGAGAAATAGATGGTTAAAATGATTGCTAAACTGCTGTGAAAATGTCACAGCATCTTGCAATGAAGAAAATGTAAAAATTATCGTAAAATTATATTTACATATATTTACATCGCAACATTAACACCATAAATTTTACTTACCTACTTAATATTTGGTGATATGTCCTTTGAGTCGAATTTCTTGAATTAATCTTCTTGGAAGAGATTTATAGAGACTTCGAATGAACTCGACGGAAACATTTTCCCATATGGAGAGAATGACTTGAAACAGTTCTTCGTTAGATTTTATTGTGTCAGTTCGCCCATATAATTTCCTTTTCACGTGTAACCATACATTTTCGATTATGTTGAGGTCAGGTGATTGCACTGGCCAACTATTTCCCGTAATATTATCTCTTGCCATGTAATTTTTCGTTGATTGTGCACGATGTACAGGGGCATTATCATCCTGAAAAATGTAGCCCACCTCCCCCGGAAAATGACGACAATAACTGGCCAGAAATTATCTTCCTAAATGTTCTGATACTTTTCAGCATTTATGTTACCTTCTACACATGATAAAGTGCCAACACCATTCCAGGTAATACAACCCCACACCATCACTTCAAATTTTGGTTTCTCATTTGGTTGAATAAGGTCTGGTCACCGACCTTCATCTCGTTTTCTCCACACATAGACATGATAACTGTGGTCTAGCATAATTTTACTTTCGTCAGAAAAAATTACTTTGTCCCATTGTCCGTTTACTGGCCATCTTCTTTTTCCACGATACCAATCAAGCCTTTTTCTGTGATTAACAGTTTTTATGACAACTTTTTTTTTCAACACTCGCCTATTAAATCCATTCTTATGCAGATGGAACTGAAGTGTTCTTTTTGATATTTTCCCTATTCTCATTAAATTCTGAAGTAATATCACTTAATGAATCCTTTCTGTTTGGTTTGACAATCCGTTCCAAAGACCGCGTCCCGTTCGTGGCTTGTTTTCTGGTGACTTAAGCTTCATATATTTGTTCAGAAACGAAGAAATTGTAGTCCTGGACCTCCTAAATAATCTAATAATTTCGCTTATTGATAATCCATCTTTGCGTGAATGTATTATTATATTTTTCACAGCAGACACAAGTTCTCGACCTTTTTGACCCATGATTTTACCGGAACTTTTTGAGGAAGACAAGAAACGCAGGTGACACTGAATTATGTCATAATTTATTGCACGTGATCTTTCCCTCATTTTCACTCAAAAACGTACACATGACTTGAAACTGGGAACAGCAAGAAGAAAAAACCGAACGCTTGTCAATCGCCAAACATTAAATTTACGTCGGGGTGACTAATACTTTTTGCACGTCTCTGCCTGTATTGATGCAGACAGCATTTTGGATTCAATGTATGTACAGCTCATTTTCTACCCCGTTACCGGAAAGTGCTCACAGACACTTTGCTCACTTAAAATCATGCTAAGATTGTTGCCAAATTTTAGGTAAGGTGTATTTGGCATTGTTTTGTTGGTAAGCCATCATATCTATATTGTAGGCTGTTACTACTTACTAGGCGGAATTTCTGACTGATTTGAAGCCATTTTTTTATTTTGTAAAATCAGGGGCAGAAGTCTTATATATACTGTCTTGAAATGTCTTTGTAGTAAGATGCTGTGTTTATCGATCGTTTTAACCATCTATTTTCTTATCACTGATCTCTGATATTTGTTGATATGCTTAAAATGTACCTGATCTTTTGGATTTATATATCCATTGTCTCTAAGTTGTGACATGAAATAATTCCATATCTAGCTACATGTACCCATCGTTTTATGTATTCATGTCGTCTGTCTATTTTGAACTCCTACGATAATCAGTAATGCTCGCTGATTGGCTTACGGTATTGTGGTCAAAGGACATGACATTACATATAAGGAAGTTTTACTGCTTTAGATTATCAATAAAAGGACACCTGCTCATTGAAAACCGGCAGTGACTCATATTTAAGTGAAAAAATGTATTTATCTTGAAATAAATCAAATATATCATCATGGGTTTTGTAAGCTTCATGCTCTTACCTGTAGGCTTAACATTTGGGAAAACAAGCCGAAGTTTGCCTTGCTAGGAACTTGGTCACCCTTGTGTTTTCCAGATATCAAATTTGCCACATAACATGGCACACTTAATAAGGTAACAACAATAAAAACTCTTAAGGAAAGAAAATAAATTAAAGTACACTGGAAATATAGTCTAAACACTAGCTAAACTCCATATTTTGAATGTTGTTTGTACTAGTGATGTTGCCAAAATTTAAACCAAATTTATTGACAGTTAAGATTTTATATTATACATAGTTTTGTTTTTATTCTTATTATAACTGAAATTTAATTATCATCTTTGTCATACATTTTTCTAGTGTGGGCAAAATACCCAAATTTTGACAAAATTCACCAATGCACCCTGCATAATCCTGCGTAATGTCTCATTTTGTCTGTAGATATAAAATTTGTTTTTGAGTTAATTACTTAGTTTAAAGAGATAATTTAAAACCCAGATTTGTAATTCATGTCAATGCCTTGTAATTAATGTTGTATGGAATACATCATCTAAACTATGATAAGCTGCAGCTATATTTAGATACCAGATTTGTTGTTTTCATTTTTTTTCCTACAGAGGCCAATTTCAGTTATTTTTTCATGCAAATTAAACATCTTCATCTTGTTAGAATGGTTTTTCAATGCTCCTAGGAAGTTAGATACAACTAGTTGTACATGTAGTACAAAGTTTACATGTATGATACTGGATTTTAAAATTGGTATGAAATTAGCTTCTTGTATCACATTGAAGCCACAAACATAAAAATCTATACACTCACTCGTTCATAACATATTTCCAAGTTTGTTTCAGTTGATCTGTGGCTAGTGACACCTTGTGAGTGAGATAAGTTTTGTAGAGTATAAAAAAAAAGATTCATCAACTTGTACATGTATACTAATATTATTTGTTTTTCTTCTTTTTAGCACTCAGGTGCGAGGAATGGCAACCTTGAAGGATTGTAAGTATTTTCATTCTTTTCAGAGAATTTTTCTTAAAATTTTAAGTAAATATAGAGAACATTATAAATAAATTCACTGGTGTTTGGTAGAAAGCCAATCATAATTGTTATCAAAATGTATTGTCTCATATAACATACTTTTGAGTAGGAATCTGTTTAAATTACTGATAGCAAACTTCATTCCATGTAAAATTTAAAAGGGTGCTTGAAAATTCCTCAAATAAAACCTCCATTGAGAGACCACCTGTTTTGTGAAACCACATTCTGAAAACCACTTGGTTAAATAACCCTTTATATAAAACCTCTTTTGAGAGACCACCTGTCTTGAGAGACCACATTTCTGTGGTAGATGGGGTATTCTCTCAAGACAGATACCACTGTTGTATTTACTGATGTATGCCTAAATTTGACCACAGGAGTTGATGATTTAGATTTATTTCTTATCAGAGTTTCAACCAAGAATAAAAGTTTTATCAAACTTTTCCCCATATTTGCCAAACCTAATATTTAACATGAAATTGATTTGTTTACTGTTTATATGTACATTATTTATAAGTACTTAAGTAAATTTCGGGAATGAATATCATTGTTTTATCTTATCTAGTATAGTTTTACACATTTTTCACTATGGCGTTTTATGATTTTTAGTGCGAATAAGGTTGAAGTCTGTAACTAACATTCAGAAGATCACCAAATCCATGAAGATGGTGTCAGCTGCAAAGTTTGCTAAAGCAGAAAGACAACTGAAACCAGCTAAGGCATATGGGTCAGCAACATCAAGTAGGTTTCTATGTTTGTATTGTAAAATAAAAATATAAACTTTATATCTTAAAAGGCCTGGTAGTAAATACATGTCACAAATTCCATTGCTGGTTTAAACTTAAACCAAGATTGTACATCGAGAGTTAGTCAAGCTTGCTTACATTTATTAGACCACCCTAAATTAATTATATGTTTAACATTTGCCATCCTTGTAGGTATTGCAAGAATTCTCAAAATTTAAAAAAAATAACAAACAAAAATCTCATAAAATCCAGAATTATGAGTCTGTTTTTATCATTCTCTATTACTATAACTGTTTCTCAATCCTACAATTATCCAACAAATTATAAACACAAATCTCTAACCTTTCCAATGAGACTTTAAAGGGACATGTATGCAGTGAACTTTAAGAACAGTATTATTTCCTCAGATTTATTTTAATTTGTTATGCCTCTGCCTTAAAGGTCCACAGGGGACATCTAGTGTTTGGATCGCCGTGTGTTTGTATGTCTGGAATTCCATCCCACTTACATATAAAATGCAATATTTTGTTGGGACCAGGGGCATTTGTGTCTCACAAACACATCTTGATTTTTATATAGATACACACCAGTGACATAATATGGTATTTTTGGATTGCAAGCAAGAGGTCCTAGGTTCAATTCTCGGTATCTGGTCTACAATTGTCTTCACCAAGACCTTGGAATAAAAGGTGAAAACTTGAAAGTCACTGATCTTTCTGATGTTAATTGTCGTTATAAAATCCCTTTATATACTCATGCAATACGAAGCCTAAATACTGCTCCTTTTAAGTATTAATCCTGGTGTTCTGATTAAAATTCTTGTCTGTAATTATGAGTTTCTCCTCTGGTGAGTAAAACGTTCTTGTTGTCCCTTTCACTTAATTAATCTAATTATCAAACAATCCCTGTCAATGGCTTTGCACACGCGAGTCGGTTATCATTCTGTCGAGTATTGTTTATAAATAAATTCCGCCTTGCTTATTTTGTGTCACTGAAAATCAAATGCTTCAATGTGGTAGTTCGCTGTTTTATATCACACAGAATCTATAAGCATGATTATGTTAACCATACTCTCCTATGTTGTAGAAAGTGAAATGGACATCTAAAATTTTCTGCTCAGGTACAATGCGGTCTCTGACAGTAGGTCATTCCAAATTTTTATATGTTTAATGTACACCTTTAAATAAAAAATCTATTCCTCTATCAGGGAAAAAAAGACACAAAAACAAGACTTTTCAGGAAAACAAAAGCAAATTAATGCTCATTTAAGTATTTTCCTTACATGATATAGATATAATAATAATAATAATAATAATAATAATATTAAAAAAAATAATAATATTAATAATAATAATAATAATAATAATAAAAATAATAATAAACTTGCAAAAAGCATATCTTTAGCATATATTTACTTGAAAATAACTTGTGAAATAGAATCTAATAGCTTTCACATTGATGTTAATAAATGTTCATATTTAACTGTTCAATAAAGATCTATGTTCTATTCCCCCCACCCCCCCAGATGTTAGAGTTTTTATTCTGTTAATAATCTCCAACCCAATCTGTCCTCAGATGCTAAAACAGAGAAAAAATTGGAATGGCCTAACTGTTCCAGCTTCACCTTTTTTTTCTATTTCTCAAAAGTGAGTGTCTGTGAGGCAGGGAAAGGGAATACATAAATAATTTCATTGTCATTATTAAAAAACAGTAAATTTAGGTGAAACAACATAGTTGAATGTTATGTATCTTTTTAGATACACTATTATATTATGATAGATAAAAACAGTCACCGTACAATAGGTGTACAATAAGTATTGATAATGTTCATATAAACAACCTTCATTGAGCCTCTTAATTCCCTGTGTCTGTAGACAAGAGACTGTTTGAGAGGCACAGAAAGGGAATATATGGATAGTTTAATTGCATAAATAAAGAGGAAAATCAGAGAATAAAATTGATGAATTTAAGTAAATACATTATGATAAAAAATAAACATATACATTGAACAATAGGCATATAAAAGGTGTTTAATATGTGCATTATAAAAAAAACCCATTGCGCGTCTTGCTAGCAAGTTTTTACTGTTGAAAAAAAATGCTTGATGTTCTGCAATGCTTGTTTCAATGGGTTGTCACGTAACTTTGGATCAAGTGATCGGTTGATACATCAAAAGCAAAAACAGGTAGTTTGGTAAAGTATTTGCGAATGACATACATGGTTTATGACCTGAATAAATAAGGTATATTTTTTCACAATTGTGTTATTTATTTGACATCGACAAGTTGCAAGATAAAAGACACAAATCAAAAGTGAAACCAGATTTTTTATCTTCACGAACGAAACTCTGAATTCTTAAATTTTTTAAATGTATAAACCACGCCTTTATGTAAACTGCATGATTCCAGGGGTTGAAAAAAAGTTGTGGTTTATATTCTGAAAAATACGGTAATTAAAATTTCAGTTATTCCGGATATCTGGGATTAATAGAAGTGGTCCCATGGATTTGAATTTTGACATAACAAGATTCCACTTTATATACAGGATTGTCAAGTTTGATCCTGGAGTTGAATTTTAGTGAGTCCCTTAGACCCACAAGATAGAGATTGTGAGTCCCTTAGACCCACAAGATAGAGATTGTGAGTCCCTTAGACCCACAAGATAGAGATTGTGAGTCCCTTTGACCCACAAGATAGAGATTGTGAGTCCCTTAGACCCACAAGATAGAGATTGTGAGTCCCAAGAAAAATTTAAGAGTGCCATTGAGTTACTGGGACTTGGTATATCCCAATTATGAAAAAAATGATACCCTTTTTCAGTCTTAGATTAAAAATCACTTCAGTTATACAGAGTTAAAGTGGGTCCTCAGGGACTCAGTTTTATTCATTTCAAAAATATTTTATGCATCAGAAAGGCAGAAAACATGTGTAAGTGAAAACCCTGAAGTAACATTGTTTTACACTATTACACTATTCAGATACAATTTTACACATTGACTTTCAGCATTCTATGAGAATGTAGCACCTAAAGAAAGTAAGGATGCTGATCAGAAGGAGCTAGCCATAGCATTAACATCTGACAGAGGTCTTTGTGGTGGTGTACACTCCAGTGTTTTCAAGGCTATTAGAAGTAGGATTCAAGAGGAAAATTTATCACCAGACAACTTAAAAGTCATTCTTGTTGGTGACAAGTCCAAGGCAATGATGCAGAGGTAAATACTTGAGCATTAAATAAAATAAAGTACCAAAATATTTCCTATAAGAATGTATAAATAGATGAAAAAAGATACAACAAACATGAAAGGAAATTACAATTTAGTTAAATCTTTTTGTTTTCATATATCTACAGAGATATTACCAAAATTCATTTGCCACATCCTGTATGAATACTTTTTTTTCCCTAAGGTAATGTTAACTGAACTTTCATTAAATGTGATATTTTATTGTTGTTACATCAAAAATGATTTAAAGCGATATGAACTGTGTTTTCCAAAGTCAAGATATATGCATTGTTGTGATGTAAAGTGTATTCTTGCTACTGCCCCATTAAATTTGTTGGCCTCATTGAAAATCCTCCATTTCTATATCAGCCAATAACTTTGTGTTTTTAACCTCCATCTGAATTTAAAGAAAGCTGTTTAGTTTGCTTTTAATTATTTGTAACTTTACAACTCATTTGCAGACTCTTTAAGAATTACATCGCGACATCTTTCAATGATATTGGACGAGTGCCACCAGTATTTCAGGATGCATCCAAGATAGCACAGGCCGCTATGGATCAGGGATATGATGATTTCTCTAAAGTTTCACTTTATTACAACAAATACAGGTAATTGTGTAGTGATGTGTAGGTGATGAGAATAGAGGTAATGCCATTCTGTAGAATGATCAAGTCTCACTACCTTATCATTGGTCAATAAAACTAGACTTCCTCTTTTATACCATGTCAAGAATTACAGTGGGATGTTGGAGGTCTTATACCTGGTCAAGAGTTACATTGGGATGTTGGAGGTCTTATACCTGGTCAAGAGTTACAGTGGGATGTTGGAAGTCTTATACACTATATAGAATTTTATTGGGATGTATGTCTTGTAAAGAATTGCAGTGGGATGTTGGAGGTCTTATACCTGGTCAAGAATTACAGTGGGATGTTGGAGGTCTTATGTCTTGTAAAGAATTACAGTGGGATGTTGGAGGTCTTATGTCTTGTAAAGAATTACAGTGGGGTATTGGAGGTTATATATTTTGTAAAGAATTACAGTGGGATGTTGGAGGTCTTATGTCTTGTAAAGAATTACAGTGGGATGTTGGAGGTCTTATACCTGGTCAAGAATTACAGTGGGATGTTGGAGGTCTTATGTCTTGTAAAGAATTACAGTGGGATGTTGGAGGTCTTATGTCTTGTAAAGAATTACAGTGGGATGTTGGAGGTCTTATACCCAGGGATGAGATTTTTCCGCGGATCCGCGGATTTCCGCGGATTTGACAGTCCCAGGGGTCGATTTTTGAAATATCCGTTGAGAAAATTTTTAGGGGGGGTGGAATGTAATATTTTTCATTTTTACAGCTTAAAATATACCTTTGTTTAATAAAATTGTTGTCTATCCTGAACACTGAGTGGTCTTTGTTTCTTATTCCGACACAGCAAGATCGGGTAAAATACGCAACTTGAAATACGTCAGTCAATTGAACACGGCCTTGGACCCTAGCTCATTTTCCTCTGAAAATAAATTTGCCAATTCATCCCACCTGGGAATACAGTGGGATGTTGGAGGTCTTATGTCTTGTAAAGAATAACAGTGGGATGTTGGAGGTCTTATGTCTTGTAAAGAATTACAGTGGGGTATTGGAGGTTATATATTTTGTAAAGAATTACAGTATAGGTCTTATGTCTTGTAAAGAATTACAGTGGGATGTTGGAGGTACCTGGTTATACAGTGGGGTTCAACCTGGAAGAATTACAGTGGGATGTTGGAGGTCTTATGTCTTGTAAAGAATTACAGTGGGATGTTGGAGGTCTTATGTCTTGTAAAGAGTGGGATGTTGGAGGTCTTATGTTGTAAAGAATAATGTTGGAGGAACCTGGTCAAAAATTACAGGGGGATGTTGGAGGTCTTATGTCTTGTGTAACAGTGGGATGTTGGAGGTCTTATACCTGGTCAAGAATTACAGTGGGATGTTGGAGGTCCAGTGTAAAGAATTACATGTTGGAGGTTATATATTTTGTAAAGAATTATACCTGGTCAAGAATTGGAGGTCAGTGGGATGGGGTTGGAGGTCTTATGTCTTGTAAAGAATTTATGGAGGTCTTGTAAAGAATTACAGTGGGATGTTGGAGGTCTTATACCTGTCAAGAATTACAGTGGGAAAGTCTTATATTACAGTGGGATGTTGGAATGTTGGAATAACAGTGGGTGTTTATATACCTGGTCAAGAATTACAGTGGGATGTTGGAGGTCTTATGTCTTGTAAATTGGAGGTTATAACAGTAAAGAATTACAGTGGGATGTTGGAGGTCTTATGTCTTGTAAAGAATTACAGTTGTTGGAGGTCTTAAGTCAAGAATTACAGTGGGATATTGGAGGTCTTATGTCTTGTCAAGAATACAGTGGGATTTTGTAACCTGGTCAAGAATTACAGTGGGATGTTGGGTCTTATGTCTTGTAAAGAATTCCATTGGGGGTTGGAGGTCTTACCTGAATTACAGTGGGATGTTGTCTTAAAGTCAAGAATTACAGTTGGATGTTGGAGGAATTACAGTGTTGGAGGTCTTATACCTGGTCAAGAATTACAGTGGGATGTTGGAGGTCAAGAATTACAGTGGGATGTTGGAGGTCTTATGTCTGGAATTACAGTGGGATGTTGGAGGTCTTATACCTGGTCAAGAATTACAGTGGGATGTTGGAGGTCTTATCTGGTAATGTCTAATGTCTTGTAAAGAATTACAGTTGGAGGTCTTATGTTGGGAGGTCTTATGTCTTGTGAATTACAGTGGGAGTCTTATACCTGGTCAAGAATTACAGTGGGATGTTGGAGGTCTTATGAATTACTTGGAGGTCTTATACCTGGTCAAGAATTACATGTTGGGTCTAATAAAGAATTACAGTGGAGGTCTTATGTCTTGTAAAGAATTACCTACCTGGTCAAGAATTACAGTGGGATGTTGGAGGTCTTATGTCTTGTAAAGAATTACAGTGGGAGTTGGGGACCTGGTGAAGTTACAGTGGGATGTTGGAGGTCTATGTGTCTTGGAGGTTATATATTTTGTAAAGAATTACAGTGGGATGTTGGAGGTCTTATATGGTCAAGAATTACAGTGGAATGTAAATGTCTTGTAAAGAATTACAGTGGGATATTGGAGGTCTTATGTCTTGTATTACCTGTTGGTCTTATGTCTTGTAAAATTACAGTGGGATGTTGGAGGTCTTATACCTGGTCAAGAATTACAGTGGGATGTTGGAGGTCTACAGTATGTTGTCTTATGTCTTGTAAAGAATAACAGTGGGTGGAGGTCTTATACCTGGTGAATTACAGTGGATGTTGGAGGTCTTATGTCTTGTCAAGAATTACAGTGGGGTAAAGTTATATATTTTGTAAAGAATTACAGTGGGATGGGTAGGTCTTTGTCTTGTAAAGAATTACAGTGGGATGTTGGATTTTGGTCAAGAATTAAGTGGGATGTTGGATTATGTCTTGTCAAGAATTACAGTGGGATGTTGGAGGTCTTATACCTGGTCAAGAATTACAGTGGGATGTTGGAGGTCTTATGTCTTGTAAAGAATTACAGTGGGATGTTGGAGGTCTTATACCTGGTCAAGAATTACAGTGGGATGTTGGAGGTCTTATACCTGGTCAAGAATTACAGTTGGATGTTGGAGGTTATATATTTTGTAAAGAATTACAGTGGAATGTTGGAGGTCTTATACCTGGTCAAGAATTACAGTGGGATGTTGGAGGTCTTATGTCTTGTAAAGAATTGGGATGTTGGAGGTCTTATGTCTTGTAAAGAATTACAGTGGGATGTTGGAGGTCTTATACCTGGTCAAGAATTACAGTGGGATGTTGGAGGTAAACCTGGTCAAGAATTACAGTTGGATGTTGGGATGTCTTGTAAAGAATTACAGTGGGATGTTGGAGGTCTTATGTCTTGTAAAGAATTACAGTGGGATGTTTGAGGTCTTATGTCTTGTAAAGAATTCCATTGGGATGTTGGAGGTCTTATACCTGGTCAAGAATTCAGTGGGATGTTGGATTACTTGTAAAGAATTAGTGGGATGTTGGAGGTCTTTATGGTCAAGAATTACAGTTGGAAAGATGTCTTGTACAGTGGGATGTTGGAGGTCTTATGTCTTGTAAAGAATTACAGTGGGATGTTGGAGGGTCTTGTAAAGAATTACAGTGGGATGTTGGAGGTCTTATGTCTTGTCAAGAATTACAGTGGGATGTTGGAGGTCTTATACCTGGTCTTACAGTGGGATGTTGGAGGTCTTATGTCTTGTAAAGAATAACATTGGGATGTTGGAGGTCTTATGTCTTGTAAAGAATTACAGTGGGATGTTGGAGGTCTTATACCTGGTCAAGAATTACAGTGGGATGTTGGAGGTCTTATACCATGTGAAGAAATCCTGTGGGATAAAGATATCTTATACCATATAAAGAATTCCAGTGGGAGATCTTATACTTTGTAAAGAATTTCTGTGGGATATTAGATATCTAATTCCTTGTATAGAATTCCAGTGGGATATTAGAGATCTTAATACTTTGTAAAGAATTCCTGTGGGATATTAGATATCTAATTCCTTTTAAAGAATTCCAGTGGGATATCGGAGATCTTAATACTTTGTAAAGAATTCCTGTGGGATATTAGATATCTTATACCATGTAAAGAATTCCAGTGGGATATTAGAGGTCTTAGACTTTGTAAAGAATTTACAGTGGGATATTAGAGGTCTTACACCTGGTGAAGAATTTCAGTGTGTATATTAGAGGTCTTATACCTGGTAAAGAATTCTAGTGGGATATAGAGGTATTATACCCCGTAAAGAATTCTAGTGGTATATTAGAGGTCTTATACCTGGTAAAGAACTCCAGTGGGATATTAGAGGTCTTATACCTTGTAAAGAACTCCAGTGGGATATTAGATGTTTTTTACCTTGTAAAGAATTTTAGTGGGATATGGGAGGTCTTATACCTTTCAAAGAATTCCTGTGGGAGATAATTTACACTGAATACATGATGATGAGTTTTTGATGTAAATTATCACTGTGTATCAGTCCCACAGTTGTACTTAGAATTAGTGTTTAATACAGGAATGGTCACAGAAAGTTATGACATTGAATCAGAACCCACATACAGAATTTAACAAAAATCCTTTAGATCTTATGGTCATTTGGACTAGCACAAGGCAATTTTTGCTGGTCTGAATCTTTTTTTTTTTGTTAGACCAACTCTCCTGTAATAAATATGCTTTAAAATGAATTCATATCATTTTTTAATTTCCATTTTATACACTGAATAATAGATGCTGTCTGGAGAGACCACCTCTGCAGCCATGGAAATGTGGTCTTTCAGGACAGGTGGTCTCCCATGACAGATTTTATTAAATATTATTTTTAAAACTTGTTTTTGAAAAGTTGTCACTTAAGACAGGAGGTCTCTCAAAACTGGTCTCCCATGACAGACTGATGCTGACAGACTGATGCTGACAGATCCACGCTGACAGGTTGACACTGACAGATTGATGCTGACACACAGTTATTATTATACATACTTTTACAGCCTGTTGCCTTATCAAGCTTGTTTAACCATTTTTTCATGATCATTTTTGCTGCTTATCCTGAGATTCATGCAACCATATGATAAAGTCATTCTTTTGTTTAATTTCTAATAAACCGTCGAAGTCATAATTCCCACCTCCATTCTATTTCCACATTCATAAATTGTGTGGAAAAAATCTCCGGTTGACAGGCCACCTTTGGGTTGCTGAATTTTCATTTATTTTCACTTGACATGCAGCAAATACTTACGATTTAAGGTATTAAATAATCTATCTTTAAGAATCCATAGTTTTCTTTTTAATAAGCTTCACCTCGGTCAACAATGCTTCCTCGCAGTGAAAATATGCAATATCACCCTCTTATGAATGTAATATTTCTATAATATACTGCAGAAGAAATGTTAGTCGATTTTACATTGGGGTTTATCTTTATTACAGATCAGTTGTATCATATAAAACAACACAGCAGCCATTATACAATGCAGAGAATCTAAGGAACTCGGAAAATCTGCCCATTTATGATAGCATTGATGATGAAGCTCTTCGCTGTTATAACGAGTTTGCACTAACAAGCTATATATATTATGGATTGAAAGAGGCAGCATGTAGTGAACAGAGCTCCAGAATGACAGCTATGGATTCTGCTAGCAAGAATGCTGGTATGTGTCTTTCATTGGTCACATTGTCTTGGAGTTTTATCATGAATCATTTCAAAACAGATCAGAGGACTTTGGAGAGAACTGTGCTTTTCCTGGAATATGCTCTTTAGAATAGTTCACTCACATTTATAAAGTCTCAATTGATCAATAAAAACCCACAATTTTGAGATTTGAAAAATGCATGAAATTTCTGTGTGATGAATTACATTTCAATTTTTAATGATTGATATATTATCAGTTGTCTTAACTAGTCATAGAGAAAAGCCATCAACATCATTTGTCTGCAGTCATCAAAAATACTTATTACAAAGCTTACTGTCTCAAAAGATAGTAATGTACATGTAGTTCAACAAAAAATGACCAAAAAAAATTATTTATTTTCAAACATGCAAGGCATTTACCTCGAGGTCTAAATTGTTACATGTTTTGGCAGAGGTACTTCCAGAAGTAGTGTAAGAAACGAAACCAGACCGGACCGGACTGGAATTTAAATTACAGAATTTTTTTTTTTTAAATTATAAACAAAGTTGTTTCCATCTTTTATTCAACTGGTTCTCGTATAAACTTACAAAATTCATGCAATGTGTTAAAAAGGCATTCAATTGGCTAAATAATTGAACAAAACAAGGAAAACAATCAGATGTTATAACATGCAAAAAAAGATAAAAAATGACAAAACATCAATAAAAATGTCAATTAAAAATTTTGATTAAAAATTTCCAGTTTTGAGACTAAATCACCAGCTGAAAAAATAAAACTCTCCAGTTACCCCCCCCCCCCCCCCCCCCCCCCCCCCACCCCCCCCCCCCCCCCCCCCCCCCCCCCCCCCCCACCCCCCCCCCCCCCCCCCCCCCAGTTGTGGCATAGCAGTTGGACTAATTTTTGTCACATGTATGAATATGGAATGTGTAATTTAGCTGTTACAAGTCTTTTATGAACAGTAATTAATTTTACATTATCTAAATCAGTTTATTTTTGATTAAATTTAAAAGCTAAGAAATGATTGAGATATACACATTGTTTATATATTTATGCATGATATATTGTTGTTTAAGTGAGCAGGATTTAAAATTCTTTTTATTTACTTTCAGGTGAGGTGATCGACAAACTGACCTTGACATTCAACAGAACCAGACAAGCTGTTATCACTAAGGAATTGATTGAAATCATTTCTGGTGCAGCTGCTCTTTAATGGTGATTGTGACATTAAGGAAATATGTTAGGACTTATTTATCACAAAAACATCAACATGCAGCCAACTTAAATATCCATCTTTGTGGCTCACTGGATTTTGTATCTTATTTCTGTTGGTTGTCACACTTGATATGTACATGTGGACTTGATGTACATATGTAGTTTTTCACAATCTGTTGATTTTGCTTACTGAAGATCCATTTAGGATTTTAACCCAATTTTATCATTCATTAAGTTCGTCGCAGAATGGAGTGTGATAAGCACACAAATAAATTGAGATTCAAATATCCAGTGAGTCTAGAGTCATTAATATCCATGTCTGATATGAGACACTGTACCAAGTGATAAAAAGACATTGTAGTGCTAAGAAATACTATTATGTGTGATTGGTAATGAAACAAAGGTTTAAATTTCTTATTAATGAGAAATAAATTGATAAAACATTTTTGTATGTTTTGTTCTCATGTTTTACTGATGATTTAGTGGGTAACTTTATGACTGCAAATTTCAAGATAATTATCTAAATGACGTCATTTTCACGAGGCGTTTCGGTTGTCCAGCCATTTGTGTTAAAGTAAAATGTTTATGAGTCAACAACGAGTGATCAGTTTTCGACCGTGATCAATCTTAGCTGAATATTCCTAGTGTATGTTGGCATGTCCTAGTTCAACTACATACCAAATTTCAGTTAGATATGTCAATTTATGATCCAGATAATGAGCAGAAATTCTAAATTTTCTAAGGGGCATGACTTTGTCAAATATTACTAGAACAGAACCAAATACCAACTTGACCTGCATCTTCTCTAGTAACTACATACTAAACTTAAATGGTATGTCAATGTATGACCGAGATAATGAGCTGAAACTGAAGTTATTGAAATTTTTAAGTCCAAGGACATAATTAAAAAATTATTCAACTTAATCTAATTAAGGACTTGACCTTTGTCTTCTCATAATACAACTAGATATCAGATTTCATTGCAATATTTCAATGTACTGCAGTAGGCTAATGTGTGGTAGAAGGATGGAAAGGGGTTATATTATATGCATGATGTGTCCCAGCCATTTTAATGGCAATGACATAAAATATATTCATGTGTCCCATACACCAATCCGACAGGTTTGATTCAGAATGATAGTTTCACCATTCTATATACTTTTTCGCCCTCCACATCTCTGAGTATTTACTGGTCTTTGACCCCTGCTATATTTGATCAAAGTAAAGTGTATTATCAGTAATTTACCACATATCGGTGAGGTCACCAGATACAGCTAAGTGTCCTAATTTTGACCTTCCCCATGGACTCCTGCTAATGTTGCTAGAGTTCTTCACCATGCAATGCCTTGTGACTTTAATTGAGTCCATGGTGAAGGAACAGGCCCTCACTGCCTCTGTTAAAAAGTCACAAGACTAAAGAAGATTTGAACCCCAAACCTCTGGCTTGAATGGTAAACCAATGTCAGCTGATACTATTTGAATGGTTAATCTGATTTTGGTTGGTGTTTTATGCCACACTCAACAATTGTTCAGTTATATGATGGCAGCCAGTTTTTAATGGTGGAGGAGAGAAGCTAGTTACAGTGTACTTGGGAAGAGACAATCGGCCTTCTGTGAGTAAACTGGCAAACTATTTCAATGGTACAGTTTTGGTACCGGTATGTATTCTTTAAAACAAAACAAAAACTATTTCTTGCTATTTTACTATTTAATAAAGAATAAGACACAAACAATTCATGATAAATTATTAAATCTTCCAACAGCAACTGAAAATTACACACAAAAAAAAGATGTACAAAGTAAATAATACCACAATTGAAATATGTCCACTTATTTCTTGGTCCGTCATCTGACGGGTAAAAATTTAAACAAAAATAAAAAAAGGTGGTTTTCACAATATAATGTCACTATTCTTGTATATACATTTTGTATAAGTTGTCAAGCCCATTCTGAATAAAACATTGATTAAAATAAAATAAGTTTGGATTGCACAAAAAATCTTCTGAAAATTTGATATAATCAATAATGTATTAATATATGACACAACATAAAAGGCACATTAACCCTGAAGCAGTGAAAGCAGATGATACCACATACAGACTCACCTAGGCCTACTGGCAGAAGTTTTATACCACCTAGTCAACCAATATTTTATACCACCTAGGTCTACCTGAAGTTTATATCACCTAGGCCTACTGACAGTTTATATCACCTAGGCCTACTGACAGTTTATATCACCTAGGCCTACTGACAGTTTATATCACCTAGGCCTACTGACAGTTTGTATCACCTAGGCCTACTGACAGTTTATATCACCTAGGCCTACTGACTGTTTATATCACCTAGGCCTACTGACAGTTTATATCACCTAGGCCTACTGACAGTTTATATCACCTAGGCCTACTGACAGTTTGTATCACCTAGGCCTACTGACAGTTTGTACCACCTAGGCCTACTGACAGTTTGTACCACCTAAGCCTACTGACAGTTTATATCACGTAGGCCTACTGACTGTTTATAACATGTACTGATAGAGATTTCTACCACCTAGGCCTACTGGCTGAAGTTTTTACTGCATCTTGCAGAAGTAGAGAGAACATAGTTAGTTATAGCAGATACAAACAGAAATTTTCACTACATTCTGATGGGAGTTCATACCAGAAGATGGTGAATGATGTAAATTGATAGCTATATTTCTACCATAACACGTATGGTTAAACCATGAAAAATCAGCTGATTAAATAGAAACACAGCTGTGTAAAGTTTTCTAATTAACCACGCATGGGCAACACACTCGGGCATTTTTACTGGTCGAAATAGGAACGTGTACTTTGACAAGCACTACACTGAGCTCACACTACAACTGTTGGGATGAATATAAATACATGTGGTAATTGACACATGCGCTGACCACTGCTGTATTTTGGTTTATTTATATTGGGTCAAATTGGTTAATATGTATGGAAACGTTTAGGTTTGGAACTAAATTTGAATGGAATTACTTTGTAAATGTTTGTCAGATTCATGGTATATCGCATATGTTCAAACGCATTTATGATCCATACTTGGTATAGTCCTTAGTAATATGGAATATTCCATTTGGTGACGTCAAATTTAGTATAAAAGCGAGTGCTTCGGCAGAAATCGGTAGAATGGTTGTTGGATGAAGAGCTACATGCATCTTGTATACAAAGACCTGGTGGGAAAACTAAACCTATGTTTAGTGTGTAATATAGATCCTGAATAAGAGTCTATATAACTGTAACCTAAATAAGGTTGCAGTGTTTAATTTATACAATTTGTTTAATGATACCTTGTAGGTGCGGAGAGGCAAAGGGCGTACTGGCAAGGTGTACTGACGAAGTATATGCACAGACCATTAGTGGAAAAACATAGGTACAACGCACCTGAATAAGGTGCATGGACATGACATAGGAACACACACCAGTTTAATAAATTAGGTTTTAGGTGATGATGCACCGGAATAAGGTGCATGGACATGACATAGGAACACACACCAGTTTAATAAATTAGGTTTTAGGTGATGATGCACCGGAATAAGGTGCACAGACAAAACCCTAGATAAAGGAATTAACACACAGGTCAGTAATATCATAAAACAAACAGCATCCAGTAAAATTGTTATTGTATTGTCAGTGCATAAACCAATATCCAGAAAAATGACTCTGGTATGACACCCTAAGGGTCATATTCTATCACAGATACGTGACAATGTAAAGAAAATTTTAGTACATGAAGTTGCATCAAGCTACTTGTTGGCGATAAAAGTAACTGGAGGGAAAAGGGTCCATTATTTAAGTCTCTAACAATGTCGGGTTTCCTACAAGTATAAGTATTGATGTTATCTGGAGCAATCTGATAAACCTTGTCTTTTCAAATCTGAAAATTAACTAACTTGAGTTAGATAAACATGATAATCAACTATCACTCGTAGAATCTCTCTTTCTACATAATATGCATGTTAACTGATGGATGTAACAATATCCTAGTCATGGTACTTTATATGAAAATTATACAAGAAAAATGAGGTCTGATTATGTCTCAAACCATTCCAAAAAATGTACAAAATCAAGTATTTCACAACAATTTGTCTCAGTTGAAAAATGATATAAACAGAATTTTGTACAGAGAAATATTGTAACTGCTGTATGTAAGCACATTCTCTACTGGACATGTAAATCCAGGGTTTTCAGTTAACTAATCATTTTTGTAAACTCGCTGATGATTACTTATTCTATTTCTACTTTCTGTTGTGCTAAACATGCAGTACTGCTCTGCTTCATTTACTCCTGTAAAAATTTGTTTATCTGAAAGATTCTAACATATCAATCTGTAGGAACAACCATGTATTATTGTAGTCTTCTTGACATTTCAATTGTTGCTATATTGCTCAATGTTATTTATAGACATTATGAGTTACTTTTAGTATTTAGTTTACACCCACTCCCCCCTATCTTTTGATACTGATAGAACCAATTACTAATAGTAACCTTTTTCATGTATGGTTAAACAAACTTCCATTAGTAACACATGAGCTAAAAATCACAGTGTTAAAGTTATGTAATAATAGCTTCTATATAAGATAAAGGTGTCATGTATGAAATCCTCTGTAAATATACTGTATACCTAAAATTTTTGCCATTTTTGCCCTTAGATGAGAGGGTGAATATAAAATGAAGGCGAAATTTTCAAGCAGAATAACTGAAGCATGGAAAGTTATCCTATCCATTACTATACTATATGGTGATTAAGGGTAAATTTAAGATGAATTAAATGTGTTTTCTTTAGTCAAAAGGCAAATACTGTACAGGTATATAGTAACCACATAAATTCTAACACAGCAGGTACTCTAAATAAGTATAAAAATAACATGTTTAATGACAGAGTTTTGCCAACTATGATAATTTATCATGACTTTGTAATATCAAAATCCATTTCAATATCATTTATAAATGTGAAATGACATTAAAAAAGAAGTCTTGGCAATAAATGCACAGAAAAATACACCTGGAATGGAATCTTCAGTTTTAAAGTGTCAAAACTGGACAAAGATATAGTTTGTATATTTATATATATAATTGTATGATACAATCTTACGGAAATACAAAGCAATTTCAAATATAATAATTGTTTACATGCATTATGTTTAATTATATTTTACATCAAAGATCTGTCAAAGTATTGACCTGAAAAGCTCAATAGAACTTCTAGCTTAGAAGAGGTAAATTGTTTCAAAAGTAAACAAGTAAACAGGGTACCACTATAATGTTTACTAGTATCATTTTGATCTTTGACACTCCAAAATTCCTTCAATTTATATATACCTGATACCTGTATATTCCTTTTACAATGTTCCGTATCTAAAACTATACAATTCAAAAGCGTATTGCAGTATATGGATTATCAGCTCACAGATACATGTATAATACAAAATCTTTTCAAATGCAACGAGAACAAGAAATATTAACTTAAAGCTTATAGGGGTATTAGCTGCTTTTTCAAAAAAAGATACTTCGTTTTTTTTCTACTTATGGTAGATTAATGTACAATAACAAATAAGAGATATATATGGCATAAAAATTCTTATATTTCTATATATTTTGTGAAACTAAGGTCAGGTCCAGTGTCGTATATGCATATTCAAATAGAAAGGTTGAATTAATCATTTGCAAATGAATAATTGCCAAACTGGGTTTCTCAAGCAATTTTCACAAAGTACAATGTTTATACAAACATAAGAATTTCTAAGTCTGTGTATATCGCTTTTTTTACATCAATCCAAGTAGTAAAAAAAAAGTTTTCGGAAAAACACAGGTAATACCCGTTTAAAGATACAGAACATTTCAGGAATTAATTTGATTAATTGCATTCCGACAGTTCTTTAGTAATGACCGTTGAATCTACAACAAGACACACCCACAACAACATTGCTGCGGGTAGTTTGGTGCGTAGACTGTGTGTTCAAACCCATAGACAAAGTAATCAGAATCTATGTCCTTCCATTTGTAGATACACTGTGTAACAGGAACAATTCTCACACGGTGTCGCTGTAAATGATGCAGAAAAGTCATATAAATAACTGATAATTTTTTAATACAAAAAATTGTTAGAAATACTGTAGAATCAGAAAATTTTGTTGTGGATTTTGTTTCATTGATTTCATCTATCAACAAAATTCAAGAGCCGACCTGGCTCAGTCGGTAGTTTGCTCGACTCTTGATCTTGAGGTCACGAGTTCGAGTCCAGCCAGCGGCAGGTTGGTTTCTTGTCCTTCAGATGAGACAGTAAAAATCAAGGTCCCGTTTCAAAGTAGGCATCACTGCTCAATGGCTTTAAGTGCTGAGCATAGGCAAAATTTGAAGTCCTTCACTGGCATTTGGTGATGTACTCCATATGAGTGAAATATTCTTGAGTAGGATGTTAAACAACAATAAACAAACAAACAAAAACAATATTCAAACTATGATTTTATAAAACCTATTCCTAGCAATAGTAATAAGTTCCTTTACAAACAGGTTTTTTTATTTCAACAAAATTATATGTCAATGAATTTGTTTTATTTTTAAAACAACCAAATTTTAAACCCATGAAATTATCTGATTCTACAGTAGATTACAAAACCTTTATACAAGTTGGTAATTTGTTTTGTTGGTTTTTCTGTGTGTTATCAGCCACACTCAACAATTTTTCTGTGATACAGTGGGACCCAGTATCTCATGGCAGAGGACAGAACAGGTACGGTACACATGGGATAAAATGGCTAAGATAGAAACTATGTCGTAGTTAATGGAGTGAATGTACATAGAGAGCTACACATCTATAAAACAAGGCGTACATGAACACAAGCTGTCAAAATATAGTGCTTGCTTTACCTTCTGGAAAATAAATACACTACACTACAAATTTTGATTGAGGGAAAAAAAATAAAATCAGTATTAGCTGGCCATCCACTGAAGAGTTATGTTTGTTTAAATGATGGCACAATAAAATTCAATCAGATTTAAGGATTAGCAAAGTTGAGTAAAGTTTTTAAACTTAAGTAATGGGACTAATTCAAGTACCACATGATACCTGATAACGTTTGTGTGGGACTATAGTTTCTATTAGTGACGGAATGATATCCCGTGGTAATGGCATTTCAGCAGGAAGATTACGTTACATTCCATCACCATTGGAGATACTTGTACTACACAAACATTATTGGTTATCGCATGGTACATGAATTAGTCCCATTCTTAAGTTTTATGGTGCTAGGCTCTGTTTTAGAACATTTGTTATCATGGAGGCCGGGTTTTGTTTTGTTTTATTGGTATTTTAAACCACACTTATCAATTTTATCAGTTAAACAGTGGTAACCAGTTTTAGAACTCTAATTACCAAGGACACAGGAAAAGACCAATAAATTTCCACAAGTAAACTGGCAAACTTTCTCTTGAAATAAGTGAAATTTTCAGTGGGGCTCAAAATGACACTGACACCCCCCACCCACACACACATACTCTGACAATACAGATGTACTTAAATAAGCTGATATTTTATTATTATATAATCAATTGCAGTTTATAACCTGTAATTAACTTATACTCAGAAGGAACACTGTTAGCATAATAAAGACAGCCCTCTTTTGGACACCAGAGGGGAAGCGGGAAAGAGGGAGACCCAAAGTCAATAGGGGGCATACAATGGAGGCTGAAATTAAACAGCAAAATAAACCCTGGAGCATACTTCAGAAGCTAGCCAGCAACAGACAGGGAAGGAGAGACTTTGTTGTTGTCCTATATGCCAAAGGCGTCCTGGTCAGTCAGTAAGTAAGTACCAGTACCAGGTAAGTAAGTAACTGGTGGCATTAGTTACAGGTTGTTATGTAATAAAATAATCCATTTCAGTACTTTGTTTATAAAAGAGTCAGATGGCAAAAAACAAATTATCTGTCACCCAAATTGCCACTCTCTATATCTGTACAGTACCAGACCTAGGGAACACAAAACTCACTACCGGGTGTTTTGTTACTGTATTACTGATGCGTAGTAATAAACATATTAACAGTTTAAGCTATATTTTACCTGCATAAGCATTCTCTCTGATGGGAACTGGTGAGATGTGATCAACCGATTAGATGCATCATTGATTTCCCGTTCATGAAAATGGTTGATTGGCCAAACCTGATGTAAGAAAACAAGGAAAAAAGGAATTTTTTTTACAAATTACATGATGAAAGAGAAGTTGCAAATGCAACACAAGCACAAATACATAGATATTTCAATACTATCGATACCTTCAGGGTTACAAAAGAATGCGCACACCCCTCACAAAATTGAATTATTTTAAAATGTTCACATGTTAATGGAGAAGTCATCTGACTCTTAAACTCAAAGATGTCAGCATTTTTAAAATGGAAATTTTACTGGCATACAATAAATACATACCTTTGGGTTTGTCTCTTCAAATGCAACCTGGCCAGTCACTGACCTAATAAGGTGATCTGGTAATGGTGTACGTTCCACAATGTGGTCATTTAAATGGTTTGTCCTAAAAATATTGATATATGTATCTGGTGAGTTCAAATTAATTAAATGTTGAAATACATGTAGGGGCCTACATACTTTCTTAAAAAGGTTGTACTAGAATATTCAACATCTTTTTACATCATATATAACTTAGATTACAAAATGAGTTTTACACACATGATGCACAAGGTTGAACAAGTACAAATTGTCATGGTTAGTTTAATTTGCTTTAAATCATACGATTTACACCTCCTGTCAGCATATTATGAATTTTATGTAGTTGTACATTTAAGTTGTAGGAGGTCAGTGGTCTCTTCTGAGGCATATTGTAACAAGATGTTCTCCATTGCCAGCTAAAATCTAGATGTTATCAGATGACCAGAAATTGTCAGTGTGGCACAGATAGTGTAATCAGTTTCTCATATAATTCACTCACTCACACACACACACACTCTCTCTCTCTCTCTCTCTCCATACATGGCCTACCATCAGATCTCTGTCTTGTTGTGTCAAACATTCTAGGTGATTGAAATATCAAAATGCTGGTAGAATAGAACTGATGTGTCACATGGTACTTAATTAAGTCCACACATTGTTATTTTATAAACCCCTTGTTTGTTAATCTATAAAACACTAAAACATTTTTAAAAAGTACAGTAAACCTGCTATAGTGCTCACCTCTATATAAGGATTGCCTGTCTATAAAGGTCAGTTTTGAAAAGTACCATGACTGCATACTTCAACTAAAGTAAACCTGTGTATAAGGGTCACCTGCACTTAAAACGCCAATATTTTGTGGTCCCTTGGGTGGTTTTATTGTATTGATAAAAACATTGTTACATATTTTGGACAGTTTAATTTTGGCAATTTTAATAGGGTGGCCAAGATTAAACAAAGGCCAAAATATCCCAATTTATGGTATACCCTTTATACAGTCAGTTACTTAGTTCTACTGAACAAAATTCTTCTTACTCACCAGGTAACAGTCAATTTGATGTAGCACTTTAGATTTCTCTGGGCTTGACAAGTTTTACATTCTACCATACCAAAGCCATGGCAAGTGTAACATCTGTAATATACCGTAAGAACTGACATCATGCAAACCTTTCCTTTTTCTTGTACAAAATATTAAACATTTTATATTCAAATGGACTTGAATGAGGGATTACACAAGATTTATCTCCCCATGGCGCAAGGTGGTGCATGATACATTAAGGTCTATCAGATGGTATAGATAAAGGCTAGATCACAGATTCACATTGTACGATTATCATCATCACAACGAAATAGCATTAAAAATTATTTGAAAATAGAAAAATACACTTCAATATCATTACCATATAGCTTAAAACCCCTAAATGATCGATATCCTCGTATATCTAGTCGTAAGATGAAAAGCATGCATACTGCTTTCAAGTAACTTATTTTCATTTTCAACCCATTTTCGCATCCTCAGCTTTACATGATTTAACCATTTTAAACGGAAATAAATTGTATGTTTAAATATTATCTGATTAGCCATAATTGAATGAAATCCCATTAACGTTCATGATATAAACTAGATATATACTTCATACAAAGAGAAAGGAAGAAGTTGGCAAGAAGAATGCAAGTCAAACTTGTCAGCACCGACTGATTTCCACAGCTTGGAAATATACAAATCAACACTTAGTGTGGTAAAATGGGCACTAGGAAATATTCTTTTGACACTCTTTAATATTTAATTCAAAACTTGAAAATGTCTGTATGGGCACCTGCGAAGATTCATTTCAACAGAAGTATCAAAAGTAAGTTTTGTGCTTAAATAAGCGATCTTAATGATTTACTAAAACATTCACAGCACGTCTTCCTCTCAAAGTCAAATGTGTTATTTCTATCAAATTATCATTTTGGTGAAGCAGTTCATCGGAAGGAGCTAAGAAATTTTAAAAAGAGTCTTCAGTCATTGTGATGCTAGATAAATTACTGCGGGCACTTCTCATTGTTAGATTTTACTCAGATTTTTCGATTGAATTTCTTTTTAATATGATGATATTGACTTTTATTTAAGATTAATCATTTAAATAATGTTTTCTAATGGAGTTTATCTTGGGACACTTAAATTGAACATAATGAAATTATCACCAATATAATTCTGATAACAGATAATACATTTTCTCCAGTTTCTTTCATTTCTAAATCATCTGCCTATTTTTGTCAGTAAGCTGAGTTTGTGATTACATGTTCTAAATTTTATAAAACAAATACATGTATTGATAAGATTTTTCTAAAATATCAAGATATTTCTTAAAATCCGAATTCTTTCTTGAATACTCTGCAAGATATAGCTTTTGTTGATTAAATACTTCAGAACTCCAATTTTGGTTTATATTGTCAGATTTAAAACTCATATCTTGGCCATCAAATTTACTCAATACTCAAATACTCAAGCCCAACTTTTACCTTATTATTTTAACTATATATATATATATATTCATTTATAAAACTTTTGGGTTTGAGTGATAAGGCAACATATCATTTTTCATTGTCCACGTTTAAATTTTGGCATCATGTGCATACCTGTCAACATTAGCAAATTTGTCTGGGGTAGAAAATGCGTACAACGGCCCTGGGTTTTTACAAATGCGTTAAACCATTTTTCTGATATATATTAATACACCATTGATATTGAAATAAGTGAAAGGGGAGGACAGAACTTCCGAAATAACAAGAAAAAATTGTAATTACAAACTTCAATATCTGCCATTTTATGAATCTAAAAGGGAATTTTTGTCAATAATATTGATGATATATAGATATAGGCTTTATTTTGAAGTTTTAATACATGCAATATATGACATGTACAAGGCAACTTGGGAGACTCATAAAATGATGTTATGGTAAGCATTGTGTTATATTAAAATGTTTTAAAATTTAGTATTTCTTAATTTGTTATAACAAATTTAAAAATATACTAAATTTTGAAAAATTCTAATATAACAGTTAATTTGGAATGCAGAAAATAAAAACTAGACTTCCTTGAAGAAATATAATCTCAGTTTGATTGCTAAATACTTTAAAGTATGATAATTCTTAAAGTCAAAGGCTTGAGAGATTTATTTATTTATTTATTGAGATTTGAACATTATGTACCTGTTTTTGCATACCCAAATATTTATTCTGAAAGCTTTTATGTTTCAAGATTATACCTTTTTTCATTAATTGATAAGAGTAAAAGAACAGTATGATGACTGAATAGTTCACTAAAAAAAATGAGATTTGATAAAGAAAAATCAAATTGTTTTTTAAAAAGAAAAAAAAAAGATTATTGAGGTTTAAATTGTTTACTTCATTACTGGATTTTATTAAATTCAATTCAATGTGAACACAAGAAGAGCATATTATCTTTGTATAAAATATTATGTAAATGAAATAAAACATCGTTTTTGTATTGAAATCATCACAAATTTAAGATGCATATATAACACTGGTATAGTATGTGGAGTGCGGGTCATAGAAGACACCACGATCTCGCTTCGAACACACAAAAATAAAATCATTGAGGATTTGATGCATAGCTGCATGAAATTAATATTCACATCAATGATGTTAATCTTTTGATAATTGTATATAGGACTGAACATGTATATGGATAGTTTTTATAGGTGTGGATGTTTAGTCTTTAGATATACAGTAATCAACACTGTATTAGGTACCTGTCCACAGTACAGTATCAATGTGTGTAATTATTCGGCACACAGTCCGATAATGACACCTCTGTATGGTCTAATAACATTAATTAATAAACTGGGTTATTAGTCCTGTTCTTCGTGACAATTTGGAAGATATAGGGGACTTAAATAACCTAGAACAGATGTCTTAATACTTCAATGACTTGGAAGCCAGAAATTTCAAGCTATTTTTTGTCGCCTGACAATAGACTGAAAATACGATTAGAACATTTAATCTTGACAAATTTGTCTACCGATCGCCGGAAAAATGGACACACTAGAAATTAGGGAAATGTGTTGAAAAATTCAAAAATCTGTTAAAATCGGTAGATTTTTTCTAGCAGTAGACAGCGGTAGATGAATAGAAAAATCGGTAGACTACCGCCGAAATCGGTAGACTTGACAGGTATGCATGTGTATATTTATGATGCTCCTGTAAAAAATGAATAACGGCCCTGGGTTTATAGCCTCACTTAACCATTTTTCACAAAATATCATTAATACAATAGATATTTACGTTAGATATTTCTGACAGAACGGAATATAAGTCCAAACCATTCCACCGACTCTCAATCCTTGGGCAAGTTAAATTAATGAATGTGCAAGTTATTTCCAGGGCTTTTTATTTACCTCTAAAGCTCTATGTGAAAAGTAGAAGGCCTATAGTCCCTTATAAAATTCCATATGTAAGCATAATATTACAAATTAAAAGTTATTTAATATAGTCCTTTAATACGTTAAAAATCAAGTAAAACTATATTTTGTATTTTAAAAAATACACTTAATTTTTCATTTCCCAAAAAATTCATTGCATATAAGCACAGGGCCTACATCCTTTACAGGTGTAAAATAAAACAGTGATGTTGAGAGATTACATTTCAATTATGATACAACTTATGTCTGTTTTTGTAGCCTTTATTTTACGCTGTAATGTTTGAAGATTATTTTCTTATTTCTGGATCGAGTCACACAGACAGTAGGTAGCCAGACCTACTGATTTCACCTGGCACTGATCTGACTAGAATTTGTTTACACAAAGATATATATATATATATTTATTTATTTATTTATTCTGGAAATCGTACACCGCCTCTAATAGAACACAGCAGCATTCTATTACATTGTAGTAGATTTCAAGTATAATGGGTCTTGATCAGTTTAAAATGTCACATGGATTCCCGTTTTAGTTGGCTAGCCCCATATCATGAACACACAATTTATAAACAGGCAGGACTTATACGTAACATGTTCAACCTATGTAACAGATATGGTAGGTAACTGACAAAAATCACCCATTTTTTAAAGAAATGTTACATTACTTTTAGAGATACACTGTATTTGATTATGAGATACAAGTATAAATGTGACAGCAATTATTTCAGTTAAATATGCTATTTCTGAGTTATCTGCCCTTTTCACTGTCAGAGAGGCAAATATAAATCATTACTACAATAACAAGCAATTCAATATACTACTTGTAAGACTAAGTACTACTTGTACCTGACAGAGAGCCAGGAATAAATTAGAAATACCTGGAATTTGACATCTTTCATTCAAGGACACTTCTCTTACTGACCTGTGATTGACCTCAAGAACTGCAATCAATGTCATCTGTAGCCTAACAGTGTATCATGCAACAATAACATTGAGCTTGTCATGTCATCAAAATACAAAACAGAGGAGGAATGACATGTTTACATTTATATACAAAAAGTTGTCTTTCTGTCAAAGTCAGACATATTTCTTACGTTTTTCTTCCATCTCCATGACAAAAATGGCAGTGCTCTCTATGATGGCCTCCGTCACGATGTACCATTCTATGGCCAGAACCATGGCAAGAAGTACATCGAATCTGCATTTGAAAACGTAAGACAAACCTAAGTATATTGTATACATGTACAGAATGTACATATAGCAAATCAGATGTACATAATGTAAAACAAACATAACTGTATTATTTACATGTGTAGTGGGGCAGGGGGCCCAGATAGCTCAGTTGGTAACAGTGTCCTGCTAGTGTTTTGAAGGTCCTTGGACTGATTCCCTTTCTTGTCACGCATTTTACCCTGCCTGCCACACAAGTATAAAATGTACTTACAGCATATCTGATTTCACATTATGTCTGACCCTGATATAAACAAGATAGAGAGACATACACAGCAGCATGCCAAAATTGAGTCAAATAGCGCTGTTTTCCTATGTAGCTTACCATACAAAATCAATATTTTAATATACCTGCCACAAGTTATAATGCTTCGTCAATTCTTGTAAAAATTCATATATGATTAGTAAAAAGTATGTTAATTTTCATTTTTCTTTGCAGTAATTGTTTTGTTGTCATGATTATGTTGTTGTAAATTTTGCTTGTCATTTACTTTCAGTAGTTGGTAGTTTTCATCAGAAGAAACTGAAACTTTTCAAATCATTTTAGAAAGTACATAGACTTTCACATGCAATTGTGCCAATTTACAAGATTTCGCCAAATATAAGACTAATGGCAATTATCAAAAAAATGCATATTGCCTAGAAAGCTATGGGAAAATGACTTTAGTGTACAAACTTTTGGCATGATGCTGTAGACATATACTTTCAGAGTATTTAAATGTCAAAATAGAAAAATAAACAGACAAGTTCCCAGGTACAGATGTACTCAAGAGCAAGTACTAACCCTTCCTCTCCCAAGGCACCGATGACAACGTACATAACCAGAGGCAAAACATCCATGACATGGCTGAAAAAGAGTGAACAAAATTGTTATGATTTGTCAAGTTACATGAAGTGACTTCTAAAACATTAATTAACTTTTATTGCTCATATGAGAGATAGAGAGAGGAGAGGGAATGCAGAGAGAGAGAGGAGAGGGAATGCAGAGAGAGAGAGAGAGAGAGAGAGAGAGAGAGAGAGAGAGAGAGAGAGAGAGAGAGAGAGAGAGAGAGAGAGAGACAGAGAGAGAGAGAGAGAGAGAGAGAGAGAGAGAGAGAGAGAGAGAGAGAGCGCGCGAGAGAGAGAGGGAGAGAGAGAAAGAGAGAGAGAGACAGACAGACAGACAGACAGAGAGAGGGGGAGAGGATGAGAGAGAGAGAGGGGGAGAGGGGGAGAGAGACAGACAGACAGAGAGAGAGACAGACAGACAGACAGAGAGAGGGGGAGAGAGGGGGAGAGAGGGGGGAGGGAGGGAGGGGAGGGATTCCAGGAAGAGAGAGATAGGGGAACAGAGAAAAAGAGAGAGAGGGAAGGATTGAGAAAGATGAGAGAGATAGTGGGAGAAAGAGAGAGATTCTTCTTGCAATATAATGTTACCTTCACAGAAGCTGTATGAGGAACCTCAAATTCTTGTTTCGCATCCTGGAACATAGTCCCTGGTTGTGCCAATATATCCCAGGGCCCAGGTGCTGGTCCATTCTGAGGTCCATCTATAGGTTGACCTAAAAGATGAACAAAATATTCACTACAAATAAAATGTAATCCAAACTGCAATCATTTCATTTATTCTTGCTATTTTTGTTGCAGGAGGTTAATGTAAACTGGTTTTAAAAAGTGAAAAATATCCACACAAAATACATGTAAATATTGAGGACCACTCATCTATCTCCATTGCCATTGTTTTCCCTGGGATAATTGCCATGATTTTATCAATGCAACTAGCTTAAGCCAAAAAATGGACTATGCAATTTGTGACATGGTACTCCTGTTGCACTTTTCTCCAAAATGACTATCACTGCTAAAATTCTGGTAAGTGAAGGAAAAGTCATTTTCTGAGTTATTTTAGGTTTAACCACAATTGGAATAAAATCTTATTTCTAGTCTATTTTCACAGCATTTTAACTTCTGAGCAATATGTACACAATGTGTCTATCAGTACTTTTTGAAAATATTTGAGTGTTTTATAGGTTAACAAACAAGGGGTTTATAAATAACACTGTGTGGACGTTAATTTCAATTAAGTACTATGTGATGCATCAATTCTGTTTATTCTACTGATACCTTTTAATATTTTAATATTTCAAACACCTGGAATGTTCAACATGACAAGACTGATGTCATGCAAAATTTAAACATGATATAAAGATAAATGGCCAAAATTTAACTGGCCAAAAAATAACCCTTCATTTTATGCTAAAAGTGGTCAAATTTTAGCAATGCCTGAATATCCCAATTTATGGTAAACACAGTTAGGGAGTAGAGGTGAGGGAGACAACGTGGGTGTCACAAACGAGGGAACTTAGCACTGGGACAGCACATACAAAATGCATATTGTTTTATGTAATGTACATGTGTATCTAGAGTATTAAATATATCAACTTTAACCCATTCACAGTTAAAGACACATTTGGAATGGTCCAATTGATTAACAGAAGATGCCTTTGTTTTTTAGGGGTTGATGAGTTAAAAATGCTTGTTTCAGACTTTAAATCAACAACCACAACAATGAGGCAATGCCACAAAACAGCATGCCCCAACATCTGTCACAGGGGAATAAAATCCAAACAACAAATAGTTGTTTGTTTTTTCTTTTCTGATATTACTTGAGGATCTGTGGCCACAACTTCAAACAACCTCAAACAGCAAACAGTCCATAAATAATGAAATCTTACCTCTGTAAGGTTCATATGCCCAACTTGTCATTCTGCCCTCACCAAAGGTTTCCAAAGTGTACTATATATAAATATAAAAATAAAAAAACATGTAAAACACTTGATTTCACATGTGCATACTGACAAGTTACTATAAAGGGCACCTGTGATGTAGTAAAGGCCTTCCTGAAAGACAGACACCTAAATATCTGCCTCTATACAGGGCATCTGTAATGTAGTAAAGGCCTTTTTTAAAAGACGGACACCTAAATATCTGCCTCTATTCAGGGCATCTGTAATGTAGTAAAGGCCTTCCTGAAAGACGGACACCTAAATATCTGCCTCTATACAGAGCACCTGTAATGTAGTAAAGGCCTTCCTAAAAGACAGACACCTAAATATCTGCCTCTATTCAGGGCACCTGTAATGTAGTAAAGGCCTTCCTGAAAGACAGACACCTAAATATCTGCCTCTATACAGGGCATCTGTAATGTAGTAAAGGCCTTCCTGAAAGACGGACACCTAAATATCTGCCTCTTTACAGAGCACCTGTAATGTAGTAAAGGCCTTCCTGAAAGACGGACACCTAAATATCTGCCTCTTTACAGAGCACCTGTAATGTAGTAAAGGCCTTCCTGAAAGACAGACACCTAAATATCTGCCTCTATACAGAGCACCTGTAATGTAGTAAAGGCCTTTTTGAAAGACGGACACCTAAATATCTGCCTCTTTACAGAGCACCTGTAATGTAGTAAAGGCCTTTTTGAAAGACGGACACCTAAATATCTGCCTCTTTACAGAGCACCTGTAATGTAGTAAAGGCCTTTTTGAAAGACGGACACCTAAATATCAGCCTCAATACAGAGCACCTATAATGCCAGAACAATAGGCCCCTGGCCAAACATCGCTAACCTGAACTGTATTGAATCTTTCAAATACAGTGGAACATCACCTACAGATCACCTCGCTTAGTAGACCACCTCACATTTACGACTATAAATATTTAGCTTTAACTGTATCATAATCTTACGACAAATATAGACTTAGAAAATAGATTTTACTGTTGGTAGAAAAGCAAAACTTTAACTGTATCACAATCTTACAACAAATATAGACTTAGGAAATAGATTTTACTGTTGGTAGAAAAGCAAATAAAGTAGGATACTTGTATTTGATTAGATGAAAAACTGAAACTATTTTTATAATAAAACTATGCCTGGATCTGTTACTGTGATCCAATGTATATTTTATACAAATCCTGATATGATTTATTGGTTTCCTGTCCTTCGGATGAAACAGTAAAAATCGAGGTGCTGTGTTGCAGTAGGTGTTGGCACATTAAAGAACCCTCACTGCTCAATGGCCAGAAGTGCTGAGCATAGGCCAAAATTTGTAGCCCTTCACCGTCATCTGGTGATATCTCCATTTGAGTGAAAGATAATAAAAAAAAAGAAAAAAAAAAAGATATGATTTATGCATTATTAAAACGGGTATAGTGTAACTTACATGGAAAGCACTTGTTGATTTCAAGTCCATATATTTCAAGTCCTCTGCTGCTCTCTTTCCGTAACAACAATGTTCAGATATATACTGCAACAAGGCTTCCCTAGCTTCTTGTTCAGTTACCGTTGGAACGCTGAGAAAGAAATCAGAATAGACTCAAAATAAAAACCAAACCATGAAAACCTTACTGTTCACTTCTAATAAATATTATTGTAAATACAGTGGAACCATGCCTAAAGACCACCTCCTTGTTACCACCTCACATTTAAGACTGTACACATTCAGTCACTAGAAATATACAAAGCAGAAATAAGGCCCCATTCCCAATGCAAAAAAAAAACCAAGAGTTGTCAGAAGAAATGGGAGTAAATTTTCAAAATATTTATTGACCCACAGCTGTCAGGTTTTAAGGTCAAAGGACTGGTAAAATTTTTAATCCTTCAGCTCAGGTTAAAAAATTTGGAAAGTACCTCAAAGTCAAGGTACCAAATGAAGGCTCTGGTCATGAGAAATATGTGAAATGTCAAAGCCCTATCGCTCATGGTTGAAAGGATATAGACAAGGTTTAAGCTTTTGAAAAGTAGTTCAAAGTCCAAGGTCAAGGTCACTAGGTCAAAAGTCATGGTACCAAATGAAAGCTCTGTTCATAAGAAATCTATATGTGAAATATCAAAGCCATATCCATCATGGTTTAAAAGCTATAACCAAGATTAAAGTTTTTGAAAAGTAGGTCAAAATCCAAGGTCACTAGGTCAAAAGTAAAGGTACAAAATGAAAGCTCTCATCATAAGGAATCTATATGTGAAATACCTGAACCCTGTCCCTTGCAGTTAAAAAGATATAGGCCAGGTTAAAGTTTGTCTACAGATGCCGCCTACAAGGAAGACAGGGGTATGTTATTAGCTCTGGGCCTGGCACCAGAGAACTTAAGAATTACTTAAGTCAACAATTTTACTCAAGTGTGGCAAATCATGAAATCTGGTTGGCTAAGCAGGCCAATTTGAGAACATTCTCATACTTGAGTAAATTCTCAAGTTTTATGGTGCCAGTCCCTGGACTTTTGTCCTGGCAAGCTAAAAATGCATTTATTCCTAATTTGCAGTAAAAATTTCCCAGCTGAAGTCAAATGACAATGAATTTGAAAAGATAGTTTCCAGATTTTCCTACAGAGTGTAGAAAATCCTTGTGAAAATATCTTCTCAAGTATTAAATACTGTAAGTGTACATATTTTAGCCGTATTCTAATATTAGCGCTCTTCGCACTCAAGTCATTGCGCTAATTCCAGAGCAGTGCTAAAATTTACATAAATTGAGCAAATCTAAGATTGTGCTAATAAACCTATACCCCCTGAGAGGGCTAAAATATGAGTGTGTTAATTTAAATACACATGCAGTAAGTCCAAGCCCCCATTTAAGAGACCACTCGCTAATCAGACCACTTTGAGTCAGTCCATTTAAGAGACCACTCGCTAATCAGATTACTTTGAGTCAGTCCATTTAAGAGACCACTCGCTAATCAGATCACTATGAGTAAGTCTATTTAAGAGACCACTCGCTAATCAGATCACTTTGAGTCAGTCCATTTAAGAGACCACTCGCTAATCAGACCACTTCGAGTCAGTCCATTTAAGAGACTACTCACTAATCAGACCACTTTGAGTCAGTCCATTTAAGAGACCACTCGCTCGCTTTGATTCAGACAACTTTGAGTCAGTCCCATTTAAGAGACCACTTGCATCAGACGCAGTAATCAGACCACTTTGAGTCAGTCCATTTAAGAGACCACTTGCTAATCAGACCACTTTGAGTCAGTCCATTTAAGAGACCACTTGCTAATCAGACCACTTTGAGTCAGTCCATTTAAGAGACCACTCGCTAATCAGACCACTTCGAGTCAGTCCATTTAAGAGACTACTCGCTAATCAGACCACTTCGAGTCAGTCCATTTAAGAGACCACTCGCTAATCAGACCACTTTGAGTCAGTTCATTTATGAGATCACTCGCTAATCAGACCACTTTGAGTCAGTCCATTTAAGAGACCACTCGCTAATCAGACCACTTTGAGTCAGTTCATTTATGAGATCACTCGCTAATCAGACCACTTTGAGTCAGTCCATTTAAGAGACCTCTCACTAATCAGATCACTTTGAGTCAGTCCATTTAAGAGACCACTCGCTAATCAGACCACTTTGAGTCAGTCCATTTAAGAGGCCACTAGCTAATCAGACCACTTTGAGTCAGTCAGTTTGATGGTATTAATAGTGAGGTTTCACTGTATGTCACATAATAATGGTAGATAAAATATATCACATAGGTGTAGATGTGCACAGTACAAGGTGAGAAAGTTTGCCGGTTTACTTGTGGAAGGTTGGTGTGTGTGTGTACATTGAAGTCAATGTACATAACTCACTTTTGAATATTCTGTCTTTCTTGTGGTGGGCCTGTATTTTTCATGGCATCATCATATGATGGTGGTGGTAAGAAAGCTGAAATAAACAATAGTGAATGTCAATAGTTATTCAAATTAATGATCTATAGATTCTCTATAAACATTAACAACATAAATTAAGTATTAACAAGAATTTTGAGTATCACCTACCCATGAAACCACTTGCTGGATGTACAGACTGATGGAAAAACAACAACAATACTTGGATGAAAAATTTAACCGACACAGACAAACCTGTAGTCACTGTAACTGACACAGACAAACCTGTAGTCACTGTAACTGACACAGACAAACCTGTAGTCTTTGTAGCTGACACAGACAAACCTGTAGTTACTGTAACTGATACAGACAAACCTCTAGTCACTGTAACTGACACAGACAAACCTGTAGTCACTGTAACTGACACAGAAAACCTGTAGTCACTGTAAATGACAAAGACAAAACCGTAATTACTGTAACTGACACAGACAAAACTGTAATCACTGTAATTGTCACAAACCTGTAGTCACTGTAACGGACATAACCTTGTAGTCACTGTAACTGACACAGACAAACCTGTAGTCACTGTAACTGACACAGACAAAGCTGTAGTCACTGTAACTGACACAGACAAACCTGTAGTCACTGTAACTGATGCAGACAAACCTGTAGTCACTCTAACAGACACAGACAAAGCTGTAGTCACTGTAACTGACACAAACAAACCTGTAGTTACTGTAACTGACATAACCTTGTAGTCACTGTAACTGACACAGACAAACCTGTAGTTACTGTAACTGACAGACAAACCTGTAGTCACTGTAACTGACATAATCTTGTAGTCACTGTAACTGACACAGACAAACCTGTAGTTACTGTAACTGACACAGACAAACCTGTAGTTACTGTAACTGACACAGACAATCTTGTAGTCACTGTAACTGACAGACAAACCTGTAGTCAGTGTAACTGACACAGATAACCTTGTAGTCACTGTAACTGACACAGACAAACCTGTAATCACTAACTGCCAAAGACAAACCTGTAGTCACTGTAATTGACACTGGCAACCCTGTAGTCACTATAACTGACACAGACAAACCTGTAATCAGTGTAACTGACACAGATAATCTTGTAGTCACTGTAACTGACAGACAAACCTATAGTTACTGTAACTGTCACAGACAAAACTCTAGTCACTGTAACTGACACAGACAAACCTGTAGTCACTGTAACTGACACAGACAAACCTGTAGTCACTGTAACTGATGCAGACAAACCTGTAGTCACTGTAACTGACACAGACAAACCTGTAGTCACTGTAACTGACACAGACACACCTGTAGTCACTGTAACTGTCACAGACAAACCTGTAGTCACTGTAACTGACACAGACAAACCTGTAGTCACTGTAACTGACACAGACAAACCTGTAGTCACTGTAAATGACAAAGACAACACCGTAATTACTGTAACTGACACAGACAAACCTGTAGTAATTGCAGCTGACACAGACAAAGCTGTAGTCATTGTAGTTGACACAGACAAACCTGTAGTCACTGTAACTGACACAGACAAACCTGTAGTCACTCTAACAGACACAGACAAAGCTGTAGTCACTGTAACTGACACAAACAAACCTGTAGTTACTGTAACTGACATAACCTTGTAGTCACTGTAACTGACACAGACAAACCTGTAGTTACTGTAACTGACAGACAAACCTGTAGTCACTGTAACTGACATAATCTTGTAGTCACTGTAACTGACATAATATTGTAGTCACTGTAACTGACACAGACAAACCTGTAGTTACTGTAACTGACACAGACAAACCTGTAGTTACTGTAACTGACACAGACAATCTTGTAGTCACTGTAACTGACAGACAAACCTGTAGTCAGTGTAACTGACACAGATAATCTTGTAGTCACTGTAACTGGCACAGACAAACCTGTAATCACTAACTGCCAAAGACAAACTTGTAGTTACTGTAATTGACACCGGCAACCCTGTAGTCACTATAACTGACACAGACAAACCTGTAATCAGTGTAACTGACACAGATAATCTTGTAGTCACTGTAACTGACACAGACAAACCTGTAGTTACTGTAACTGTCACAGACAAAACTCTAGTCACTGTAACTGACACAGACAAACCTGTAGTCACTGTAACTGATGCAGACAAACCTGTAGTCACTGTAACTGACACAGACAAACCTGTAGTCACTGTAACTGACACAGACAAACCTGTAGTCACTGTAACTGTCACAGACAACCTGTAGTCACTGTAACTGACACAGACAAACATGTAGTCACTGTCACTGACACTGACACAGCCAAAAGACAAACCTGTAGTAATTGCAGCTGACACAGACAAACCTGTAATCCTGTAGTCATTGTAGTTGACACAGACAAACCTGTAGTAACTATAACTGACAGACAAACCTGTAGTCAGTGTAACTGACACATATAATCTTGTAGTCAGTGTAACTGACACAGATAATCTTGTAGTTACTGTAACTGACACAGATAATCTTGTAGTCAGTGTAACTGACACAGATAATCTTGTAGTCACTGTAAGTGACACAGACAAACCTGTTATCCTTCTTGTTTCTCTGTTAAGACAATTACAAAATTTTAACCAAAACCTTAACTACAAGGACTCATAGACAGACAAACTGACAGACTATTTCCCCCTCGCTCTGGTTTCTCTGTTAAGACAATTACAAAATTTTAACCAAAACCTTAACTACAAGGACAAAATTTTAATAGACAACTACAAGGACTCATAGACAGACAACCTGACAGACTATTTCCCCCTGCCCCTGGTTTCTCTGGTAAGACAATTAAATTTTTTTACAAAACCTTAACTACAAGTATTCATGGACAGACAAACCTATTACCCTACCCTCTCTCTGGTTTTTCTGGTTTGGCAATTATAAACTTTTACAAAACCTTAATTGGATAGACTGGTGGTGTATAGACTGAAGGATGAATGGTCGATGAAAAAAAAAAAAAAATTACTGTCCCCCATGTTCAAGAGTTTACAAATTTCCAGATTATCATCTGGCCAACAGAAGTGCCCGGTATGAAGTATGGTGATTGCTGATCTCTGTTTAGTTTAATTTGTAGTATTTTGGCAGCTGTTTGTCTTGAATATCTGACACAATTATATTACAGTATTCAGAACATGATGTCATGGATTTTTACATGACACAATTATATTACAGTATTCAGAACATGATGGCGTGGGTTTTTACATGATAATTATATTACAATATTCAGAACATGTCATAGATTTTACATGATAATTATATGACAGTATTCAGAACATGATGTCATGGATTTTTACAAGTACTTTTTGTTTTAATGGTATTTTACACCAGACTTAACATCTATTTTTAGTTACATCATGTCAGTTAGTTTTAATAGTGATGAAGAAAGCCTTCTACAAATTATCTGGCAAACTTTGTCACGCAATAAAAACCTACACCGAGATACTTTGCTATTTTAAATGCAATGCTCTAACCTCATCTCCATTTTGTTGTGGTTTTAATTTATTTTGTTTTGTTTTTGTTTTTGATGTTTTTTATTTAACAACTAAATTAAAACCATGACGAAATTTTACATACATCACACAGAATGAACTAACAGATTCCTTTACTAACATGTATTTTTGTCAACAGATTTGTTTTATTTTTATATAAAAAAATTTTAACCTCACAAAATTTCAGATTCTACAGCATGTTGAACAAAAACATAAAATTTGACATACCTGAATCAAATCCAACATTGTTGTAACCATTTATAGTATCCATTTTTTCAACAGGTGGTGCTGTTGGTAGTGTTTCCGGAGCATTAGGATTGTCATCAATGTCGTCTGCCGGCATTTCTCCTTGGTACTGGGGTATGTTAGATGGTGGAGGTGCTCCTTCAAGAAAAATTAAAAAGAAAATCTTACATCAGTAATACTTATCCAGTAGGAATCCCTATATCTAAACACTGATCCATGTTTCTACTCGGGGAAAAATATTTGCAACAAATGTTTGTCTCTAGTAGCATGAGTTGGCCATTGGTCATAAAAAGTTCTTATCAGTCCCTATTCTTTATTTTTATCTTATAAACAAAATGTTATTGATTAAGATAACTATTATAAAATGGTAAATGCAGCAAGAAGGATCACAACTTACTATAAGAATAAAGGTGCTGAGACTTCAATTGGTTGTAAAAGCTCTCTCACTGATTATCACATTGTCAATAAATACGCAGTATTGTTTATTTATCCCTCACAGATATATATATATATATATATATATATATATATGGCAGTGCTTAACATCAATGATAGAATTAGTTAATTATAGAATTAATCAATTTAATAGAAATATTTAAATATTTAATGATAACTGTTAGTTATCTCACCTTGTCCAGGTGGTGGTGGTCCCACCTGGATATCCAGATTGTGGGGGTTGAGCACCCTGATATGCTGCAGCTTGCGGAGGCGGTCCACCATAAGCTCCACCTGGTGGAGGTCCTCCTTGATAAGGTGGTTGTCCTGGGTATCCACCCTGAGGGGGATATCCCCCTGCAGGTTGCTGTGTTGCATATGTTGGTGGTTGGCTGAAATTAAGGGTGAGACAGAAAATGTAGTGATATCGATGTTCATTTGTAAATGTATTTATTGCTATCTATGGAAATTATGTACTATAAATGTACATGTACATGTAGCCAGTGCACAGAAGAACTAAACAATCATGACCTGTTATGGATTCATTTTGTGGTGGTAAGTGCACCAAACAGATTGTTCCTTTTAACATTGTTTTATATCCCAACAAGACTTTTCTTCATGTAAATGGAGACAAAACCAGTTATAAGAGCCACAAATTTAGAAATTTAGGTAGTTTGTTTCTCTATGAAGTCACCTGCCCACAACTTTAGGTAATTTGTTTCTCTATCAATCACCTGGCCACAACTTAAGGTAATTTGTTTCTCTGTCAAGTCACTTGGCCACAACTTTAGGTAATTTGTTTCTCTATCAAGTTATCTGGCCACAACTTTAGGTAATTTGTTTCTCTATCAAGTCACCTGGCCACAACTTTAGGTAATTTGTTTCTCTATCAAGTCACCTGGCCACAGCTTTAAGTAGTTTGTTTCTCTATCAATCACCTGGCCACAACTTTAGGTAATTTGTTTCTCTATCAAGTCACCTGGCCACAACTTTAGGTAATTTGTTTCTCTATCAAGTCACCTGGCCATAACTTTAGGTAATTTGTTTCTCTGTCAAGTCACAGGGCAAGAATTTTAGGTACCGTAGTTTGTTTTTATACCAAGTTTCCTGGTCTGAAAGTTAGCTCTGGTATCTCCTTTCTAATTACATGTATGTGGACTGGTCAGAAATTTAGATAGTTTGTGTATGTATCAAGTCACCTGATCAGAATTTTAGGTAATTTGTTTTTAAATCAAGTCAACTAGCCAGAACTTTAGTTAGTATGTGTTTTGTATCAAGTCACCTGGTCTGAAATTTAGGTACTGGTAATATGTTTTTTGTATCACGTCACCAGGTCAAAAATGTAGATAATTTGTTTTTATCAAGTCACCTGGCCAAAACTTTATGTAGTTTATTTTTATTTCAAATCACCTGGCTAGAACTTTAAGTAATTTATTTTTGTATCAAGTCACCTGGCTAGAACTTTAGGTAGTTTGTATCTGTATTAATCACCTGGCCAGAAATTTTTGCAGTTTGTTTTTTGTATCAAATTCACCTGGTCTGAAATTTAGCTAGCTTCTTTCTTATTATGTCCCCATGCCAGAAATTTAGATAGTAGGTTTGTTTTTGAATTAATTCACCTGAATGACTCAGATGATCTATAGACATTCATCCCTTTAGTCACATATGGACTGGTCTAAGTCAGTGATTTACAGAAGAGTCCATTGTTTTTCAGGGATTTATAAGTTAAAAAGGAAGTAAGATTGTGTTATGCAATATGCACACCTGATTAACTGATCCATCACTTTCTATGTTTCCTTTCCATTCCTTTGAGAACACAATTCATGTCAATTCTACAGACTAGCGAGTCCTTGTTTTTATTTTTATTTTCTAAATATAGGATTTAGTTTACTAAATACATGTATACAGTCATATTTAAGCTTTTCTCATCATAGAATAATAGATCATAAGAAGTGATTCACTTTGATTCTAACTTATCAACCCCAGCAAATCAATAGACTCTTCTGTAAATCAATGACTTATACCAGTCCAAATGTGTCTGTAGGGATGAATTAGTTAAATAAGAAAGTGAAAGTGAAAGTGAAATAAGTTTGTATAGATTATCTTAGTAGTTGCAATGAACAGCATTACAATACATGTGGTGGAACTTAATAGATTAAGATAATGATCGGAACTTTGTCACAAAGTTTTACAAATGACAGGTGTCACTCAGCCAATCATAAAAATCAAGCAATATATACATGTACAATGTAGTTGTAGACCCTATCAGAAATGATCCTACCAATATCAAAGCAGCAAGATGTATTTCTATACCTGTGTATTAAGTATTACACACAAAAATTCATTTTTATAAAATTAGCCAGCTACAGGCCTGTGTATGCAGTCATCCAAAACAATACAAATTTCATCCATTTCCTACCATGTTCAAATACACCTCAAAAGTGTAAAACTTTTAAATACAAGTCAGTACATATAAGCAAGTTCTATCAGCACAGAGAAAATGTCAGTTTTGTAAATAATAAAAATCTTAAAGAGTTCAACTTACCCTGAAGATTCATCAAAACGTTTATATTTGGACATGATGATTTTACTGTAATGTTGTACAACAAACAAATCCGGATGTAAATTTTTGTTCCAAAAAAACTTGACACTCTGTAAGTTTTTTATTACCTAAAGTCTATTTCAATAATGGTTCAGTAAACTGTTGCATTTTTTATGTTTTAAATACGTACTGGTACATGCAAATTTATAATATTTGTCTTGTTTATGTATAGATCTACGGTACATACTTGCTGACTAGCATAGCGTGCAGTGTCAAGTAGACACTTGGTTCTGAAACTTGACCCATGAAGATTGATGTAGTTATTCTTCTCAGAAGTCAAATATTAAAGCGCCAGGCCTGAGATCACTTTGGTTATTTTAATGACATGTAAGTGATAAATTCAAGACCAAAGTACTGAATGTACTGATACGAGTTGATGGCAATTGTAAATTTTAATGAGGTATAATACATGAACACTCAGTATACTGAATACTTTTTAATTCACTAAAATTAGTTTTTACAAAAAAAGTAACTAAAAATCGGGTCAGACATTTGGCCTAATGTGAGTACTGATGGCTTTTTATTATGCAACAAACTACATAGATCAGTGATATAATTATAAAATTTTGTGCTTATAAACATTGTTTCATCATATCAAATTTCTATGTGGCAGGGCAGTATTATACCCTTACGCTATACTTCCAATCAGTAACCTTAAATCTCTAGGTCAATACGTGTATATGTAAAACATTTCTCAACTTCAAAGACTGCCAGGAGTTTCTCATCAGTTAAGATCAGGTGAATGAGGAATGATGCAACTTCACAGACAGATCTTGCCAATACACAGTAAGGGAAGCTTGACCAAAACTTATTTGCATATATATCGTGCACAAGAATTGTTAACAGTCCAGTCTATCGCGTTGAATGTCAATTCTATCACAAGAGTATAATGGTATAAAATAATTGAAAAGTAACATTCTAAAGCAAATTTATAATATTTCAAAATTCATAAAGGACACTGAACTGACCTTTAATAGTATATATTTCAAAAAGTCTTGTAGACCTATATTTTTCAGCGAATTGTTACTATATTTTCGTCATTTTAAAAAGCAAAAATATACGAATAAAAGTGTGATTTGGAAATTCCAATCTTGAAGTTGAGTTTATGTTGCTGAAATGCATACACATGTGTAATTTTGCGTCATATAATGTGTTATTAACCCCATACTGCAAAATGTGCTTTGACTTGTTCCCAGAAAACAACTTAGCATAACATAACTGCGTTGACGTTCCATCAACTCGAAAAAATGTCTCTTAACATATTCACCCCTAAAGACACATTTGGATTGGTCTAAGACATCATTAAATCACAAAATGTAGCAATAAATGCAAATAGTTCAAATATTGAATAATAATGAATAAGTCCAAAATATTGAAAAAAAAGGAGTATGTCCTGGAGACCTGGATGAAAATAGTATGCAAGTTAAAACTGTAGTTGGATTTCTGACCAGTAGTATACCTGGTCTCCAAAACAAAGTGATGAGTCGGTGTTATCAGTAGTGTGTCTGATTTCCGAACTGAGGAATGGAATTTTACAAACGTATTTATGAGAATTTGGGACAATAGTTTGTAAATAATAGATCTAGTATAAGTTTGAAAGGTGTTGAGCAAATTACTAAACAATAGCAAATTAAATCTTACACAGATGTACATGTACATAAACATAATAGAAAAATTAGATAAGTACATAATTGCTTTGACAGTGATAAAAATAATTATGTAAAGAGAGGATTAACATGTGAAGGAAGTCCATTTCCTGTATCATAATTATTGTCCAGTTGTCAGAAAGTCTAAGCACATATGGTGGGAAAACATAAACAACTGAATCTGTAATTTGATAATTATAATATGTGAGTACATTAAAAAGTAAACATACATATGCAAATTGAAACACAATTTTGTTTTCAAAAGTCCAGAAATTATCAAAATAAAAATGTCTGAATTTAGCTTGGTGACACTGTGAATGCAAAAACTCGTTTTTTTCCTTTTTTATATACTGCATACCTGGAAAATTTTGCTCCCGTTGAAAGTTTCCCCAGTTTCGTCCTGAGATAAAATGATGAATAAATAATATAAGCAAAACTTTCAAGCTACATTTGAATAAAAGATTTAGGGCAAATTTAAGTTGGGGTGAATATGTTTTCTGTCGCAAAATATGTAAAAGGGCGGAAATAACCTGGGGTTAAAAATTTCCAGGTATGTTATATACAGAAGTTCATTTGCTTGCTTTGCAGATAAATCAAGTTTCATTCTTTTATATGTTCATGGAGGACTCACAATCTATTAGGGAAGTCCTATGGAATTGTAACAATATAGTGAGGGTTCTTTCTATAAACATTGTTGATTTGTGTTTATAACTTTAAAAAATGTCAAAATACCAAATTATATATAAATATATATATGTGTAATGAACTTCTTTCGATTATGATCTAGCAATGTTTCTCCTTTCAGCTATACAA